>QTSX02002224.1:0-306392 GCA_014839935.2 Entomophthora muscae
AAGCCTTTAATTGATTGGCTGTGTCAGGGATCCAGTCTTGGGCGGCTGGCCCGCCTTTTTTGGGGATAACTTGGGCCAGGGTTTTGCGGGCAGGGCCCACCACAAGAGAGGAGCTAACTTTAGAAGGTAGGAAGCAGACTTCCCCAATCAAGACCACGGGCCAGCAGCCGGTACAATGGTGTACACCACCCCTGTGAGGGTGATGTACACTATACCAAAAAGCTTGCTGGTATGGTTGGTTGGAATATTGGGTGAAGAAGCTGGCATCAGTTTGGGTGTTATAGGCGGTTCCATGTAGATATTATAGGCCAGGAGATAATTGAATTTTCCTCTAAATAGTTTGGGTGTAGAGAATATCCACAGGCCTTGGCGGTTGTATCTAATAGTGGATTGAATGCGGGCTAATGGGTCAAGTTTGAGGATTCTCTCTGGTGTATAGTCCTTGTATTTGGGCTTCAAGGGATAATCATTGAAGTGGAGGGGCCTGAAGGGTACACCAGGTGGATAGAAAACTGCAGGCGGTGGGGCAGGAGGGCTGGGAGATCTTGAACTGAATTGATAGACAGCAAATACAAAATACAGCAATAGCTGTATAAGCCAAAGTAACATAGCCTTTATTCAAAAATGGCAATAAGTTTTGAGCACGGGGTCCTTGGGTCTATATAGCACCCCACCTTCAAACTTAACATTTTTCATGGGGGAATCATCAGGGCATTGGAAAAGGCAGGGCCAGGGGAATTGGGTACTTGGGTCTAAAGGCAGCAAAATGGTACTCAGCCCGGGAGTTCTTTCATTGGTCAAGACTCCCAATTTAGCTACCTGATTATCTTGCTCTAGCTTTGTGGTCATGGGGCCAGGTTGCGGGCCGGTTCCTCTTCCTTGGGTTGGCTCCTGATTTGTTGCTGGTGTAGACTTCAAACTCATGAAGCTAATAGTTGTTGCTTTGGTACCTCCATTAGGTGCTGTTATTGGCATTCAACTCAGTACAATAATTTCCTTGGCTTGGTCTGTTTCACTGCATGGGCCATCATCTTTGGCGTCAGCTTGCGGGGGCTTGACCCCAGAAAAATGTGGGTGGGCAGTCCTGCAGTCCATAGGCCCGGGAGGATCCAGGTTCCAGGTTCAATTCCCACTCTTGGGCCTGGGGTTCCAGAGGAGGAGAATTGTCAATCCTGACAGGCTGTTTGGCTAGGCACACAGGGATGAAAAAATCAGCCTGGCCATAGAATTTAGCCACAGTCTCAGCTGGGAGGGTATGGATCCCGGCCTGCAGCAAATCAAAAAGGTTCTTGGTCCCAGTTGGGGTTTCTTGCTTGAAAACTTGCTTGAGTCACCCAAAGACTTCCTTGATAGGATTTAGGAAGGGCAAATAGGCAGGGAGGAAGAGAAGGTGCAAATTTGTTGTGGCCAATTGCTGGGGGCCCACTGCAATGCCTGTGTCAATCATTTGGAATTCCTCAAGAATGTGAGCCACCTTGTGGAGGCCAATGTTATCCAACACAATCACATTGGTGAAGCCTGGGCTTGTGCACCTCAGGTGCTCCTAGACCAATTGGAGGAATGACAAGAAGTTACAGCTGTTGTGAGAACCCAATATCATTTGATAAAGCTCAAACCCCTTTGGACTGAGGAGAGCCATCATTGAGTAGGCTGTGGAGCGGACTGCAGCACGCTGAGCCACCCCATCATTAGAGCCTTTTGGGACATAGCCATACTCATTGCACATCAACAAGGCAAATGCTGATTTGTCAATATAGTAAAATTTGACTGTCCTCTTGGCTTTGAGGGCAGTGTACGCCTCTGTGTAGTTTTTCTGGACGTTAATATTGGCTGGGCTGTTCTGGTTGTAGGGGAATACCCCAAGCTTTTTCCAGGAAAAGCGCATTCCCTTGACCAAATGATAATAGAAGGAAATTGAGGCCTTGATCCCAAAAATAGATTTAACCATTGACTGAACATTTGCCAGTTCAAGATGGCAATCCCGAGTTATCCACTGGTGGATTGCCCATTTGTGCTCCTTGGTGAGCATGGTTGACACGCGCAAGAATTTCTCTGTGACAAGGACACAACACAGGGCATAGATACCTTGGTATAGAAGGCTGCAGCCTTTTTTAACACCAGCTGTCCCTCATCAGTTTGGTAGAACTGGGGCTCCTTGTCATCCTCCTGATTGCCATCACTGACGTAGGGCTTGTAGCTAGTATCAAGTACAGGCTTCACCTTCTCCAGCATGGCTGATGGGACCGACTCTTGCCAGTACACAACGTCAAACACATATGAAGTAAGTTCTACCTCCTTGTTTCTAACTTTCTTTGTAGTGGTGACCTTGGTGGGCTTCTGGGTCAGCTTTGGGACCCGAGGGTTTATGCTCCGTACCCTAGCAGCTTGTGCTCCTTGAACCAGCTGTGTCAGTGCAGTGTCACTATGAGACTCTCCTCTCCTGCCTCCCTCCTGAGTAGGCACTTATGTTGTACTAACTCTATTCTTTGACCTGTGGGGGCGGCTGCGGCTGCGGCGCACAGCGGGTGCAATGGTAGTACGTTGCTGTGTTCCTTCCATTTTGAGAATTTAATAAAATATTAAATGAAACTTAATCAAGTTACTCCATATTTTTAATTTTTGCTTTTATCTGTTTATGGATATTCAATTGATATTTTTTCCCACCCAATATTCCAATTATACATTATTCATTTCTTAGTTAGTTGTTTTTGGTTTTACAGCGTCCATTTTAGAATACTCAAAAAAAATTCACCCATTTTCCTAGATTTTACTGCCAAATTCAAACACCCAACACAATATATTTTAAATTTATGTTTCAGATCTTGTGTCTTATTTTAGATACCTTGGTATCATACATGATTACAATCCATTGCACACATTGCGTGAGTGATTTTGTTTACATAGTGAGTTGCTATTGTGTTTCGTTTTTGGTTTGAGTTTTGATACACCTTGCTTGGGTGTATTTTGTCACCAATTCACATAGTAAACATATGTACACCAAAAGTCAACTCACATCATTTTGTTTGTGAATCAATGTATTTTGGATTGTATTTTGAATGGTTTTGCTTTGCATGTGAGCTTTTGTTGCTGTGTTGACTCATTTTGCCCATTAACACCAATAAACCCTGTTAACAGAGTGTATATTTTAACCTGAGAGATGGATTTTGTTTAAATTTGAAATCATTTTGGTTAAATCTGAGGTATTTTTGGTTGTCGTTATAGCTTTTAAAACTAATTTAAAAAGACTTACTAATTGTTTCCCCTGTGGCCCCCTCAGCCACAGGCGCCACTTCGGCAAACTTCATGAGTGTTGGATGCTCTTCATTAATTTTCCTGGGCTTAATTTTTCTTGTTTTTTTTGCAACTTGTATTTCTTCTTGGTTTTCAGTTGATAAATTTTCTGTATTTCTTGAAGCGCTCCTGCTTCTTGCTTGTGTTTCATTTTTGTCTGTTTCCATTTGGTCAGTTTCCTCTTCATTTGTGTTGATTTTCTTTGAAAATTTGTTTCCTTTGATTAGTTTGATCTTATTTTTTTTGACCCCTGCCAGAACTCCCACAAATTGTAGGCTGCATCATTGAACTTAAGACTTGATAAAATTGTTCTCTGGAGATTTAGTAATGCTTCTTTATTCTTTTTGTCTATGATATTTCCTAGTTTGTTCATAGCATTTTCTTTTGACTGGATTAGTGGCTGGCCCTTGTCACCCAACTTTCCTGTCACTATTTCCCTGATATTTTTTTCAATTTCAACAACCTTTTTCAGGTGTACCTCTAATTTTTTAATCAATTTATATATAGTTGACATTTTGTTTGAATTACATCAAAAACTGGTTTTTATAGTACTATCTTCAACACATACATATTTTTCATCATCATTAATAAATTAAAGACAATAACGTAAATATTGCATTGAAATATTGCAATTAGACGTCAACTATTGATATTATGATATTATGTGCATAACTCAATGCATTTGTTTAATAAAATCCATTGTAAACGTGTCTTTTTATTATAATTTATTAAAACGGATTGTGTTTATATTAGAGAGCCATTAACACTTAGTAAAAATATTGATACATAGTGCATTTTACAGCCTGTATATTTACCTATTGGTAATAATTCTATAAACTTTTTAGTTGGATTTTGTGAGGTAATAATAATTTAATGTGTTAATAGAATACTGTTTATTGTCATTAATTGGCTGATTCTTTTGCTGTGGCAATTGTGCATTTTCTGATATTTATGCACTAGTATCCAATTGGTTGGCTTCACATCAAATTGCACAGGCAATAGGAAAACAAGTTGCCACCCCAAGACCAGATGTGGTCAGGGTGGCAACTTGTTTTTCTATTGCCTGTGCAATTTGATGTGAAGCCAACCAATTGGATACTAGTGCGTAAATATCAGAAAATGCACAATTGCCACAGCAAAAGAATCAGCCAATTAATGACAATAAACAGTATTCTATTAACACATTACATTATCATTACCTCACAAAATCCAACTAAAAAATTTATAGAATTATTATCAATAGGTAAATATACAGGCTTTAAAATGCACTATGTATTAATATTTTACTAAGTGTTAATGGCTCTCTAATATAAACACAGTCTATTTAGATAAATTACAATGAAAAAGGCCTAGTTTATAATGGATTTTTTTAAACAAAATGCATTGATTTATGAACATAATATCAAAATATCAAGAGTTGATGTCTAATTGCAATATTCTAATGCAAGATTTACGTTTATTGTCTTTAATTTATTAATAATGATGAAAAATATGTATGCTCATAATTTTAAGCTACAGTGGCCCAAAAAAATACCTGGCCAGCAACATTTTAAAGAAAAAAAGTAATTTTCAATAAATGAAATTTGCTATAAAAAGTATGAGCAGATGCACTGCAGATTTTTACATAAGTATGGTATATAAAAACACAAAAATAAATAAATAGGAAGAAAAAATAAAAAGATTTCAAAAATATGAATATTTAATATAAAATAATAATAGATTTCAAAGTTGAATATACTATGGACTTAGTACTTTGTAGGCCAACCTTTGGCTTCAATCACAGCAACAAGACTTCTGGGCATAGAATGGACTAGGTTCTTTAAAGTTTCCATAGGAATTTCTTCCCATGCTTTTGCCACTCCAAATTTAAGATCCATAGTGGATTGTTTAGAGATTTCTGGCAAATTGGATTTGACAACATCCCAAAGATATTCAATGGGATTTAAATCTGGGCTTTGAGGAGGCCAATCCAAACAAACAATCTGTTTATCATCCAAGTATTTTAAGGCTTTCTTGGATTTGTGGATAGGAGCATTATCTTGCATGAAGATATAACTGGCCGGTTCTTGCAGATCCTTCATAAATGAATGGAGATTCCAATCAAGGATTCTTCTGTAAACATCAGCATTTACCTTCTCACTGATTGGCTGAATTGCCCCTCTTGTGTTGGCTGTGAAACAGCCCTAAAACATGACACCCTGGCTTCCATTTTTAACAGTGGGGTTTAAGCACTCAATTTTGTAAGCTTCATCAGCTTTGCAATAGACAGTTTGGCATCTCTGAGATCCACAGAGCTAAGCTTTAGTCTCATCAGACCAAATCACCTTTTCCTAAAATAATATGGGATATTTAACATACTTATGAGCAAAGGCCACTCTTTTGGCTTTATTCTTTGGACTTATAAGAGGTTTTTTTCTTGCAATATGCCCATAGTACCCCAGTTCATGGAGTCTATTTCAAACAGTGGCCTCAGAGATATCAATTTCTAAGGTATTTTTGATAGTCTCCTTAATTTGAGTGGCAGTTATAAATCAATTTTGCTTAACTAATCTGACAATAGACCGATCATCTTGAGCAGTAGTTTTTTAGAACGACCTTATCTCAGGCAGTTTTTCACTGAGTTAGTTTCTTCTGGAACTTGAGGTAAATTTCTCGGGCAGTTTCTTTGCCAATCTTGAGTTCCTTGGCTATCTTTCTATAGGATAAACCCATTTCCTTAGCTTGTACAACTCAACCACAAATAAACTCAGGTATTTCTCTTGTTTTAACCATGTTTTCTGTGCAAAAGATTCTCTAACCCCAATTTTATAATCTAGGTAAGTTTGAATAAGAGGTGCTGTCTCATATTTGTTTTATGTGCTTTAATCTACTTAAAGGTGCAGCTCTTATTATTAAATATTTTTGAATTTTTTTAAAATTTTCTTCCTACTTATTTGTTTTTGCGTTTTTATATACCATACTTGTGTAAAAATCTGTGGTGCATCTGCTCATGCTCTTTATAGCAAATTTCATTTATTGAAATTTACTTTTTTTCTTTAAAATGTTGCTGGCCGGGTATTTTTTTGGGCCTCTGTATTTGTAAAATGTACAACATTGTATTAACTATGGGAAATGTTGATAATGTAAAAAGAAAATATGTTAATTATGAATTGAAAGAGAGATATGAATTTTAATAAGTTTTCACAAAGAAAAAATTTATTTACTAATCAAAAGACAGAAAGGGAAAGGAATGGGCAGAATGAACATCACCTTCATCTGTGCCTGTGAAAGGGGTGGCATCAGAGATAGTGGGGGGTTGGTAGTGGCTTGGGAGCCAGGATTGGAAGGCATGTGGCTTGAAGGAGGGGTTGGGGAGGCAGGGTTTGTTGACTGGGAAGGGGCAGCAAGAGCGGTTTGCTTCAATTGCTCAAAATCTTCTTCCGTCATGTGTGTGGGCTTGACAAAACAGATGGACTGGTGTGGGGGAGACAGGGGTCCTTTCTGAACTTATCACTATCACTTGCATAGAAGATGATGAGATCAAATAAGTCCTGGACAGACACAGAAGGGAAAAGCTCATACCCCTTATCAATTTGGGAGCATAGTTTGTTGTAGGTGGCAGGCTTTAAGCGCCTGAGGGCAGAACTGGAATTGTAGAGACATACATCTGCAAGATGCATGTTGGCGTAGTTGATGGGGTAGGACCAACAAGTATGCCCTGCAGCCCTAATTTCTTTGGTAGCCCATTCCTGCTGCTCTATCTCTGCACTCAGTAAAACTGTGTGCACAGCGTTTTGTGTGGCCCACTCCTCCAGCATGGCCTTGAGCTCCGTCTGGTAGGCATACCCATCTGCAGTGTTCAATATTGCCAATTAATAATTGACGCCCAATGGGAAAACTGCCAATAAGACCCCAACAAAACAATATAAGACTGGGCTGCAATTGTACACGTCAGACTGGATATGCTTTTCTTCATAGTCTTGAATACTTGCAGAGGCCTTAGCATACAACAGAAAGATGATGTCATTACAGGCTCTCATTGCTCTCCCTTTGATAAAATTAATAATAGTCAAATTGCAGGGATTGGTATCCATCAAAATGGGGCCACTGAGAACTTGATTGGACAAGATTCTAGCAGCAACCACAACTCCGTGAATCCACAAATTCTTGTTCTTTTGTTGGCAAAGATGCTGTGGAGTCCCAACTGGAGACATACCTGGACCAGGGGCATCCGCGGGTCACATTCCATAATGGCCATCATAAGGGGATGGGCTGTGTCACCTTTGGTCAAAGTACAGGCACCAGTTGGGGTCTTCTTGGTAGGGGGCCACAGTTGGTGTGGGCTTGCAGGGTTGCAGCCACAGTGGACTTAGCAAACCCCATGGTGGCTGTAATTTCCCTGAGGGACATAAGCTTCCCTTTCTTTTCAACTATTTCAAGAAAAATATCTGGAGTGATTAATTTTCTTCTGTGTCTTGCAGGCTGATTGGCTGGGGGAGGGATGTGTCTATCTTGGGAACTGGTCAATGCCATCTGATTGGCTGATTTGGGGTTCTGGGCTCTCTGTCATGAATGATATTTCAATACTTGTATTGAAAACTCAAGAGTTGAGCCCCAGTTCCCCAAAGACGGATCAAACCCTCCAGGACAGTCCAGGACCCGCCAACCTGTTAAGTCACAGGCTCAAATTGATGAATTACTCTGCAACCTGCCGGCCTACTACAGAGAATTCCCTGAATAGTTGCCAGTCTGCCGCCAAACTGGTGCCAATGAAGACCCATATCTACAAAGGAGATGTAACCTGGCTAACAGAGATTGGTAAAGGACCCGCTGCCAACCTGCCCAAAGCCAATACTGGAGTTTTGAAACCAACGTTAGAAACCCTGGAATCACTCCCTGACCCTCCAAAGAATACTTGAGTCACACAAAGTGGAATGGAGACCGCCCATGTGATGATCCTCATGTGTGTTGTTTTGCAGGAGGGTTGATTTGGCTTCAAATAAAGACAATATACTGAAGAGTGACAATGTGTGGTTAGCTGGCAACGCTGTAAACTAGTAGGTAACATAGGGCTGCTAGGGGTAAGTAAGGGGAGCCTAGTAGATAACCTGGTCTACTAGGAAAAGTGAGGTAAGCCTAGTAGGTAACATGGTCTACTAGGGTAAGTAAGGCCTGGCTGGTAGATAACAAAGGACTACCAGAGGCAGATGTTGCCTCCACTCAGCAGAAGATCTTGGCTGCTTTGGGCTATAGTGCTTCACCTTGCAGGGAACCGTGGCTTCAGAAGGGTGAAGACTGACATAGCAAGCAGGGAACTTTGTCTGTCTGGGGGGAGTAGGTTTGGACTCCTGGCGGGTAACACGGGCTGCCAGGGAGGGGAAGAGCTCTGAGGGCTCAAGGTACCCTGATACACTTACAGGAGATCTGTGAGCACGCACCCTACCTAACAGACTGGTAGGGTGTCCTTGTTTATGCCCCTATGGGAGCTTTGGGGAAACCCAAAGTGAGCATTGTAGGGTATAGGCATGCTCAGAGGTGTCACCAAGGTGGCTTGCTTGGGGAAGCAAGCTGCAGAACTTGGTGTGACCAGGCCTCTGTGAAGTAGAGCTGATTACTCTGCAACTGAAAGCCCAGACTTCATCACCTGGGTGAGTAAAGACAACACATAGACATAGATAAATGGTTGAATGGCCTAAGTGGATTGCCACTTGTGAGGGCCCAGTCAAACGCCAGTTCAATGTAGACTCATGCCTGGGTCTACAAGTTCTGGTAATGGGGGCTGAGATAAAGAACCAAGGTGGTTCACAGAATTAGCAAAGAAAACTAGCAAGAGGGACTGTTTGGTCACAGTGAAGGCTAGTTTATGAACTGTTAATTCATATTGAATGGAATAGACCAATATGGTTCAGTGTGTTAAAGGAACAAAGGAGGTTCCTAGTGAAGATTTGGTAAGGAACTGGTTAAGGATAAGCAGAAGGACAGGAAGATGTGATGAAGGATTAGCAGATCATAGTGTAGGATGGCCAAAGGACCAGAAGTTGGTGCTTAAGAACTGAAGAGCTGAGAGGATGACCTAGCTGGACAGGATGCAGAGGCTGGAAGAGCTGGTTTAGTGATTTTTGAGAAGGAATTTGTATATAAAGAAGCAGTTAAAGAATAATTAAATACTGCCTGATTATGATTAAAAAAGGATTGAAAATCATATAAGTAAAAAAGAAAGAGAAGGAAAAATAACCTATAGTTTGTTAGAACTATATGTTACTAGGCAGTTGCCCCATCTAAGGACAGCATTAAAGTTGAATTTAATAAATCAATTAAATTTATTTTATTGTCTTTTTAGGCTTGTATTACTTATTGCATGTTTAATTAAAATTTTATTTAACTGTTTTATTAAAAGTTAATTTCAGTTATATTTATTTAAATTTAAAATTAAAATTGTATACTCCAAGTATAAATAAAAACTAAACCTAAATAAGTATAGTATCACTATTAAGTTTAGTAAGGCTAAACTAATTATTTTAAAATTTAGTAATTGATTTTTAATGGCTTTAAAAATGTAGAGCTGATATGCAGCTTTTAAATAAGCTATTGGAAATCAAAAGTGGCTTAGTATTCACTGAGATATATTGATTTTAGTTTTTGTAGTGTGTATTAAAAGTAAATTTAGATAATTTCAAATCGAGTCTGAGCCTTTGATTATGACGCGAACCCAATTGCAGTACTTAACTATATATCTCAGCATCTAGAGCAGCTAGAGCTATCATGCTTGGTACCATTTTGATCGGAATCATCTGAAAAATTGATCTACATCCTCTAAATTTCATGAAAATCATTATATTGAATCACAATTTTGTCATAGCTTGTTTACTCCACTGATGTTCTTTTGGGATGAAGCTGTGTCAAGCAAGGTCTACTCTGAACAATATGCAGCCACTTGGATCAGGTGATGCATCCAATTGGAATATTCTATTATTTCAAATAAATAATAAGAATTTCAAAATGTCCAAGCCAACCATCTCCTTCTTTAAACTAATATTTATATTTATAGTTTAAACTGTATCACTTTAAATTGTCCAAGCTCTCATTTTGTCATCAATTTTATTGTCAGCCTAGAGCATAACCATCCAATCATATTAACAATCTAAAACAATTGCTGCTTCTCTTCCAGTTTTAATCCACCCATTCTAGAGCTGGGTAATCTAGAAAGATAAGCCAATTTGATATGGTTGAATTTTTAGAAAAAGGATATAAGAGGAAATGGACCAGAAAGAAGCTGGAAGAAGAACGGAGAAACTGTGAGGGGAAAAGAGCAAATTTCACCAAGAACAACTAGGAAAAGCAAAAGGACAAGCAACAGGCAGGTTTGAAGGTGCAAAAAGTTGAAAGAAACACAGAGAAATGTGGAGAAACATTGAAAAATCAAAGGGTCAAAAATCCCCTAAGTAAAACATATGTGGAAGCGCTTAAGATTTGCCGGGGAAACGTGACGGGAATTACGGCAAACCCGTTCAAAACGTGGAGCAGTTGTTTACCCAGAGCAAGACAGCTTTGGGTTTGAACCAGAGTCAGGAACGGGTCATCAGGGTAAACTGTTTTGGCAAAACCATTGAAGCAAGGCGTTTGATTGGCTGCAACCCGGAGCCTACTTAATCAGTTTTTTAAGGGCTTTAACTTAAGAGTAAAAGCCTAAAAAATGGGGGAGCAGAAGCAGAAAATTCAGGGCTTTTTATTGGCTGAATTAAGTTTAAAGGTTTAATATATTATAGAAGAAGAAAAAAAGGATGGTTAAAGCTTTTAGGACCAGAGTTCTAAGAGAGGTTTTTGGTCTGAAACAAGGGGCTATAAAAGGGAGAGCTATCTGAGACTCTTCAGGGACTGGATCAAGTGGATTACAAAGGCCACCAAAGCTACAGAAGGAAGCAGAAGACCAAGGATAGGAAGCCAGAGCTGGGTCAGACCACAGGAGCTTAAGATTAAGACAACAGAGCCCACAACTAAAGTGCAGGAGCCCAAGACCAAAGCGCAGGAGCCCAAGACCAAGGAGCAGGAGTCAAAGACCAAGTACAAGGAGTCCAAGATATTGTTAAAGGACTTCAACTATTGACACAAACCCTTTCTTATTTCCTACCCCAAGGCTATATCTCAAAAGGTTTCTAAGGAGATCTTCCTTCTGACAGAGAATAAAGCGCCTATTACGACCCCTATCTAAATTTCCTGTGTGGAAAAAGTATATAAGTCTCATGAGTCAATTGCCCCATATTTTCTATCCTAGCCCAGGGAATGAGGAATCCTATCACCTAGGGTACAGAAAGTTTGCCTCTAATAAATTGGCCCAGGAGGAATGGGATAAGGTGACAAGGCATTTGGAGATGACAAATAGAGGAAGAGAGTTCATTGGAGAAGAGTTTGCGAGACTATTACAGGATTGGTATCAGCCTACAGAAGGGCTGGCGCCTGCTGAGGTCCAGGTATACGGTGGAGATGCTTGCTTGGTGATTGGGAAAGGGCAACTACCAGAATTAACTCATTCTGCAAGTTGACTTACTATATGTCAATAATCAGAATTAAAAATACTTTAATGTTGACAGCATTGAAAAGTCAGAATTAAGTTTTAACTCATGCAGACTACTAAATGTCGACACTTTTTTAATAAGCAGAAACCTGTTTCCTGAACATTTTACTTAATAAAAATTAAGCTTCAAGAAACTTTTTAGGGTAATGTGACAACATAGATTTTAAAAAGTCCATAAAAAATTATACATGAATATTAAAAAAATTCATAAAAATACACCTTTATTTTATTTTACTATGAAATTAGCTATCTTTACTTTAATAAATTTTTTCTCACTTATAAAACAAAATAAATCTAAAATACAAAAAAGTACTACATAAAATCTCATGTGTTATAGCAAAATATAGCAATCAGAAACAGGAATATAAAGTTTTTTCTATATTGAAAACTACAAAAAAACATATAATTTACTAGTAAAATACCAATATAGGCCATGCAATACAGTCTAAAGCATCAAACTATCAATAGTAAATAAATGATTTTATAAAAACAGTATCATAAAAGATTAATGATTTATTTAGAATAACTATTTATTTGAAAATATTAAACTTAATATATAAGAACTATATAAAAAATTAGGCAATACTCAATAAATTTAATGAAAAGCTAGACTGTGATCACCTGGTTGCCATTAAGAACTGTGGCAATCTTCTTGATGTATTGCCCAATCTCTGGAAGCTTATATTTGGCCTTGACAACATCCTTGATCTTCTCTTGATACTGTTTCTCTTTGGTGGTTCTCTTCTTCTTGGATGGGCAGTTCTCAATATCTCTGATGGATGCAGCAGTCTTCCCTTGTTGGACTTTGAGGTGCTTGTAGAAGGTGTTGTATCTGGGCTTAATTCCAAAGGAGGACTTGATATACTTATGCCAGCCCTCCAAAGATGAAGTAGTTTTTATCTCATCCTTAAGAACTGCCTGGTAGCAGTTCCAGTTGGCTTTGGCTCTGGGCTTGCTCCCACACTTAGTGACCTTACGTCCAATCTACTGTGGTTCCTAATATTCAATGAAAGGGTAGAAGGCACCATCATGTTTCTTATGCATATGGATCCTGGCATAGGAGCTCAAAGGCTTGTCCAGCATGCTCTGGCTTTACAAAGGCTAGTGCTACAAACTGCTGAATTAAGAACTTGCAATTTCCTGATGTATCTAGACAGTGGAGCTTGCTGAGCTCAGGTAGATCCTTTAGTTGCCTGTTGACAGCCTGTCAATAATGGAAAAAACACCCCTGTACCTCTCCATCAAAGGTATTTACAAAAGCGTTATACTGGGCAGTTTCATAGTCCATGATTATAGTTGAGGGGCCAAGTACTTTATCTTGAGCTTCTTTTTCTGCAGCAAGGGTGGCTTCATCCTTTTCATCATCATCTGGATTGGCTCTAGTGTTATGGCCAGGGGGACTCTTTGTATTACTGGGTAGGGCTTTGATGCCCTCCTGAAGGATTTTAAAGGCCCTTGTGTAGATCTTTTCTATTGCCCCAGAAAGCAGAAAGTAGGCAAATGGGAGCACCTTGCCTTCAATAAGGGAATGTACAACCCATAGTTGGTAAAAAAGGCGGGGGCATACTGCAAAGGTACCATCACATAACCAGGTCTCTGAATCCCTCAACTGCTCCAGGTTCTTTTGTGTAGCATAGCATATAATTCTTGCCTCTGCTGTAGGCCCATCATCATGTAAAAGGAATACCTCATCACCATTGAACATCTTTAACTCCTCTGTCAAGACTAACTCTCCTTGAACTATGACTAATTTCTTATGGGGGACTAGGTCACAGCATTTGTCACATATGTACTTCACTAACTGGTCGCGGTCAGAGATGAGCTTCAGGTTCTCATTACTTAGGTGTGTGGTGGTCTTAACTGCCAGATAAGAAGCCTTGACATCTTTGGATACTGGGACCATTTGGTAGAGGTAGCACTTTAAAAGCTTTTCAATAAGATTTATTAGAGCATTGCATGTGTGCTCTCCTTTTTCACTAGTGACTTTATCCCATCCTTCTGTATTGATCCTGGCAGCACAGCTTCTATCTTCACATACATAATGCTTGCTTCTTCCTGCTATCTTCTGAGTGTTGCAATTGAAAACATAGCCATCACAGACTAAACTTGCACCTCCTTTGACAGACATTAGAGGGAAAAACTGAGGGAACTTCTTTGGGAGCTTAAACTCTCCTTTGACGTTACATATATTGTGAACCTTTAGGGGATCCCATGGGCCAATTGATGCTTGATGATAGTCAGACAGGTAATCATCAGGATCTTCTTTATTGATACTTGATTAGGAGGATAGAGGTGCAGATTTGTTGGGCAGTGGAGGGGAATTATCTGGAGCTGGATTCTTGCACTTCCTGGACTGGGATGAGCTTGATTACTTTGAGCTTGATTCATCTGGGCTTGGCTGGGGTTCTGGACTCTTGGGTATCTTCTTTCTTCCTTGCTTGTTTAGTGGAACCTCATCTCATTCTGATTGGTACCAGCTTGGAGAAGAGGAGGGGGCAGGGGAGGGCTCTTTGCTTTCATGGTCTGGGGGTCTTCTCCTTTGTCTTCTGTTTTGTTGAGGGCTCTTTGGCTGGTTTTTGTTGGGGTAGGGACTTTGGGCCTTTCCAGAGGCTTTGGGTACTTTCTTAGTTGACTTGGGGTCATTTTGTGGCTTCTTGGAAGATTTGTCCTACAATAATTAGAGTAGAGTTCATAATGTAAGAATAATCATGTGAGACATGAATAAAATTAAATAATAATCACTTGTTTTAAATTTTATTATTAAGTAAATAGTTTATAGAAGTATAGAAAGTAATTTTAGAGCTAGTTTATTATTAAAGAATAGAAAAAACCCATGTTTAAATAAAAAGTCAACATTCTGGTAGTCACAGTAGTCAAAAATATTTAATTTAGTTTGTCAGGATAAAAAAACACTTTAATTTTGACGTCAACATACTGACAGTCAGCATTAAAGTGGAAAAAGACTATGTAAATCACTTATAAAGCTTGGTTAATATTTTCCAGAGTTGGTTTTTTAAGGCCAAAATTGATTATTTTTAAATTTAAAAAATTTATAGAGTTGCATGTAACTTATGAAAACTAAATAATAGGGATTGTAGAGGGAAGTCTGAAGTACAGCCCTGGGTACTTTGGCCTGAATTACCATACCATTGTATGTGTGCTTTTTGTTAAGCGGCAGTGTTTTACTAATAAATAAGTGAAGGTGTCAACATTCAGGCAGTCAGTGTTCTTTTATAGCAACTCTCCTATTAAATCTCGCTTAAATTATGTCACTTTGTTTGCTTAGCTGAACCCCTTTGTTGCAATTTAGGCAATACGTCAATTTGACACAAAGTTGACATTATAATTACATAAATAAATTCTAGTTTTAACATATGTGTGTTGGCTTAAGTGGACTTCTGGAAATAAGCTATAGTTTATCCAGTGAGTTTAAAATAACAGTAAATATCTAAAAAAATACAAAGAATGCTATGAAAGTTGGCATATGTCTTTGTTCAATGCTTATCTTAATATATATTTAATAAAAACAGTAGTATAAAATATAAAAAGTAGTTATTTTTATAATATTGTGTATTTTATTAAGAAATTTATGGATTCTTTGGGGTCAACATCCAGATATTACTTACTGTAGTCAACCTTAATGTAAAAGTATAAAGAAACTTACATTTTAATAGTAAATTATATTTATTTTTTGGCTTAAAATTAAGCCTTTGTTTAAATGGTGTCAACATTATGTCTGTTCCTTTTTAATTTTGCAATTCTGACTTAATAATTCACTATGAAAAAGTAGCTTAGTTTTGGAAATGCCCAATTCTGGCAGATAAATACCAAAATAATGTCAACTTACTGAATGTCAACAATTTGTCAACATTCAGTAAGTTGACTTGCGGAATGAGTTAATTCTGGCAGTTGCCTTGGGAAAGTACTGGAGGAGTTTGCCCTCATGCAAGCCAAGTGTAAGCTTCTCACCAACCCTTCACCCCTGTTGGAGAATGACAACTCCTCCAAGCCGGTCCCTGGCTACAACCCAGGACACACTATAGGGACTGGTGACCAGGAACCCCACAGCCCACTTTTTAAATTGCAAACCCGAGTTAATAAGTTACTCCAAGACCCGCCAGCCTCCCAAAGACAATTCCCTGAATGATCATCAGATTGATGCCAACCTTTAGCCACCAAAGACCCAAACCTACACAGAGGTTGCAGCTTGCCTTAAGGAGGTTAAAACAAAACCTATTTTTAACTCTTCCAATGATCACAAGCAACTGCCAGCCTTCTGCCCAGAAAGGGTAGTACAATTGAACTACTCAGGTGACATAGTGAACAGTGGCAGCGGAATGAAGCATTGCCATTTCTATTTGCCAGAGCAGGCACAACCTGGCTCTGCTACCCTTGAGACTCCAAGCCAAGACCCACGCCCTGCCAGTGCCTTTTCTGAAAGCCTGAACCCTGCAAAAATCAAATAAGCAAAGTCCCATGGTATAAAAACCCTGGCGTACAGTGAAGACCACATTGTCATTTTTGATAATAAAGTTTTATGAACCTTTGGTTCAAACAAATCTTACCCTATCTAGTCTTAGTAATCTTCTATCTTAATTCTGGTCAAATAGTCTACCAGGCTGCTGCCCCCTCCTGAGCCCAATCTGCCAAATTGCCCCAGGCATTATACCGCCCCCTGGGAGCTCCCTTTGGACCTGTGCACTTTACCAAGTACCTCCCCCCAATCTGGCCTATTTGGAGTACAACTTGGAAACCATCCTCATTGCTGACCCTTTGGCAAGGACTAGAAGTACCAAGTACATAGGACGCAAAGGAAAGTGGTATAAAAGGATGCCAAGATTTTTCAAAGACAATACAATTATCTGCCAGCGTACTTTGTTCCCATGACTCCGCCATTAACCCCAAGACCAGACCACCCCAGGAACCCACCGCCGCCGAGACCACCTCTACCCAAATGTTTGAAGTACTCTATATTAATTTGACAGGACTGGTGGATTCTGTGGTCCCCAACTCCGGACCCTGGTCCTTGCTCAGCCAATCTTTATCTTATATTATCAAGTTAGCACCCATTCTATGGTGGGCCCTACCCGCCAGCTTGACCGCCCCTCACCCCAAGCCACCCAATGCCTCTACCTATGAATGGCTTCCTGACACTCTCTTAGTGACTTTGTGTGTCAGGAATGACAATTTAGATGCTCCTAAATCTCAAAATACGGAACCAGAGTCAAACCCTGGACAAAACCCTTTGCAGACCGCCAGGCTCATGATTGCTACCAGCCCGCCAGTGCAAGATGCTGAGAATTCCCCTGAGGTGCAACCGCCTGACACTGGTGGTTTTCCTGGTGAAATAGACAAATCTCCCTCTGGGAATTATTCCAAACTCTCCCAAAGTCCCGAGGAAGGCACTGAACCCAAAGAGGCACCCAACATTCAAATCAATAAACAGAAGGATTTGAAGTCTTCTCACCCCAAAGCGACCAGTGGCAGACCGCCAGTGCCGAGCGCCACACTGCCATCTGAGACACCCAATGCCAACCCGCCCAAGTCCAGAAACCCCGACCAAGAAGTGAAGCCTGGAAGTGAGGGATAAATACCTGCCAGGCTAAGACCAAAACCCCATCGTAATTCTTAAATAAAGGTTATGAGATATTGGTTTCCCCATTAATTGCTGTATTTTATCCTTGTAATCTGCCAGCTCACTCAAAGATCATCCAGTCCACCCACCAACCTGCCAGCTACGTACCGCCTACCAGGTGTCCCCTTTGGTCCCATCCACTTCACGGAGTATCCCCTAAAGCCCAAGTACAGAGACTATACCAACAACATACTAGCCTGGGATTCCTTGGCCAGAATCACTGAGAGAACCAGATACAACCAAGAAGGCCCTTGGTACATTACCAAACCCAGCCTGTTCAGAGATAAATACAACTTCCTTCCCGCCTAACAAATAGACATGGAGCCACCTGTCACCCCCAAGCCAATGCCTGCCTCTGCCGCCAAACTCCCTCTGGACCATACCAACAAGCTTTTTGGAATTGTATATATAACTCTCACGGGAGTAATAGATACTATTGTTCCTGCCGCTGGTCCATGGTTGTGGTTGGGCAAGTCAATGTCCTACCTCATTAAGTTAGCACCAATCCTTTAGTGGGCCCTGCCCACCCAGTCCGCAACCCGCCAGTTCCCAGACGCTAGCAAGCCAGCCAGTCAGGGTTGGTTCCCTGACACCATGGCTCAAATGGCTGGTTCCAGATGCCATTGTTGATCTGGTATTTGGGTTGGCAACTGCCTGTGCATGATGGGAAAACAGAGCCATGCTGGAAGTTGCAGGAGAAAGAACACACTCCTGGGTAGTGCTTGCAGAGGGGCCTGTGGGTTGGGAGTGGCCATAGAGAGAGGCTTCACTATTAGAAGACCCAGCATAGCCCTGCATGACTTTGTCAAGGCCAGGTAACAGCTTGTTCATTTGGTTGTTATTGAAAGAAGACATAATAAATTTTTTTTAAAAAATTTTAAACCCAAAAAGAGACATGTATATTTTAGTCAATTTTATTGTAAAGTGTGTTAAGTTGGTGAATAGTAGGATCTAAATTTTAGCCGTCCAAAATTGGAATAGGGTTATTTTTGAGAATGCCTATGATTCCTAAAAGAATTAGCACATATCCACTCTAGATCCTTTGGCATCCTTTTTGAGACACCCATAAATTATATTTATTTCAAATTCTTTGCAATTATGATTTGAAACTTGGTTCTTGGATTTGACAATCCCACAATTTCAGATTTGTTAATTTTTACATGATGTCTATGATTTGTTTGACATACAGGAAAACTCAAATTGTACATTAAAATCCTGCATTTCTGATTCATGTATCCTGCATTTGTTTGTTGTGTTTTGTCTTTTGTTAGTTGAGTTATCTGCTCAAGAGATTTGAAATTTGCCAATTTAAATAAACCAAAAAAAGTCAAATTAAATTGTTAATTTTATTTAATATTTTAATTTTCACTTAGCTGAGTTTCCCGCAAAAGTGATTCAAAATTTGGACCAAGGATTTGACAATCCCGCATTTTTACATTCAGGTTCTGAATTTAAAGTACAGGTTCATTTATTACATATACAAACAACAAGAATTGAATTTATCCGCATCATGTGGCCTGCTCCACTTATATTCTAAACAAGGGATTGTTTAGAACTTGAATTACCTTTCCCTTGTAATATGATTTGATAAATATATTTGATTTGCTTGACCCGCGTCCTAAGTACTAATTAGTAAGTGATACATAAAAATTATTGGCTTCCGTGTTGTGTGGCTATGGTGGCACTGATTTAATAAGAATCAGATGATGACCTGCAAGGTCTGATTTGTGGCCTAAAAAAGCCAAAGTACCAACAAGTATTCACAATTGTTCAAATAAAATTAATCTATTTCTATCTTTTTTAATTTATTTATTTGATAGCGCAACAGTCAATATAATATTCAGTGCATTATAATAAAAATATATTCCTCTTACCTAGTATAATTAACTTTACTTACCTTTTCTATGTATTCTTGTATGTCTTTAATACATACAAATGTCACATCATTATATATAAATAATAATTTTTGAGTCCTATTTAAAACAAAATAAATAAAAATAAAAATAAAAATAAATAAAACCCAGAGCGCCCATTTATCTGATTGGCTCAGAGGCCAGGGCTTTGGAGAGGAAGGATTCTGAGTGCTTGTAAAAAGCCGCCACCATATTGGGTGGCATTGCAAATTGACTGACCTCAAGAATATTGAATAGATCCTTGGTGTCCTGAGGAAGGTCTTGTTTCACCTTATTCTTAATCCAACCAAACACCTCCTCAATTGGGTTCAGAAATGGAGAATATGGGGGGAGGAAGAGGAGTCTCATTGGGCAGTCAGCCAGGCAGTGGTTGGCTGAATGGCTATTTTTATTGATTGGCAGGAACTCAGACACAACCAGATCCATTTGTGGAGCCTGATATTATCCAGCACTAATGTTGGTTGTACTGTGGTGGTTGATCCAGAGATACTCCTTGACAACTCAGAGAAAATTGAGAAAGGTCCTGCTATTGTGAGAACCCTTGATCATCTGATATTGATCCAACCCGCAAGGACCAAGAAGCGCAACCATTGAATAGGTCTGGGAGCAGACAGCTGCACAATGGTCTACGCCATCCTTGGACCCCTTCTTGACTAACCCATGCCTAGACCTGAGTGAGGAGAAAAACAATAATTTGTTGATGTAGAAGAACTGGACATTCCCAGTCTCTTTTAGTGCCAGATATGTCTTGGCATAAATGTATAAATCCTCAATGGTCTTCTCATTGTTTCTGTTGTATGGCAAAACTCCCAGTACTTTCCAGGAGAAGCCCAAATCAACCATTGTTTTGTAAACAAGGGTTTTGGAAACAGAAAGCCCAAACTCTGTGACAAGCATTGCTTGAACAGCAAGTGAGTACAGGTGGCAATCCTTGGCTACCCACTGTTTTATTGTGTCAATATGCACAGGCTTCAAGAGTTTTGGCTGCCGCTTAGCCTTGGTGGATTTGGTAATTTCCCAGTGTTGCCATACTTGGTGTTGATGTTGGCAATGTATCTTGCTGTGACACCAAATTGGGACGCAATATCATGAACCACCATTCCCCTGTTCAAGCAGTTGAGAAGAGCTTCACACTCACTATCTGTCAACTGACGCCAGCTCTTGGCAGGTACAACAGCATCCTGGCTAGCAGGCTCAACACAGGGGACAGGGACCTTCATGTAGAAGGTGGGATCACGCTTGCCCACAGTGGCGCCGTCAATAGTTGAATACACAATAGGCGCAGATGGCTCAACAGTGGTGGTCAATGGCTTGTAGGTGATGTCAAAGACACGGGGGCAGGAAGTAGCAACTCTTGGATCAAGAGTGCGGGGCCGGGTGACAACTGGATATACGGTGGAAGTGTATGTAACCTCATTATTCCTGATGACCTTTGTGTAGGAGACTTTGGTTGCAGGCCTTGAGAGTGGCTTCTGTCTTGGATTAAGGCTACTGTTCCTGGCCTGGGATGCGAGAGGTGGTTAGCTGGCGCTGACACCTTGGGAGACCTGTGTATTGGCATGACTCCCTTCAATTTGTGTTCTGGGTCTGTTCTTGGACCCTCTGGGACGCCCTCGTGGACAGGCTGCCCTGCGGGCTGGTGCAGGAGCTGGTTGGGAATGCAATTGATGGTCCATAAAATTAAAATGAAAAATATATTTTAGATTAAATATGTATTTATTTGGATTTATTGGTTTAATTGTGAGTAGTTGTTTTCTATTGATTTAGCCTTGAATAGTAACAAATTTCTATATCCGTGATTTGAAGTGAATAATATTGTATCATTTCCAGTTTTGGATGATTTTAAAGTTTAATCACTTTTTATGTCTAATTATGGTTATTGAGATTGAATTTTTCATTTGATTTTATCCAGAGTGGAGCTTCTTTATTTGGGTTGGTGTTTCCTATTGTGCTTACTGTACATTAAATTTGGATTCCAGTTCCCGCAATTAATATCTGAGTTTACTAGTGGCATTCAAAAGTGATTTGAAATTTGGTTCTTAGATTTGACAATCCCGCAATTTTAAAAAAACATAGTAAACTTAATGAAAATGGCTGATGGATTTGAACACTTCAAATCTGATTCCAGTTAATTCATTTTGTCCATTGAAAATATGCAGTTTGACTTGAACTTTGCAAAGTGTCTATGAGTTCCCACATTTTCAAATATTCAAATATTCAAATAAATACTCAAAGAATTCAATTTAATTAAAAAAAGACCAACCCGCAAAAGTGATTCAAAATTTGGACCAAGGATTTGACAGTCCCACATTTTTACATTCAGGCTCTGAATTTACAGTAAGTGTTCCTCTATTTATGGCTTCCATTAATAACAACTATACAATAAAATCAAAGCATGTCTTAAACTAGTTTTATACTTGGCCCCAGGAGTCCCAGGTTAGATTCCTGGGGCTTTTGCTTAAACCTGCCTCTATGTTGATGTTCTCACTGGACCTTATTGGTAGCTGAGTTTCCAGAATGGACCAATCAGACAATACAATGAGAAACAAAGCATTAAATTTCCCCAGTTGTACAATAAGATAATTGTTAGGCCTTACCTGTATTTGAAGTTTCTCCAGTATGGACCGGCCAGAAAATCCAATAGAACAAAAAAGCATTTAGTTGACCCCCTACCCCCACTTTCCTAAAGGCTGCAGTCCTTTTACAGCCATTCATAAAAACTTTAAATAAAAATCTAGTGTATTTAAAAAAATTGTTTCTGATATCATTTTTTAGGAATCTATTTCTAACATCATGACATCACTGTTGGAAAATCAGCTATTTTTTCCAAAATAATTTTTAACCTCTTCTCTTGAGATATGATCACCTAATTTACATCCATCTTCTACCAAATGACTTGAATATCTTTGTGCATGATACTAATTTCCCTACTGCTACACCTCAGGAATAATTTATCCTAAAATGTAGTGAAGGGATCTTCCAAAGTAAAGCTTCAAGAATGATTCCTTCTGGTTCCCCAACAAAGGTCAAGAAGCTGCTCTTCCAGAATATTGTTTTCCAGTTACCCCTGTAACAGGAATCAGATATGTTGCATCATGATGCCCCTCTTAGAATCACCAGCCTGAAAAGGCTATATATACCTCTTCCTTCCTTTATAATAAATTTATCATTTTTTGCTCTTGTCTTTCATTTGAGTGTGGTTCTTATATACTGTTAGGGCTCAACAGCTGCAATATATATGCCTTTAACCATAGCAGAATTCTTGGTTAGATTCTGCTATAGTGTTTACCATAGCAGAATATACCTGAGAAGTCTGCTATAGTATCCACCATTGCTGAATAAAACTGAGGACTCTGCTTCTAGTTTTCAACCATTACTTACCCCAGAACAGTACAGTAGTTTTAAAACCTATGGCAAAAAGCAAAAATAATTCAGATTAACAAAATGAACTCAGATTTAAACAAAAATAGCTAATCTGTAAACAAATTGAAATTGACCCAAATCTATTGTAATTTAATATAAATTCATTGAATTGCAATTCTGTTTAAAGATGAGCTATTTTTGTTTAAATCTGAGTTCATTTTGTTTAAATCTGAACTAATTTTCTTGTCACCATAGGTTTTAAAACTACTGTAATAGTGCTGTGTTTTCCTGTTTACTACATTACAGAACTTTTTAACACCTGGCTCTTTTTCTCTTTAACATATCTCTCTTGTGCCCTAATCCAATAATCTGACAATCACTCTAGGCATTTTGTAATAAACATATATTTAAAATGGCTAGAGTGATATCATAGTATCAGGAATAGATCCCTAGAAATGGCGGCGTTGGAAGCAAGTTAGGTACCAAAATTTCTATAAACACAGGAAGCTTCCCAACTTGTTTTGAAGCACTCTTTATATATTAAACAATTTTGATGGGTATGAAGATGAGAGAAGCAGAGATACCCAAGCATATTAGATATTTGATGAGTATATCAGAACTTGATATCGTTAAATGTAATGCCTTAGGAATGCAAGCTTTAGTTTAAGATTCATATCCAATGGGATCTGCCAGGAGGCCAGGCATAGATAGAGGTATTAGGTGACTCTGGACGGGGCTCTTCCAGGCCAGTGAGTAATGCCCACCATAGGATGGGTGCCAACTTGATAGCGTAATATAAGGACCACCTGAGTAAGGACTAGGGACCAGAGTTTGGCACCAGGGAGTCTGCCAAGCCTTTTAGAGTAATTTAAAGTACTCCAAATAGCTGGGTGGAGGTGGTGTTGGCATTGACAGTAGGTTCCATTTGGCAGTTGGGTCAAAGGGTCAAAGGCAGGGTCATTGGAACAAGGTAAGCGGGCAGATAATTGTACTTGTCACAGGAAAATTTTGGCAGCCTCATGTATCACTTTCTTTTGCAACCTATAGTTTTGATAACTCTAGTTCTTATCAAGGGATTGGTAATAAGTATGTTCTCTAAGTTGAACTCAGAGTAGGTGTCAAGATTGACAATTTATTACCCCTCAAAACCTGGGCCCAAGGGCAGGATTTGAACCCTGAACCCAAATTCCTTCAGGCTGCTGGCCCCATGGACCAAGAGCCTGCCCGCCCACATTCTTCTGAGATTGTATCAGGAAGCCAGTCGTAAGTAGGGGCCTTGGGCGGCTTGGGATGAGGTACGTCTGAGCCGGCGGGTAGGGCCCACCACAGAATGGGTGCTAACTTGATAATATAAGATACAGATCGCCTGAGTAAGGACCAAGGTCCGGAGTTGGGGACCATGGAATATACCAATCCTGTCAAAGTAATGTAGAGTACTCCAAACAGTTGGGTAGAGGTGGTCTCGGCGGCGGTGGGTTCCAACGGGCGGTCTGGCTGTGGTGTTAAAAGGGGAGTCATAGGAACAAAGTAGGCAGGCAGGCAGGCAATTGTACTTGTCTTTGAACAGTAAGGGCGGAATCTCAACCCTCTTTCCTTTGCGTCCTATGTACTTTGTACTTCTAGTCCTTGCCAAAGGGTCAGCAATGAGGATGGTTTCCAAGTTGTACTCTGAATAGGCTGGGTTGGGGGGGGTATTCAGTAAAATGCACAGGTCCAAAGGGGGCTTCCAGGGGACAGTATAATCCCTGGGACAATTTGGCAGGTTGGTCTTGGGGAAGGGCGGCGGCCTGGAGGTCTACTTGACTGGAATTAAGATGAAAGATCACTAAGACTAGATAGGGTAAGATTTGTTCAAACCAAAGGTTCATAAAGCTTTATTATCAAAAATGATGATGTGGTCTTCACCATACTGCCGGGTTTTTTATACCATGGGATTTCACTCCTTTGATTTTTGCAGGGTGCAGGTTTGCGGACAAGGTACTGGCAGGACGTGGGTCTTGGCTTGGGGTTTCAAGGGTGGCAGATCCAGGTTGTGCCTGTTCTGGAAAATTGGAAAGGCAATGCTTTGTTTTTCTGCCACTGTTCACTATGTCACCTGAGTAGTCCAATGGTACTACCCCTTCTGGGCGGCATGCCGGCAGGTTATTGGCAGAGTTGAGAATAAGGTTTGTTTTAACCTCTTTAAGGCAAGCTGTAACTGCTGCATAGGTTTGGGTCCTTGGTGGCTCCAGGTTAGCTTCAATCTGATAACCATTTGGGGAGTTGTCCTTGGGAGATTGGCGGGTCTCAGAGTAACTTATCAACTCAAGTATGCAATTTAGCAAGTTGGCGGTCCCCTGTCCACTTTGTGTGACTTGAGTTGTTTTGGAAGGGTCCTTTGTAGTAGGCTGGCAGAACGCGGAGTGATTCACTGATTTGAGCCCGTCTTTTAATGGATTGGCGGGTCCTGGGCTGATCTGGAGGGTTGAATCCGCCTTCTGGGAACCGGGATTTAACTCTTGGGTTTTCAATACAAGTATTGAAATGTCATTCATGACAGATTGAGCCCCCGCAAGCTGAAGCCCCTGCTAAGTCCTGAAGTCAGAATACCAGTACAGGTTCAATTATGATGGTTTCCAAGGAGGAGTTTCTTGAATTGCCTAATGGAGGCAGAGAAGGTGCCCCTGTGAACTTCATGAGCTTGAAGTCCTCTCAAGTAACCAATCAAAATCAACTGCCAAGGAAAACCCCAGGCTTTGGGCCCAACCCTGTGACCACAGCCAAAAATCAAGGAAATCAAGTGACCATTTTGGATGTTCTGACCAATGAGAGAACATCCAGCTGAAGTGCTATTTTGCTGCTCCTTCACCCGGGCCTCCTGGTCACCCGCCCACATTTTCCCCAATATTTTGATGAAGCCCTTATAGAAAATACTAAGTTTGGAGGCAGGATGCTATATATGCCTATAGATTCTGCACTCAAACCTTATTGCCATTTTCAAATAAAGGTTATGTTATTTTGGCTCATACAGTTATTGCCTTACTTTGTATTTGCTATCTACCAATTCAGTTCAAGATCTCCTGGCTCTCCTGCCACACTGCCTGCATTTTTCTGTCCTCCAGGTGTCCCCTTTGGTCCTGTTCACTTCACAGAGTACCCTCTGAAATCTGAATACAAGGACTACACCCCAGAAAAGATACTCAAACTTGACCCTTTGGCCTGCATTCAATCTGTAGTTAGATACAACCAACAAGCCCGTGGATATTTTCAACACCCAAGTTGTTTAGAGGCAAATTCATTTTTCTCCCTGCCTACAAACTCCACATTGAGCTGCCTGTGACCCCCAAGCTAATGCCTGCCTCCTCACCCAACCTCCAACCAACCACTCTGGTAAGCTGTTTGGGATTGTGTACATCACCCTCACAGGGGTGATTGACACTATAATCCTGGCTGCCGGCCTGTGGTCCTGGGTGGGAAAGTCTGTCCCCTACCTTTTTAAGTTAGCTCCTCTCTTGTGGTGGGCATTGCCCTCAAAAAACCTGGCCCAGGTCACCCCTGGAAACGATGGGCCGGCTGCCCAAGACTGGATTTCTGACAGTAGGGAGGGTCCAGAGGATATTTGATGAAATGTACTGGATAAAAGGGTGCTCCAGGGGGCAGTATAGTGCAGGAATTGGGTCTTCAGGTTGGTTATTAGGAAGGAAAGGCAGGCACCTTGGTGTCTACTGATCTAGAGTGGAGATGAAAGATTACTAAGACTAGATAAGGTAGGATTTATTTAAACCAAAGGCTCATAAATCTTTATTATTAAAAAGTGACAATATTGCCATCCCCATACTGGTGACTCTTTTATAACATATAATTTTTTCTTCTATTTTTTGGACTTCAGGCCCACAGGCAATTTGCTGGCAGGGCGTGGACATTGGATCAGGGTTTCAAGGTTAACATACTCTGGTTTTGTCATGGCCTGCCATGACATGGTAACTTTAAAAAAGTCACGTTTTAAAAGCTTGGATTGATAAAGCTACTTCTTGCCATCAGAAAGCTACCTTGATGATCTCCCTAGGTACGCTAAATCAAAAGTTATGGCAATTTAAAGAGCCGAGTTCAAAAACCCTGTCAACATGTCCCAAAATGGTTGCAAGATTGGATTTCAAATCAAGACAAGCAACAATTAGTGAGCAGGCAAATCCAATCATATCTCAGCTTCCAGTGATCAGTTTTGGACGTCCTTACGCTCAAATGAAATCCACAGATGAGGAAAATCCATCTAAAGTATTTTTAGATGACCAACTGACGCAAAGCGTGAAGTTCAAATCTGGCCAAAGAAATATGATTAGAATTAGTCAGCTGATGTCTCAAACTTTTAGCATAACCCCCCAGATAGAGAGACAAGGACCTTCAGGAATGATCTGGAAGAATCTCAAAGACCAATGTAAATGGTATAAAAAGAACCTAGTTCCCCTTTTCCCTATTGTGATCATTCTTGGTCTGAATAATAAATAAAGAACTTCTCTTAGACTATAGTTTAAATGGGTCAGAGTTGGGAGCCCTTGGGCCCTGACAGGTTTGGCTAGTTCTGGTGAACAGAAGTGGTGATGCTTTGTTCCACTGCTTATATTCTCTACTTTACCTGAGATGTTCAATTGTATTGCTAATTCTAGGCCGTGAACTAATAGCAGCTGGTGTTCATTGGTGGGATCAGTATCAGGTCTTGTTGTCAGGGATTCTTTCCCTGGCTACATTAATTTTATGGAAGGTTTTAAAGGCATTACACCAGGACAAACAACAAGTAACAAAAGACTTCTGACTATGGATAACACTGGCTTGAAGCCAGATGGGGATCAAACTCCGGACCCTAAAGAAGAGTCAAATGTTAGTCTACCTGTAACAATTAAACTTAGTTTACCTTTTTATATGAGTTTGATTCATTCAAAATTTGCTTTTGCGCTCACTCTCAACTTTGAACTGGTTAATAATCAATTTTGAGGACGTCACTTACCGGTACAACATGCCATTTTGAAAACAGCATCTCAAAAAACGCCATCTCAAATTTAATTTAAGATGGTGTTTTTTGTGTTAGTGATTTTGAATCACAAAAAATAAAATAAACAATAAAATAGTTAAAATTTACATATACTTTTATAATACAACATCGCAACTTTACGCCATCTCAATTCTGTCACTTTGAGTCAGATTAATTAAATCTTATTTTGCTAACTTTATTTATATATTAAAACACTTAGTGTGGGGCGTGTTTACGCCATCTTGACTTTACGTCATTTCAAATTACGCCATCTATCTTAAACTAAAATAAGCTTATACCTGAACTAAAATAAAGCCTGTGGTATAGTGCCAGAAGATGTTCCTATAGTATTAATCTAAGACACTTATAAAAGGAACAACCTAAAAAGATGCCACTATGATAATCCTTTTAGTGATTGTCATTGCTGGGTAAAAAAAACCAGTTTTGTTATATGTAATTTATAAATTTATTATGCATGGATACGTTGACAAGGGTTTCATCAATAAAATATTTTAATAGTGATTTTAATATGAAAGGGGGTAATTATGCCATTTCAATTTATGTCACTACAAATTCCACCAAGTTTCATATCACCCAATTGATTCAATGCACACAATGGATAGGGGAAAATAAGGGGAAATTACCTATGACGCCAGGTTATGCTATATCAATTCCCTCACTGCAATTCTTGCTTTCCACTTTTCAAAATTATAGTTTCATGTCAAAACCATCATTAATAAAAAAATGTAAGAAAGCATATGAAAATTTGCAAATACAGTAGTTTTAAAAGCTATGGCGACAAGCAAAAACAATTCAGATTTAAACAAAATTGAAAACAGATGAATTTATATTAATTTACAATAGATTTGGATTCATTTTGATTGTGTTTAAATCTGAATTGTTTTTGCTTGTTGCCATAGCTTTAAAACTACTGTATATATTTTTTCATCTTCTCTAAACAACTGGGTACTTTTTAACCCCAGTTGTATAAGCTAGTTTTTGAGAAATTCAAGTTTTAATCTTTGGCCCAGTTGAGGTAGCTCCACTGTAAATTTGTTAATTTAATATAAAAAATGGTCAAAAACACTATGTTTTGAGCTACGGCACCTCATTTACGTCACTTCAAAAACACCATCTTGAGAGCAAGTTTTCAGTCAAAACTCAAAGTTTTGCCTACTTGTGTTACTAATAAAAAAATTATTTTTTCAAAAAAAACATTCAAATTTTGATAGTATATCTTATTTGATCTCCTCTACAATTTTATGTAAAAAATTGATACTTTTATATTAAAAACATTCTTGTTTTTCTCTTTAAAAACAACCCCCCAAATTGCTCATATTTTGATACTAATTCACTTTTAGATGCCTCCCAAGTCCATCAACAAAGCTGCGTCCAAGGCCTCCAAGGCCTCAAAGTTCAAGACCACTCCTCCAAAGGCCAAAAAGGCTAAAACTACCCCTAAAAAGCAGACTGCTAAGGGTAAAGCTCCCCCAAAGACCCCTACACCCTCACCAGAGCCCGAGGAAACAAGCCCAACCCCTCCCCATTCTCCTTTTGTTTACTCCCCGTCAGACCCTCAAGAGAAGTTGTTCAACTTTAACCGCCACTCTGACCCTACTTCAGAGCCTGAGGATGAAGAAGATCAGGAGCCTGAGCCTGGTGCTCCTGCAGATGAGCTAATTGAGCTCTGGGATCTTAATACCATCCATAATATATGCAACCAAAATGGCACCTTTGCTGTGCCAACAACATAACCTATCAGCTATCCAATTATGACTAAGAAAGGGGGTGCTGGCTTTGTCCACAAGGGCTACAGCTTCAGCTGCAATGACAAGAAGAAGCCCATCCGTCAACATCACTTCAAATGTGATAACGTTGGCTGTCCAGCTAGACTTTCCACCTATTGGTTCACTCATTTTAAAGCCCTGACTATTGGGCATGACTGTGCCAAGCCCTTTGATCCACTGTATCAACTTATCTGCTGGTTTCTTTTCCAGGTTATACCAACCACCAAAGACCAAACTGCAACTGAGGTTGTAAACAATGCACTCGTTAATCTAAATGATACCCAACTGGCAACTGTTGGTGGCGCCTCAAAACTTCAGAGATATCTCACTGACCAGAGATATGCTCTGAGCACTGAAGGCGTCAGTGCTACATCAATTGACCAGTTGATTTTAACTGAAGAGCAAAAGCTTTCACAGCATGAAGAGAGATTTCTCCTTCATGATGATGAGCAACATGCCCCAGAGCGGATCATCTGCTTTGCTACCTCCCAGGATCTTCACAACCTTTTAAAATGCAAGACCTGGCTTGCAGATGGAACATTCTCAACCTGCCCAAAGCTCTTTAGCCAGCTGTGGAATATCCATGGGCAGGTTGGCAATCTTGCTCTTCCCCTAGTCTTCTTTTTCCTCCCAAATAAGAAGCAGGAAACTTATGTCTGGGCTCTAACAATATTAAAGGCCAAGTTGGATGAGATCCTCCCAACTATTGAAGAGGAGCCAAATGAGACTAGAGGGCGCAAGAAAAAGGCCCAGTCAGAGGAAGCCACCCCAATCAAGAAAAAGCCCAAAAGCCTTCCATACCATGAATACCTGGTAGTAGATTTGAGCAGACTCAGGCCAATGCTTTTATTAGAATCTTCAAGAGCTCCCCTCAGGGATGCTACTTTCACTTTTGGCAGGCACTCTGCCGCCGCCTTCAAAAGTGCTCTGCACTTCATGAGCTGGTCAACTATGAAGGCACCAAAGAAGCAAAGGACGTTTTTAATTGCTTTGCTGCCCTTGCCCTTGTGCAGAAGGAGGAGACAAATGCCTTCTACGACACCCTCCTCCACCATCCCTACATTATTGCCAACCAGGCAGCCTTTGCTCCATTCAATGAGTATTTTGAAACTCAATGGGTTGGAGTGTTTCAAGGAGCACGCCACATCAGAAAAGGTGGTGACTCAATCCAGTGGAACTGCTTTAAGCAGGTAAAGGATGGCCTAATCAAGACCACCTCTTCTCTTGAAGGGTGGCATAGTCAATTTGCCACAAGGGTCCGGGTTCAGAAGCCCAAGTTCAACAAAATCATGGTGCATCTCAAAACCCAGCAGGCCATCTCTGCCTGACCTCTTTAAAACAGGCACCAAGACCAAGGATGATCCCCCCAAGCAAACCAAAGCGGTGAAAAAGTATACAGAGATTAGCAAGGTGATCCTTGCCTACTATCCCAAGGATAGCAAGCTTGAGCATCTCCAAGCTATCTCAGTTGCTCTTTCAACCAATGTATGTTCCTTCTTCAATAAGCACCACTCTATCTTCTCTATTATTTCCTTTACTTTTATCATTATTTTAATTTTATTTGGTATTTGGTACAAATATATGTTTATTTTAAAGCATAGTTTATAGTTAATATATATGAAAATGGTTGTTTTTGGGATTATTTTAACTTTTGGGCTTTACGCAACTATGTTGCTACTAATTGACCCCATTTTTTATTGCAGATTTGGAATTCTGAGGCTTTTTTAAGCCTATAAATGTTTTTTGAATTTTTATTTTTGGGAATTTTTCGGGTAGTTTTTGGAGTTCAAAAAATCTAAAATTTTAAACCTGTTTTTTCTTAGTCAAAATGCTGTAAATCAAAATGGTGTTTTTACTAGTAAATTGAGATAGCAGAAATTTGAGATGGCGTTTTTTGAGATGGCGTTTTCAAAATGGCATATCCTACCCACCTACCGCTCCTCCTCTGATTGGCTGCTTGTTGCTTGCTTGACGCTCTGGAATTCATTATTCCTATATCCCTACCAGGCTCTGCAGTTGTTTCCTGCTGATATTAAGCCAATCAACCGCTTAATTGTTTCTTATCTTGTGGTTTACTTTTGATGCCTCTCCTTGTATGTTAAGTTCATACATTTTATTAAGATCCGGGTTCATATGCACATGGTAAAATTAGTAAGTTCAGCCTTAAGCTCAGTTAAGCCGCAATCTAAATCCTCTCACATCCCTCTATCCTCTTAAATGTCACAGCCCCACCATCTTGGTATTTAAGTGAGCATTTCCTATTATTTATACTTGTTCCAACAATAAAGACTTATATTACTTTACTCCTGTCCACACTTATCTTTTGATCCCTCCTTTGAAACCATGAAAGGAATCTTATTCCTGTTCTGGTTTCTAGTTCTCCTGCTTACAGTTGTATTAGGTCTTGAAAACCCTACTCCCACCACTGACTGGCATAACTCCTCTCCCAATGATGCCCACCAGAAGGAGTCTCTGGCAAATGGGTGGTTCAAGTATCCCTCTGGCCACTGGGGAAGAAAGTTCCATTATGATTACAACACCACTCCTCCTCCAGTAGAACCTTATCTGGTTGACCCAACACATCTCTCTACTTGTTGACATACTTGGTAGGGTATTATCTATTGGGTCAGTTCAGCTCCATGATGGGTAGATTTGCTTTTGGGCCACTTGGGCCATCTCACCATGATTGTGGTACCTATTGGATCAGTAATTGCATGGCTCAACTTAGTGGCTTTGGTCCACCAGGTAGGGAACTTGTTTCCTATCAAGTGGGTCCCTGACACTTGTCTTAATCTCCTTTTGGCAAGCCACAACCTATGCATTGGTCTGGGTTCTCAGTGGCACACAACTGGTAGCAATCTGGTGACCATTCAAGGAATCTCCTTTATTAAGCTGGCAGGTTGCAGAGTAATTCACCAACTTTAGTCTGTGACCCAGCAGGTTGGCGGGTTTCCGCCCCTCCTGGTTGGTGAAAGGCATCTCATGAGGGCCAGGGTTCAATTCCTGGGTCTTCAATACTAGTACTGAAATGTTATTCTTGACAGGATCAACCAAGGTTCTATAAGCGTCAAGCATACTGCACCTTTTGCAGCCACGGTTTGGATTGTCTGCAAGTGGTTTTTGAACCACGGTTTATATTTTGGAAATTTCATGGGGGTTGAACCCCTTTCAAAATGTCTAGACCCCTTGTGCTTCGCTTTGTCATATAATCAAATTAGCTTTTGTTGCTCAATCGGAAACTTCTAAAAAAGAAGATTCAAAATTAGTCAGCTTAACTTTTTTTTTAAAAATTGGCACTTTTTCCAATAGTTAAATAATTGAAGAGCCTAAATTTTTCTGAGCTTGGCATTAAGTTAAGATAAATGGATAACAAAATAAATTTCAGGGGTTATTAAACCTTTGGGAGATTTCCAAAATGAAAGCTGTGGCTCTAAAAGCACTTGTAAGTGTCCAGAACGATAGTATCGAGATGTGTAAATAAATATGCTGCTTAAAATGTTTGATTGTGGGTTTAAAGTTTGTATTGGGTTAAATACATCGATTAGTCTTTGATATTTAGGCCAACTAATCAGGCATGATTGATACAGAGCTTTAGAAGACCGTGTATCGGAAGATAGTAAAGTTGTTGAAAATACATATGTTTTGGCAATCTGACATGTGATAGAAGCCCTTCTTCAGGGACCAAAAGTTGGTGGTAAAAGGAACGCATTGTTGGGTGGGAGCATCGAAATAGTAGCGTGTTGTGAGGAAGTACCCCTCATATGGGCTGGGGGTTAATTGGCACCGGGGATAACTTTAAAGTTAGTCAATATTCAGGGCAGTGGTTTACATGTGTTTTTTCCTCAATGTGCTATTTGCTTGGCTATATTGTAGTTAGTATGTATCTTTTAAAGCAGGTCAGTGGTCTAACATAATTCGCTTACATGGATTGACTAATGACAGCCCACAGAATGCTTTCTAGAGCCACTTTCATTGCTGTTGTTGAGCCTTTTCTTTGCTTTAAGTAAGGGAAGTGGAATTGGTGTTTGCAGAGAATATTCTTGAATGTTCTAATAATTTATGATGCCTGTGTAGATTTCTCCACAAGTCCCTAGCCACTAACTTTGGCCATTGATTTCTGCCGAAGGCTATATAGATTTTAAGCAGAATAAAGAGAGGGAATTGAAAGTCTTTTCTAAAGCTCGATTTTCCCAATATAAATTTGTATTGAATCCTGAGAGCTAACCGATTAGCATGTGCCACAAATAAAGTTGTTCTAACTAATCTGCTTATATCCAAACCAGAAGGTAAAATTCAATCTACTTGATTTTCTGAGGAGAGACCAATTGAAAGCCTCTTTGGACATTAACAACCAGTAAAAAATGAATAAAACTACTTAATATTAGCAATAGCTCATAATAATGGGAGGGAGACAGCCCTCTCAATTTTTAAAAGGGAACAAAATTTTATTTGAGTTCAAAGACAGCGTTAAAAAGTAACGCGGCCATTAGGGAGTTGGGGAAGATAGGCAGCCCTCTCAATATAAGCTAAACTCAACAAATATAAAGTCAATATTCATATTTCTCAATTTCTAGAGTCTATTTTGAAATTAAAAACATATTCAAGAGAACATTCAGAGTTTTTTTTAATTCTTTCACAAATTGAAAATATTGATTTTACATCACCTTATAATTGTTTTATCCTCCTACTATAGTTGATAACTTTAGTTTATATCTAGTAGTCTACATCCCTCCCATTATTATAAAAAAATTGATAACATTATATATATTTTTAGCTGGGTTAATCGGATGATAATAAAAAAGGATATCTTAAATTAATTACTCCGCAGTAAATTAAAAATTGAGTTCAATAAAAATACTATAGTAGTTTTCAAAGCTATGGCGCTAAGCGAAAATTACTCATCCGTAAGTGAAATAAATCAGATGTAAACGAAGTCAGAAAACAACGGATTTATATAGATGTACAATAGATTTGGGTTCCTTTCTATTTCGTTCTGAGATGCGTTGATTTCGTTTACATATGATTTATTTCACTTACAGATGAGTTTTTTCGCTTAGTGTCATAGCTTTGAAAACTACTGTATCTATCCTCACTCAAGCACAACAGCATAATTGAAACAGATTTTTATTCTTGGATAACACAATTTCATATCTCACATAATATATTTCTTTTGGCTTAAGGGAATAATTGGTTTTTAACTGAATGATTTTTTCTAGGATGGGCCAGTTACAATAGTTCTAACAGTTAGTTTACTGGCATATATGATTGCAAAAAGTCCATTAACCTTAATTTTTAAATCTAAAAATCTATCAACAAAGGTATTTTAAAGAATATTTAAGCTTTTTATGACATTTAACTTATCATCTGTTGATTCATATAAAAAGGGGATATTAGGCTTTAAAAATACTATAATCATATATGGCACTTTCAAAAACAATCGAAATTTTCGCCACTTTTATAGGTTCTTTGGTTGTTGCTGAGATTAAGTTTGTTTTGGTTGAATACAAAGCTTCCCTGTATTTTTTATAAAATAAATAAATAAATAAATAAATAAGGACGTATTATCTAAAATTTTCAAAACATATCATTAATCTCAGAGAAATTGAACTTATTTTAACACAAACTATTATCTCAGTGAAACAGTTAGAGCTACCAAGACCTGAATTCAAGTAGGTTTAAACCCGCCAACAAAATAAAATCACGCTTGCTTCATGTAAAATTTACCCTGCTTAGAATAAAATTCGATATGATATATTTTTATTAGTTTTTTATTTTTCTTGGTTGAGTTGACTTTATTCCTCAAAAACGAGCAAAAAATTAATTTTAAACACTGTAGTATCAGTAAAACATCACCAACTTAGCTTTAATAGCCACCTGTTTATATTTGCTTGAAGAGTTAGCTTGAGCAGAAATCTTCTAGGGAAGGGTTTATCCTGGAAGATTTGATTCAGAATTAGTTCACCATGGAGTTAGGATACCTAGCTATTTCTTCCGAATTTTCCGCCCCATCTATCAAAAATTTGCAATCGATATTTATAAAGGAATTGGTTTTAAGTGGCCTGGAACTAGGGCTCCATGATTTCAGCTGTAGCGCTTCAAAATAGCGAGGTTTAGTTTAACATTTATACCCGATGGATTGAAAACTTTGGAACCCTACCCAGAACAGAATAAACTATCAATTGCGGCAAGTCAAGTCTGTAGATTTGAGGAATTTAAAATTTCCAACAAAACCTTGGTTGGAAATGTTCAGGTCACTCGCAGAAAATAAGGCGCCGCACCAAGGGTTTTTTAACGACGCAATAAAGCAGGAGGCTGATTGATAAGAGGCATCAAAATATTTCTCGCCGTTTCCAGGTTTGCTGAGCAAACAACACCTCTTATTTATATCCCTCATTTTCAAAGCTTTCTTCTAATTCGACCTATATTTAAATGAAAAGCCCAGCGCTTTACAAAAACTTTATTTATAAAAGTATCCAAAGGTTGTTTTTGCCGCATCAAGCTAAGACAATAAATTAGTTATCATTAGCTTTATGATAACTACTCTGAATGAAACCTATACGCAAGTTTAATAACCTGCTGAGATAAACAGAAGTATACCAGCCTAAAAAAATCAGTCCAGCCCTGATCAGTCATGAACCGATTCCGCTTGAATGTCAATTCTACGCAACAAGATGAACCCCCAACCCAGTACTTAGTTGCAAAAATAACCAAAGATACAAGATAATAAAACCAAGCACACCAGGTGTCATAAATCCACGGACCACGGTATCTTATCATCCACCAAGATGATATCTCAAGCCTTCTAACATCAGGAAAGCACAGCAGAACCTGTGACTTTGGCATAATCTGCAGCCTAGAATATTTTGTCATAATCACTAGAAGTAACAAATCTGAAAGGGCTTGCAGCCTGGAGACAATGAGAAATTTCTTACTACTTCTGGATTAAGGTTCATAGTCTCAACTCTATATATTGCTATAGGAATTTATACTATATGGAAACAGTATAGTATTTTGCTTGTCTATGATAGTTCAAATGAGAGAAAGGGATTTTGTGATTGGATAGACTATGCTTCATTGTAATGTCTAATAGGAACATACACAGTAGCTTTCAAAGCTATGGTATTGTGCAAAAAAACTCATCTGTGAGCAGAATCAACTCAGATGCAAACAAAATTTTAAAAAAATGAATTTATACTGATTAACAATAGATTTGGGTCCACTTCTAGTTTGCTCTAAGATCCATTGATTTTGCTTACATCCAAGTCAATCTGTTTACAGATGATTTGATTCCGCTTACAAATGAGTTTTTTTTGCTTAGCGCTTATTACAAAAGTAACAATTTCAAAGCCCGGGTGGGAATCAAACCCGCTCCTAGCCACCAGGCGGGGCTAGCGGGCGGGGGAGATTCACCTGTCCCTGGATTTTTGCTTTTCAAAGTGAATCCAGGTGTGGGAACCACTCCCACCCTGGTGGTAGCTGTGGGGCCTGTTCTGGGCCCCAAAAGCTATTCCCAAGCCTTGGTGGGTTTTGCCAGGCCTGGGCAGGCTAATTTTAGCTGCCCAGTAAACCCAGTTCAAGCCCACCCCCATTAAGCAATTTGGGGTCCCCAATTGTGGACCCCTTTTTTAATCAAGTACCTTGGCCTCAAGAAAGCCTGTCAAACCAGTCCAAAAAAGGTGATCAAATTGGGAAAACCCTCATAACCCCAGAAGCCAACCCTACCAGAAGCAATGACCAGCCAAACCAAGATGGACTACAAAAAAGCCAAACAACTGTTCCTGAAAACCCCAAAAATGACCATGAAGTAGCCAACCAAACAGCAGAACCTGAGATGTCAAACATTGCCACACAGATAGCACCAGAAGAATGCCCAGAGGCACTTGCATGTGAGTAAGTATATAAATCAGAAGCACCTGAAAAAGTTCTATATTGTCATCCTTACCAAATAAAGTTGTTGTGAACCTTTGGTTCACCAATCTGTTTCCATACATATTTTTGATACTTTTCCATTTGCATACACTCAAGCGTCAGTACCCATCCCCTGGGATAGGTAGCCAGACTTCATTTGACAAAAAAAAAGCCTTTGACTACTACCGTCCACCCAATGCATCATTTGGTCCTGTGCATTTCACTGAGTATCCCCCAAATCCTGACCATGAACCCTGGACCTTGGAAGACTTGCAGTGGTACACCTGCTCAAACACATCCAAGGAACCTTACCAAATTTTCTGTGACAGCAAAGCAATCACCATCTACCATTTGATCTTTAACAGGAAATACAACAATCCTGCTGCCTACCTGGTCCCCATGGAACTACCCCCCAACACCCAAACCAACCATCTATACCCCACCCACTTCTGATGCCACTGGCCAGAGTAGTCAATTCCTGGGAGTGCTTTATCTGGCGGTCACAGGGCTGATTAATTCTGCCTTGCCAGCAGCTGGGCCCTAGACTGTGGCTGGGAAGGCCCTTTCCTACCTGGTAAAGTTAGGTCCCATCATCTGGTGGGCCATGCCAGTACCTGCTTTGACTCCTCCCTCACCTACTGGAGCTCCACGGTACTCTTGGTATCCTGACAGGGCTATAGCTTTGAAAACTACTTGATGGAATACTAGTGTTTATTCATAGACCTATACCAAGGTTAGCCCGGCTGCCAGTGCTATTTCTGCAACACAGCAGGGAGTCTAACCTTGAGAAGTTCTTATAAGGAATCCTTGTAGCACCGCATTGGATACCAAAGTGCTTTGAGCCAAAGAAATTGGTCTGGAGTAAGACACCAGCTTCCACGCTCACATCTCTCAATGAGGGGAACCAAGTGTGACCTGGGCCATACCCCAGGACTAGCCAGCCAATGGAGCTGCTAGTTGAGGAGGTGATCCTCTCACTTGATCAGAGCTACTCTAATTAAATAGTCTTGGGGCCATTTATCTTAGAGTGGTTGGCCTGACAAACCAATACATAATGGACTATTCTAGATGTAATGCATAAGGTTGGAAGCCTTTTGGCAAACGATTGTAAACTAATGCTTTTAATCCCAAAATGTTTATGTTGGTCAGATATAAAAATGTTGGTAAAGTCTGTAGAAGTTATTGTATCAAGGCACCTAACAACTCATAAGAAGTGAAATTGGGACTAAGACAATTTATTAAGCATAATAACATAGAATAAAGACCTGTTTTGAAAATAGAAGACTGACTTAAAAAATGACTTATAGATCAGGAAATTGGCTTGCATTAATGAGAGAATTAAAACAATTAACAATCAAAGCCTGGGTATTATTTTAAAAACTACTTATTTGGTGTTAAAGAAAATCAAATGGTATTATAGTGCAAGGTAAATAACTAAGATATCAAGTATGGTCAAGAATAAAATGAAACTAATGAAAAAGATGATTCAATCCACACAACCTAACAAGTACCTTTTGGGATGCAAGTCAAAGATTCTCAACTTGAAGTGGAGAGTGAAAACTCAAGCTATTTATTGTTACTTGAAATTGAGATGAGATAAAAGAACTGAATATTTAACTTGATGTGGCTAAAACCACTGTGGTAGGAAATATGGCTAAGATTGGCTGAGTGCTCTTCATGGGATAGTTAGTTAAAAGGTTATTAACTTAAATAATTTAAACAACTTAAAAATCTGAAGGTGAACAGGAGTGGACTACAGCAATAACGCAAGCGTAAAGCCAAGTGAAAGTCAAAAGATAGGGTAAACATATCTGAGCTCAAAAAGCAAAAGCAAAAATAAGTTTTAAAGATAGTAATTAACACTAAATTCAATTTTAATATTCAGAGTTTGAATCACATGATGGTAAACAAGGTAAGTTTGAACTTTAAATTACTAACTTAAAAAATACTCACAAGACTGGGTTGGAAAGGAAGAAGCAGGTAATTGATGCCAATGTAAACAAAACAGTTCTGATCTTTTTCCAATCAACACAGGAAAGAAAAAAATAATAATAAAAATTATGAAAGATAAGTGCCAAATTTTAGAAACATACTAGAAGTGAAGATGCATTCTGACATAATGCAGATGGTGGTCCATAGGAGGCCCTTCTGTTCTAGGATATAATCAAAGTTTAGAATAGTGATTATTGTGAGATGCATATTTGGGTACCTGTTGAAGTGAACTGATTACTTGTACAATATCTACTGTTGTAACTGAATCAATAATAGTTCAGTATTTGATTGGGGAAGACAACAGTTTAATAGAAAGGACTGAAATAAGAATAAAATGTAGTTTATTGAGGAACATTGTAATTAATATACCATACTGAGAAGACACAAGCCCACAGGGGGTGACACAGTGGTGGGTTCAATATAAAGTTTGGGTTGTGGAAACTGTTTGCAGGGGGATCAGTGGATCAAATTGGTAGCTTTCTTACTTAGGAGATAATGCCTGCAATTTGACATTCCCATCAGATTGATCCATGCCGTTATACATGTCATGGGAAATCTCATCAAATGCCCCCTATGCATTGTAAGATACATTTGCAAGCAAGGATAAAAACTTGGTTGAAACCCTACATGTTATATCCATTAATCAGGGACAATGATTACATTATTGCAGGATGTGATTTTGTTATTGATCCATTGAGCTTGCAGCCCAGTTGCCTGCATTTTTGTTGAACCCATTTTATGGCTGCATAGCTGTGACTTACAGTTATTGGTTGAATCCATTAATTAGTCAATATCCTAAAATTCCAACAGTGTTAAAAATAGGGCAGCCAAAAAAATAAAACAATATCCAAAACAAGACAGTACAAGCCATATTCCAGATACCATACAAGCCAAATAATATACCAGTCAACCAATAAGAAAGAAATAATCAAATAAAGGCTTGTACTAGTTGCAAGAGTGATACTCTCATACAAAAAGCAACATTTTTTTGAAAATCTGGGTTATTGTAAAGTTCTGTGGCCCACCTTTGGCCCTGGATTGGGATGTATTTCCCAGACCATCAAAAAAGGTGGCCTGCGTGCAGGCAAAACCCCTCCAAAACCTGGAGGACTTGGCCCACACAATAGATAAACGCTTTGTGTTGGCCTTCCCGGCTGAAGTTCTCATTTCCCCTTTGGAGTCCCCTCCAACTGTGGAGGAGACATTAATTCAGTTGGATTGCTTGTTGTCCTGATGTCGCCTGGTCCTGAAACAATTAGCAAACCAACAAAAAATGCGGGCCACATGAAGTCAGAAAGGTCAAATCTGCAGCCCAGGGAAATTGGGTACCAAAACCTGCAACCAGTGGTGTCCCAGGTAGCTAATTCCTCTGTCCTGGGAGTCCCCCGGCCCAAAACAATTGGGTTCTGGAGCTCTCTGGAGGAGACTTCAGAGGAAGGCATTAGGGGAAATGCGCACCCTGAGTCCTTGGAAGGCTCCTAGCCAATTAAGGGGCTTAGTCTTACATCTGGCCTGTGGCCCCTATTTTCTGGGTCTCAAACCAAGATAAGATTGGCTAGTACTCTTTAATAGGCTCCCCTTTAGATTGCACTCCAATAGCCCCTTTCATAACCCCTCCCATCCTATCACCCCCTCCCTTTTGCATAAAAAGGGAGCATGGGCTGTCAGGTCCCTTGCTTACCAATTACAATTGTTGAATAAACTCCTGACTTTGCAAATCTTTTGTATTTTAAAGTTTGTTTAAAAATAAAGGTATTTATCCCAACTCCCACTGTTGTCCCCGCCTCCCGCTTTCTCTGGCTTGCCTGCCTGCCCATCTGCCCGTCGTTTTTTGTTGGGAATTGTTCCAAGTATATTAATTTGGATCATTTCCTATTATTTACCCATGCACCTGGTCCAGCCGCCCAGTAGTTTTAGCAAAAGAAGGGCACCCGCTGAAATCATGTTGTCACCTTGGTACAAGATGGCTATGTGGATACTGGTGCCCATTTCCCTCTTGTTCTGGTCCTCAAACCCAGTCTTTTGGAGAAAAATTTCCTTGATTTCTCAATCTTCTGAGTTTATTCCTGGTCTTTTTGCAAATGTAATTGAGCAGCTCACCCAGATTCCCATCAAACCGGGATCTTATGGGTTGTTCTCTTGGTTGTCTTCTCATCCTGAAGAGTTGTTGCCACCTTTAGAATCTGTTACTACTGAAACTTTTTCTTCTGACTTGGTCAATCCTTCCCCCTTGTGCCAAATCCCTGAGCCAAATACAGAGGCCCCTTTTGCTCAGGATTGCTCTCTGTGGTTACTTACCGGAGCCATGGTCATGGCTTTGGATGCATACTTCCCTCCCCTTTCACATCTGGTCTCCTTTGGGAGGCCCCTTCAAGCGGCTATCCCAGACTTGCACTGGATGGCATCCTGGTGATTGGTCCCACTAGAATGGGAGCCAGACTTTGTTAGTCTAGCCCCCCTCTCTTACAGTTATCCCCATGGCTCAAAATAAAATTAGGGCCCTCCAAGCCTGAATTCACCATGCCATAAATTGTGTTATTGATGCCATTTTGATATGGCCTACAAATTGCTATACTTGCAAAGACCTAGTTGGATTTTCTTTTGACTTCAACAGTTGCTCCTTTTCCTTAAATAGATCAAATGTAACATACCTACATTTCATGTTGTATTTCCTTATTTATTACGGTCCTGGTGCAATATCAAACCCACCCTGCTCCTTGTCTACCTAGTGAATAATCCCTGCTCTCATTCTACTATATAAGTAGAATTATCACTCTAAATAAAGATAAGTTTATCCAAATTTGTGTTGGCTTTTATAATCTTCAAGCATTCATTTCCTTTTCACTAAAAGGGAAATCTCCTTAATCTCTCCATATCAGGATTGAAAATTCTTTTCCCCTTAAACCTGGTCCCAAGGGCAGGATTTAAACCCTGACCCTGAATCCCTGCAGGCATCTGGCCCTAGGGACCAAGGGGCTGCCTGCCTGTATTTTCCTGGGGTCAAACTCCCACAAGCTGAAGTCAAGAATGATGGCACAGATGATGAAGCAAGCCAAACCAAAGGAATCATTGCACCAAATAATGGAACAATCAAGGCTCCTAATGGAGGCAACAAAATTCCAACCATTAGCTTCATGAGTTTGAAGGCTACACCAGCGGCCAATCAAGAGTCACCCCCAGGAGAAGCCACAGGCCCACGGCCCAACCCCATGACCACAACTCTAGAGAAAGATAATCAAGTAGCCAGTTTGAGATTTTTGACCAATGAAAGAACTCCTGCTCAGGTGCCATTTTGCTGCCTTTGAACCCAGGCACCCAGATCCCCTGGGCCCACATTTCCCAATATCCTGAAGAAACCCCCATAGAAAATGTTAAGTTTGGAAGTGGGATGCTATATAGACTCAAGGACCCCACACTCCAAACTTATTGCCATTTTTGAATAAAGGTTATGTTATTTTGGCTTACACAGCTACTTATTTTGTCTTTGCCATCTATTGAATCAGTACAAGATCTCCTGGTCATCCTGCCCCTCTGCCCTCAGATTTCTGTCCTCCAGGTGTCCCCTTTAGTCCTGTTAACTTCACAGAGTACTTGTCACGGTAGGTTCCATAATGCCGGGTATTGTCTGTCCAAGTAAGAAGGCACAGAAGGCCAAAAAACCTATATCAAAGTTGACTGAGTTAACGGATTTAAACCAAACAGTCAATCAAAAATGAGTCACAGCTGCTCTTGTTTACCAGCTGAAACCAGCTCCCCCTTGTAAACTGATGTTGATAAATCAACATAATATGAGGGTCACCCAATATAAGCTCATTAATTGGCATGGTTGTCAGAAACTGGTCACGCAAGGGTTCTTTGCAACCTGGTCTAGATACTTGCTTGAGGATGCCAAAGGAATAGGAAATCAAGACTCAGGTGGTATTGCTTAGTCAATTTTTCTGGTATATATTGAATAATTTTCCCTGTTTCAACTCTAAGAGTTGAGTCCTTCTAAATTTACTCTATAAAAATCAATTATCCCAAGTTCTAATTTTAAAATTTTAAAAATGCATCCTGTGCTTGGGTTGTTGCAGTATATCCCGTACAATCTGATTCTGAACAGAATCATTTAAGGAAGATGGGGCCTGGCATCTGGAACTTTATTGTTGACGCCGCAAAATGTTAATTTCATGCCAGCCAATTTTGCAGCTCCTCCCCCCATTCTGGAAAATGAAAATTGTGTCACTTCTCAATGCCCAGAATTCTACGCTGAAGATGCATTGATGCTTTCCCAGGTCATTTATCTTGGTTTACTCTGGTTAGGATTGATTGTTCTACTTAATCCTGGAGTTTCAATTGGAAATTTCACAAAAAGATATTTAAAGCCGCGTTGGTGGTTAATCATCAATTCTATGTGGATTTGGGTGGTAATTCCCCATCATTTAGAAACGGCTTCATATTATCCAGTGATTTCTGTCACAGTACCCTCTGAAACCTGAATATAAGGATTCCACCCCGTAAAAGATCCTTGAACTAGATTCCTTGGCCTGCATACAATCTGCAGTTAGATACAACTGTCAAGGACCTTGGATATTATCAACACCCAAGTTGTTTAGAGGCAAATTCAAATACCTGCCTGCCTACAAACTCCACATTGAACTGCCTGTGACCCCCAAGCCAATGCCTGCCTCCTCACCCAACCTTCCAACCAATTATACCAGCAAGCTGTTTAGGATTGTGTACATCACCCTCACAGGGGTGATCAACACTATAATCCTTGCTGCCAGCCTGTGGTCCTGGGTGGGGAAGTCCTTCTCCTACCTTTTTAAGTTATCTCCTCTCTTGTGGTAGGCGTTACCTGCAAAAACCCTGGCCCAAGTGATCCCCAAAACCAACAGGCCGGCCGCCTAAGACTGGATCCCTGATATTATGGCAATCTACTTTAAACCTGGTACCCTGAGCCCCAAGATGTTGCTATTTCTTGGGGCATCTTGTATGATTTTGTTTATGATAATCACTTATTACACCCTTAAGATGACCAAGAACCTGATCTCTTCTATGTGGAAGAATGCAAACCTTAACAATCATAAGAAACCTGACACTGCTGCCGCCAACACAACCAAGACTCCCCTCCTCTCAGGTGAAGAGCATGATTATCAACCAATCCCTCACCAAGGTGGAAATTCCCCAGATGGGAAAACTTACACTCAAGGAAGCTCAATGCGCTATGCCAGCCCTCCGTCTACACTTCCAAACCAATGCCCCATCCTACACCAGCGGCACTAAGAAAGTGCTTGGAGTCACCTCCATGCTCTCTGGAGATACCATATACTGGTTTGGCAAGGCCACAGCACAAGACGTGGAATTCTTCTCGGACTATGCCAAGTTTGAAGCAGAATTGATGGCCACTGGCAAAGATTGTAACACTAGATATTACGCCCTGAATTCCCTGTTAGAAATCTAACAAGGATCTTGAATCATCCAAGTGTAAATTGACAAATTCCTCAAGCTGAAAACCCATACCCAGCTTGAGGACAAACCATCAGCCATCATCTTCAAAAAGGGAGTGAACCCAGCAATGAAGAACTTGTTATAACATCATCCCCACTCTTGGCCGCAATGAACTAGTCCCACTGTGCAAGGGCCTCAGCATGAACCAAGAGAACGCTAGCCCAGCCCATCCCAGCACCGCCAAACCTGAACCCCCACTCCCAACAGAGCAGGTATGACCCCTGAAGAACTCCAGAGACACTATAGAGAAGGACTCTGCTTCCACTGCCATGAAGCAGGTCACTTGACCAGAGCCTGCCCAAAGAAAAATGCCACACCCATTTACTTGGCCCAAATAAACGCTTCCTCCCAGTCTTACAAGTTTATCCTTATATCAGCAAACCTCAATGGAACACTCTAAAGACTGAAGGCCTTCCTTGACACAGGGGAAGACAATAATTTTATTGATGTGGACTTAGCTCAAGAACTAGGCCTGACTTTATCAGGAAACTATCTACAGATCATCTTGGGGAACAGTACCAAGGAGGAGGGTTACAAATTTGATCAAGAACTGCCCCTAATTATAGGGAATAATGCATACCCATTATCCCTTATCCTACTAAAGGGCTTGTCACACCCCCTCATTCTGGGAGATTCCTGGTTGGACAGACATGGCCTTATCCTGAACTACTGAGAGCAGAATGTCACCCTGGGGGACAAAGGAAATCTTGACATTGTACCCTTTTGTATTAATCCAGAAGAATTCACCCAAGAACTCATGTTTATCCGGATAGAACCCAGTTTGGGCACTCTTCCCACTCCTCTGGCCAAGTGGAATCATGTTTTTGATGAGAGCACAGCTAACCAGCTCCCTGAACACTCCATATACAATCACGCAATTGACCTGCTGCCCAACACTCAACCCAGCCACGGCCCCATCTACAGCTACAATCACAAGGAACAGGTAGCCCTCAAGGCATATCTTGAGGAAATGACTTTCAAGGGGTTCATCAGGGTATCAAAAGCACCCTGCTCATCTCCAATGCTATTTTTGGAAAAAAAAGATGGAGGCATGCAACCATGCGTGAATTATCAGAAGTTAAATGACATCACTGTGAAAAAATGATACCCCATTCTAAATGCCTATGACCTGTGCAATGTACTTACTGGTGCCCAAGTCTACTCAAAGATTGACCTCCACAATGCATTCAACCAAATATCATTAAGGAAGGGGATGAGTATAAGACAGCTTTCAAGACAAGATATAGCCTCTAAAAATACTTATTGATGCTGTTTGGATTATTCAACACCCCAAGCACATTCCAAAGGATGATTAATACCATTCTGGGCTAATACTCAGACCATTTCTGTGTAGCCTATCTTTACAACATCCTAATCTACAGCAAGTCTCATGAAGAACATTACAACACCTCAACCTGATCCTCAAGAAACTCTCACAAGCCTGACTTCATGCCAAACTAAATAAATTTAAATTCTTCCAGTCAGAAGTAGAGTTTTTGGGGTACATGGTCAAAACTGGCAGCTTTGTAATGACCCAAGACAAGGTGGAGGCAGTAATCAGCTGGCCAATGCCCACCTGCCGGAAGGACATCAGGAGTTTCCTGGGGCTAGCCAATTACTGTAGAGATTTCATCCAAAATATTTCTCTCATCATGTTGCCCTTGACACAACTATGGTCTGATAAAGTCACCTTCACCTGTACCAAAGAGTGTACTACCTTGTTTGAGACCCTGAAGAAATCATTCACAACTGCCCTGTTCTTGCAATGCCTGAACCTTCCAGACCGTTTGTTCTGGAGACTGACACTTCTGACTTTACAGTAGGAGGGGTCCTTCTTCAGGAAAAATGAGATGTTATGTAATATCCTGTAGCATATTACTCCAATAAGATGCTGCAAGCCAAAGAAAACTACCTGATCTACAACAATGATATGCTTGCAATCATGAAAACGCTGAAACACTGGCAAATATACCTGTGTGGTGCCAAGTTCCTGGTAAAAGTCATCAATGATCACAAAACCCTGGTATATTTCTTCAAATCCAGACAACTGAACCAGAGAAAGGCCAGTTGGGCCTTGGAACTGGCCAACTACGTCCTCAGCATTGACTAAAAACCTGGGAAGGTCAATGTGGTCCCAAATGCCCTAAGTAGAAGAGCCAACCTGGTGCCTACCCACATTGAAACTTGTGGCCACAACACCCAAGTCCTCTTGGACCCAGTGAGCTTGGGCATCCACCTGGGATTAATGAAAATCAGAGCCAACAAACCAGAGTTGTTAAAGGCCCAAACTCTCAACAAATTTATCAAGACCATGATCTCTGACCTCTCTAAATCCCTGGATAGTGCCCATTACCAAAAAGGCTACTGGTTGAAAGGAACAACACTAATGCTCAACAACAGGTTTTTTACCTGAAGGAGACATCAGAACCAACATCTTTAGAGACTATCACAATTCCAAAATGGCTGGACACCCAGGGAGACTCAAGAACCTCCATAGTATTCAACAAAAATTTGCTTGGCCTAAGATGGAGAAAGAAGTAAGTGTGTACCTGAAAGGATGTGAGACCTTTTGTAAAGTCACTCCCCCCTTTAGCCTTGGATATGACAATCTTCCCACGTTGCACAAAAAATCTCTGCTCAGAAGCCAGCCAAGCCCCTTAATTCTCTTGAGGAATTAGCCCACACAATTGATGAGATATTTGTGTTGGCATACCCTTCCCAAGTGGCAAACACTGATGTTTTGAACTCTGTCCCCACTTGGGAGGAATATCTGATTAATTTGTATTAATTCTTGGCTTGGGATTGTCCACATTTAAAATTGAATAAGTCCAAACAATCAGGTTGCGCTTTGGTTACTTCAACAAAATTGTATTCAACTGGAATTAATGGCATTCAGAAGTGTCCTTTAAGAACTAGTCAATCAGAGGTTGGGTCAGAAATTTATGAGAAACCATCCAAACTTCCTGAAATTACTGGAAAAAATTCTATCTCACCCAATCAAATGACAAGCTGAGGTCACCTAACCTTTCAAATTCAAATGAGTTCCCCTAAAAGCAAGACAGGGGATTTTTGATCCCCTGCTTGCTCATTCTTAAAAATAAATTTTGGATCTCCAAACTTAAAGTTTTAGTTTCTCTTTAGGGTCCTTTGTTTAGTTCACTTTTTGGGTTCCCCAGTGTTTTTTTGAAGCCCCTATAAACGTTGTTAACGTTAATGTTGAAGCTTACCACTTTCACTTTAAAAGAAACAACCTGAACTTGAAAATCAGTGATTTAATTAATATAATGCATATTTAAAGTTCAATTTTGCACCTTTTTGATTTTGCTCCTGATGTGATTAATATACGCTTCAGCGCTTTTGAATACACTTTCAAAGTTAAATTCACTCAGATGCCTTCTCTGATCCCTCTCTGTAACCCAATAAGACTTGTTTGCTTGTTCTTGCCTTCTGGTTGTTTGATTGCAGCACAAAACAAGGAAACTAAATTGCAGTTTACTGGGATTTAATTTTAGACCCAAGTTCAGATATTGGTGCCCTTTGCTAAGTTTGTTATTTTCACCCTGGCTATCAGGGAACCAACCCTGATTGGCCGGCTTGCTAGCGTTTGGGAACTGGCAGTTGCAGACTGGGTGAGCAGAGCCCACCAAAGGATTGGTGCTAACTTAATGAGGTAGGACATTGACTTACCCACCCACGACCACGGACCAGCAGCTGGGACAATAGTATCTATTACTCCCGTGAGAGTAATATATACAATTCCAAAAAGCTTGTTGGTATGGTCCAGTGGGAGCTTGGCAGTGAGGCAGGCATTGGTTTGGGGGTGACAGGTATTTCCATGTCCATTTGGTAGATGGGGAGGAAGTTGTATTTATCTCTGAAAAGGCCGGGTTTTGTAATGTACCAAGGGCCTTCTCAGTTGTATCTGGTTCTCTCAGTGATTCTGGCCAAGGGACCCCAGGCTAGTATGTTGTTGGTATAGTCTCTGTACTTGGGCTTTAGGGATACTCTGTGAAATAGACATGACCAAAGGGGCACCTGGCGGGCGGTATGTAGCTGGCAGGTTGGCAGGGGGGCAGACAATCTTGGGGTTAACTGGAAGATGGCAAGAATAAAATATGGCAATAGTTGGGGAAACCAATATCTCATAACATTTATTTAAAAATGATGATGGGGGTTGATCTTGGCCTGGCAGGTATTTATACCACACTGCCAGGCTTCACTACCTGGTCGGGTTTTCTGGGCTTGGGCGGGTTGGCATCAGGTGTCTCAGATGGCAGTGTGGCGCTTGGCACTGGCGGTTTGCCACTGGCCGCTTTGGGGTGAGAAGACTTCAAATCCTTCTGTTTATTGATTTGGGTATTGGGTTCAGTGCCTTCCCCAGGACTTTGGGGGAGTTTGGAATAACTTCCAGGGAGAAATTTGTCTATTTCACCAGGCAAACTGCCAGTGTCAGGTGTTGGCACCTCGGGAAAATTCCCAGCATCTTGCACTGGCGGTTTGCCTGCAGAATCCTGCAGGGCAGCTAAGGTTTTTGGTCCTGGAAGGCTTGCAGCAACTTCTTTAATTAGTAGCGGGTTGTCATGTTCCCAGCCTATGAGTCTGGCAGTCTGCAAAGGGTTTTGTCCAGGGTTTGACTCTGATTCTGTATTTTGAGATTTAGGAGCATCCAAATTGTCATTCCTGACACTGGCACCCGCCTTGGTGATGATATGGTGTACCTCCCCAGATCTCTGGGGTTGTATTTCCCATTTGTTTCATCATGTTGGCGCCAATCCTGATCAGTTTGTGCACATTTTTGAAGACATCTGTCAGGGCCCAAGGACTCCCAACTCTGATCCATTTAAACTATAGTCTAAGAGAAGACGTTTATTTATTATTCAGACCAAGAATAATCACAATGGGGAAAAGGGGAACTAGGTTCTTTTTATACCATTTACATTGGTCTTTGAGATTCTTCCAGATTCTTCCTGAAGGTTCTTGTCTCTCTATCTGGAGGGTCATACTAAGAGTTTGAAACATCAGCTGACTAATTCTAGTCATATTCTTTTGGTCAGATTTGAACTTCGCAGTTTTCCTCAGTTGGTCATCTAAAAAATACTTTGGATGGATTCTCCTCATCTGGGGCTTTCATTTGAGCGTAAGGACATCTAAAACTGATCACTGGAAGCTGAGATATGGTTGGATTTGCCCGCTCACTAATTGTTGCTTGTCTTGATTTGAAATCCAATCTTGCAACCATTTTGGGACATGCTGACAGGGTTTTCAAACTCGGCTCTTTAAATTGCCATAACTTTTGATCTAGGGTACCTAGGGAGATCATCAAGGTAGCTTTCTGACGGCAAGAAGTAGCTTTATCAATCCAAGCTTTTAAAATGCAACTTTTTAAAGCTACTATGTCATGGCGGCCCATGACAACATCCCCAGACAGGCCCAGGATATCCTTGCCACCAGTGAGAACATCATGAGAAGTCTTACCTGCAACAACCTCAAGTTCCCTAACCTCAAATCAGCCCCCTCAATGCCACCTGCTTTAGGCTGCCTGATGCCCCTTTTCACCGGGGACCCAATTGTCCAGGTCCCAGAAGAAGTTTTGGGCATCCAAGAGTCCACTCCCAAGTGTGCTCCCTGATTGCTTAGTGGAATGATTTTGATGGGTTTGGACTCCTATTTCCCCTGTCTATCTGATGTGTCCTCTCTATGGACGCCTCTTCAAGTGGCCATACCAGTATTGCACTGGATGGTGTCCTGGTGGATCCTCCCTCCAGGATGGGAGCTGAACTTAGTTAGTTTAGCCCACCTCTCTCACACCTGTGAACATACCAAAACTTGCAGGAAAACCCCTGAAGGACTGTTAAGAGCCCTGGATATACCTCATGGACCCTGGAGATCTGTTTCCATGGACTACATTATATAACTGCCCCCATCCCTCTCTTTTAATGCAATTCTGATCTTGGTAGACCGCTTCATCAAGATGGCTTACTTCATACCAACCACCACTTATTGCACGGCATCAGAGGCAGCTCAACACTTTCATGATTGCATCCTCACCCAGCATGGAACACCCAAAGAGGTCATCACAGATAGAGGTCTCCAATTTACCTCTAACTAATGGACCCAAGTGATGAAGGACTTAGGAATCAAGCGCTGTGTATCAACTTCCTACCACCTACAGACTGACAGACAGACAGAAAAAGTGAACCAGATTCTCAAGCAATACCTTTGATGCTATGCCAACGCTGACCAGGACAATTGCACCAAAATGCTCACCATGGCCCAGTTTGCCTACAAAAGAAAGAACACGCCTCCACTGGTATTTCCCTGTTCATGCCAACTATAGGTTTGATCCCACCTGGGACATCAAAATTGGCAAGAAGGAAACCAACACTACTGAAGGCTCCTGGATTAAACAGATCCATGACACAAAAAACATGTCTAATCAATCTGAACCATGCAGTGCAAAGATACAAAGCCTTTGCCAACCATAAACAAACTCCTGGACAACCCTTGAAAGTGGGGGATGAAGTATATCTAGACTCCCAATATGTAACCCTACATGTGCCTTGTAGGAAATTAGCTCACAAAATAAGCAGACCACACAAAAACACCAAACTAGTGGGAGATGTTGCCTTCAAACTGGACCTACTCCCCTCCTGGAAGATCTATAATGTGTTCCACTGCTCCCTACTGTTCAAAAATAATGGGAAGTTGCTCCCCCACCAATGACTCAAGACAGCCTCCCTCCTATCTAAACAGACCACATTGAAGAAAATGAAGTTGAATACATACACGGCAACAGAACCAATTACCAAAAATCCCAGTACTTTATCAAATGGAAAGGATACCCATCATAGGAAAGTACCTGGGAACTGCTGAGTAACCTAGCTAATACCCAAGAAGTTGTCCAACTCTACCTGGACAAGAAGAACCTGAAGGAGGGGCTTTTGGAGGGAGAATTGGGATAGTGTCAGGATTGAAAATTCTTTTCCCCTTGAAGCCTGGGCCCAAGGGCAGGATTTGAACCCTGACCCTGAATCCCTGCAAGCCGCTGGCCCTAAGGACCAAGGGGCTGCCTGCCTGTATTTTCCTGGGGTCAAACTCCCACAAGCTGAAGTCAAGAATGATGGCACAGATGATGAAGCAAGCCAAACCAAAGGAATCATTGCACCAAATAATGGAACAATCAAGGCTCCTAATGGAGGCAACAAAATTCCAACCATTAGCTTCATGAGTTTGAAGGCTACACCAGCAGCCAATCAAGAGTCACCCCCAGGAGAAGGCACAGGCCTGCGGCCCAACCCCATGACCACAACTCTAGAGAAAGATAACCAAGTAGCCAGTTTGAGATTTTTGACCAATGAAAGAACTCCTGCCCAGGTGCCATTTTGCTGTCTTTGAACCCAGGCACCCAGATCCCCTGGGCCCACATTTCCCAATATCCTGAAGAAACCCCCATAGAAAATGTTAAGTTTGGAAGTGGGATGCTATATAGACTCAAGGACCCCACACTCCAAACTTATTGTCATTTTTGAATAAAGGTTATGTTATTTTGGCTTACACAGCTACTGCCTTATTTTGTCTTTGCCATCTATTAAATCAGTACAAGATCTCCTGGTCATCCTGCCCCTCTGCCTTTATATTTCTGTCCTCCAGGTGTCCCCTTTGGTCCTGTTTACTTCACATAGTACCCTCTGAAATCTGAATATAAGGATTACATCCCTTAAAAGATTCTTGAACTAGATTCCTTGGCCTGCATACAATCTGCAGTTAGATACAACTGTCAAGGCCCTTGGATATTATCAACACCCAAGTTGTTTAGAAGCAAATTCAAATACCTGCCTGCCTACAAACTCCACATTGAGCTGCCTGTGACCCCCAAGCTAAGGCCTGCCTCCTCACCTGACCTTCCAATCAATCATACCAGAAAGCTGTTTGGGATTGTGTACATCACTCTCACAGGGGTGATCAACACTATAATCCTTGCTGTCAGCCTGTGGTCCTGGGTGGGGAATTCCTTCTCCTACCTCTTTAAGTTAGCTCCTCTCTTGTGGTGGGCTTTACCCGCAAAAAAACCTGGCCCAAGTGATCCCCAAAACTGACAAGCTGGCGGCCCAAGAATGGATCCCTGAAACTCCAGGAAATTAAGGTATGTCCCTGATTTTGCCCTGAAGGCTAACACCAGGCTAGTTTTGAACCTTTTTAATAAAGGATTCCTGCTGTGTCCTCTGGAATGTCTTCCTCAAGAGCTGGACATGGCACACCATGGTTTATCAAGGAAACTGCAACACCCTTATCAATCATCCTGCTTCTAAAACTGACTACCTAGGTCTGGGAAGTTATCTAGGATGGGAGAACAGAATTCAATAAAGTTGACCCCTGGTAATAGCTAAGCCTTTAGTTTTTGTACAGCTCTCCCACACTTCAGTTTAAACTGGGGTGGCAGAAATCTGCAGGTTGTGGTACTTTATTGTCTACTGAGATGATACCCTAATGTCAGGGAACCACTTTAGAGAAAAAAAGCTTCCAATTTTGTGAGCTAATGTCCCCAAGTTCAGTCCTGCTACAACAGAACCAATTGGCACCAGCACCATTGTCAAGTGTTCAAACTGTCCTTTAAAGACAAATCTCCCCAACAAGGAGCTGAACCTTCCCAGTAGATATTAGCCTATCAGGTAGACCAGGAGGTAAAAGGTAGTATTGGGACAACCCAAAAATACTTAAGCTTCAGGAGTGATGGGAGAAGAGTATATAGTTAAATTTTCTTCCCTAATGGCCTGAATGGTATTTAAACCAACCATTATCCAAGGAGTGTTCTGTTTGAGAGTTGACAGGTGAGAATTTCTCCATTCAGTGGTACAGGCAGGGCCTTCCAAGGAGAAGACCTGCAAGGGTAACAGCATTAGGAACCAGAAAAGTAATAGATTCCTCTTCATGGTGCTAAAGAGATGTCAAGATAAGGTGTTTTAAGGAACATAAAGTGTAGTAAGAGAGGAAATTTATTGTTGCTAAGACAAGTGAAATTATGAAAAAAATCTTACTTAAATACTGATATGTTCACTATCAAACATTTAAGAGGCTTTAAAAATATGAGAGGGATTAAACCATATTTCATAGGTTTTTAGGTCTGAAAGAGGATTTGTAACAAGATGATTTGAGGTGGTAACCAATAATAAATTGGATAATCTTGAATTATAGGAATAAAAACCAAGTATTATGGCGCCATAAGTGAGGCAAGAAGTTAATTAACCTGCTGGTTGTGATGCAAGAGGTATCTGGAAGTTGCTTATTAAGCATTAATGTTGAATTAGGGAGTGGCAGAGACTGCCAACGTAGCCAATCATGTGTGTAGCAGTAAGTTAGGTATTTTATGATCATTTTAATCATTTTAAAGTCTTTTGCATGAATCAATTAAATTAAAGAAATTTAAACAGTTAAAATAAAGTTTAAATTTAACTTTAAGACCAATACTAGTCTCTATTCCAGTGTTCAGGGTTCAATCCCTGTGCTTGAATCCAGGTAACATATTATGAATGAAATTTATCATCAATACTAGATATTTCTGCTTCTGTTTCTGGATGGAAGAAATTATTGGCTGCATTAAGGTGGTCAGGGATATAATCACTAACACCTAAGTGCTTTAACATTGGGGATGTGCAGGGAAACCTGTAACTTTGGTGCAATCTGCAGCTTGGAAGAATCTGCTATGCCCATCAGGAGCAAGAAGTCTGGAAGGGCCCAAAGGCAATGAGAATTTTTTTCTTACTTCTGGATAAGGGTTCATAGTTATGACTTTGGATATAAACTAATAGGAGGGGTGCTTTATGAAGACAGCACTATCCTTTGCACTATTAATAAAGCGTATGAGGATAACATCAGGGAGATAGGGCTTGGATCAATCATCAAGTTGGTACAGAATTATCATTCTTTTATTCTAATGGAATGGCTTTAAGGTGCCCACCCCCATTATTTCTGGCTCTGCTTACATATTAGTAGTGTTAGGGTTACACAGCAGGGGGCAGCTTTTTATAGGTGGTTTTGATGGAAGCTCACCTGATAACATCCTTGTCTTACTATGTTTGTTATAGACACATCATATAAATAAGTACCTTACTCAAGTGGAATCATTTGTCTTCCTGGACCACTACCCAGGGCTAGCTAGCCAGTGTTTGGCTACTAGTTAATAGAGACAATTATTTCTTTAATAAGAGATACTCTAATACAATAATTTCAGTGGTCTTTTATCTTAGAGTGTTTAACCTGGTGGCCCAATACATTATGGGCTCTTCTAGATGTAATATAAGTGACAGTCCTTATGGAGGCCCTCCTGTTATAGAATATAATTAAAGTTTAGAATATTCATTATTATGAGATGCATATTTGGGCACCTTTTGAGAGGGGTTAAATGTTTGTTCAATATCTACATGTTCTGTTCATTAATCAGGAACAGGGATTTTGTTAATTCCAGGATGAGATTTGGTCATTGATCTTGTGGCCCAGTTGGCTGCATTTTTTTGGACCTGCCCTTAGGCTGTTTATCTGCGCACCTGTGATTATTGGTTTAATATGTTAATTAGTCAATATTCCAAAATCCCAGGACTGTCCCAACCATCACCTGGAATAGTAAAGGGTTCCTGATTCACATGCTCTTGCTATATGATCCCAGATAGGTCTGTAATAAAAGTCATATCTACCTGCTAATCTTTTTTCTTCTAAGCATACACTTAAAACTTTAACCTGAGTATGAATGCTGGAATGGTCAGAGATTTAGTAGTTATAGTTGGTGTGTACCATACCTTGGCTATGGTAATAAAGTAGACAGTGTCAGAATACCAATTACTGGGAGAGCGCTATTTGAAGCAGGCAGCAGGACCTCTGGGCCAGAAGGGAGCACCCATCACATGATAGAAGCCAACTTGATAATGCAGGATATGGTGCAATCAATGAAAGGCCAAGGTCCAGATATGGGAGCCATAGAGTCTACTAAGTTGTCAAAGTAATATAGAATACTCCAAAAAGCTGGGTAAAAATAGTCTCAGGTGTCATGAATGAAATTTTAATACTTGTATTGAAAACCCAGGAATTGAGCCCCAGGCCTCAGGAAAAGCCTTATGTTGACCAGAGTAGACAGGAGCCTGCCCAACTGCCAGTTGGGTCAAACCCTGGCCTGCCAGAGATACCATGCCCCAACCAGGAGGAACAGGACCCTGTCAGCTTGTCAAGTGTTGAGACTGGAAGTTCAATGTCAACATTGGAAACCCCAGAATCAAACCCCAACCCTCTAAAGGCTAATTGAGTCACCCAGGATGGACAGGAACCCGCCATCTCACTTAGTTACAAACCTGAGTTGTTGAGTTACTCTGAGACCTGCCAGTCTCCCAAGGACTATTCCCCAAATGATCACCAGATTGCTGCCAACCTTGTGCCACCAAAGATCCAGACCTATGCAGAGGTTGTAGCTTGCCTAAAGAAGGTTAAAACAAAACCTACTGCTAGCTCCACCAATGACCATCAGCAGCTGCCAGTCTTCTGTCCAGAATGGGTAATACAACTGGACTGGTCAGGTGATGTGGTGAACAGTAGCAGCAGAACAAAGCATTGCCACTTCTGTTCACCAGAGCAGGCACAACCTGGATCTGCCGCCCTCAAGACTGTAAGCCAAGATCCATGCCCTGCCAGTGCCTTGTCTGCAAACATGAACCCTGCGAAAATTGAAGAAGCAAACCCCATGGTATAAAATCCATGACAGTATTGTGATGACCATATTGTCATTTTTGATAATAAAGTTTTATGAACCTTTGGTTCAAACAAATCTTACCTTATCTAGACTTAGTGATCTTCCATCTTAACTCCAGCCAAGTATACAATCAGTCAACCACCCCCTCTAGATACCAACCTGCCAACCTACATCAGGCACTATACCTTCCCCCTGGAGCCCCCTTTGGACCTGTGCATTTTACTGAATACCTGCCCAACCCCACATACTTGGAGTACAACTTGGAGACCATCCTCATTGCTGACCCCTTGGCAAGAACTAGAGAGACTGAATAAATAGGACACAAAGAAAAGAGGATCAAAGTATCTACCTTATTGTTCAAAGACAATTATAATTATCTACTGGTATACTTTTTCCCCACAACTCTTGTTGGAAATCACGCCATTAATGCTATTTTGATATGACCTTCAAATAATGATATGTGCAAAGATTTGGTTGGTTTTGCTTTTGATTTTGGGAATTCCTCACCTTCTTCAAATGAGTCTGGTTCAATATCCACCCCTTCTGGAATACCATACCTGCCCTTGACTGATCCTGGTATGACCTCATTCCAATGTGACCCCCTCTGCCACTCTGTCTACCTAATTAGTGATCATTGACTCTTGTCTACTATTTAAGTAGAATCATTTCTCCTAATAAAGACAAGTTTATCCACATTTGTGTTGGCTTTAATATGATTAATCTTTTTCCTTTTCTTTTTGCCAAAAGGAGTTTCACATCTTGCATTCCAGGAAATTAAAGTATGTGCCCTTAATTTTGCCCTGAAGGCTAACCCAAGGCTAGCTTCAAACCTCAAATCTTTTTTTATAAAGATTTTCTGCTGTGTCCTCCTGGATGTTGTCCCCAGGAGCCAAACACAACAAAATGGTACTCCTTACAGGGGCTGCAAGCCCCTTGGTTACCCCATTCCCATGTGCATTCTCTGGTCCTTCTCCATTTGTTTCTGAAGTACCCAAGCAATCTAAAGTTTCTATCCCTCCTCTAGAATAAGACATCATCAATGCCCCTTCAACTCACATGGTACTGGTGCTGTCTCCCAGGCCTGTGTGGGTCCCCCTTCCAGCTTTCTCTCTCAACTACAAGCAATCTTGTGCTGCCGCCTGCTCTCTCCTCCACTCAGGCACTGTGGCAATGCACACTATCCCTAATCTCTGTCCTTGGTATTCTTCTGAAGACCTGTACTCCTTCCTCTTGGACTTTGGTCTCCCTCTGCACTGATGGAGTTTATGGAGACTATTGGCGTGTTAGTCAACCATGTTAGGAATTTTGACCAAGCAATCATGCTAATTATGACGGAGCTTGCAGATATGAATTGCAGCTGCCAAATTACATAAATTGGTAGTATAAATTATAAGAATATTAGATTAGCAGTAGTCTGCTGACTTGAGCTTTAAATTAGCCAATGATAAGCGTAGCCGCAAAAAGAAATAACACATAATTTGCTGCTACAGCACTTAAAAATATACACAAGCGCCGTGGCACTGCCTAGTAATTGGATTAGGCGCCAAGGCTCTGAACTATTTTTATGTCAAACGCCACTGCGCCAACTGGCAAATATTGCTGGCGCCAAAGCGCCGCCCTACTTTTACATTGAGTGCCAAGGCGCTGGGTTTAATTCCTCATAATCTCAGATTTCCCAAATTAACTGTATTTCTAAGCAGTCAATGCAGGGACACAAATTAAGCAGGATGAATGGCCCCAAAATATACCAAACCCCCACGCCAGCAAGGATCACTTGTGCTGGGAGAAGCAATTAAATCTCATTGGTTGGCGTGTTTGAAATGACCAAACCTAGATCACTAATTACCCAAACTAAGAGTGTGTTGGAATGTCCTAGAAGATATTGCCAACAGCTCAGGAAGATGCCCCCAAAGAGGGTATAAATACTTTTCCCCTAATAATAAAAAACTCTTTTCAACTTATTATAAGTGCTTCTGCGTGATCAGAATCTAAGCCTCCAAAGTAATTATTGATTCCTCTTCCTATAAATTCTTCTGTCACAATACTAATCATATCCTCACATATGACAGTATTCAAGTCAAGTACCCTGCACCCTATTACAGACTTGAGTTGCCCCCATACTCCCAGAACAACAAACCAGTTTATCCAACCCGCCCTGGTTCACCATCAACTTGCATTAGGATCCCAGAACCAGCTTTTAAATGCTGTAGCCACTGTTGTCTCTAACAACCATGCTCAGAATATGGCATATCAAGAATGGTCTCATAGCCTCTTTGTGTGCATTTTGGACTACCAACTTGACTTGCTGGCCTCCCAGAAGTACCTAACCTCGTCACTGAATTCCCTTTGCACCTCTCTCCCTGGGTATATCAAGGATTGACTGTGTAAATTGGATGAGCATCAAGCAACATGGCGTGGTCAAATGAAGGCCTCTCTTCTAAAGCATTGTCAGGATTTTGAGACTCTGGTTACCAAACTCAACCAATTTTGGGAGCATGTTAATTACCAGCTTGAGCTGGTTGGAACTCATGTTGATACCTGGGGCCGCCAACTGCAACACCAATATGGGCTGGATAAGGCTGCATTAGGCAACACTATGTATCAAGTACAAAATTATGTGGATGATAGAGTAGCGTCCATTGAGGTGACACCTCCCGCTCCTCCTGTTGAGGTCCCATCTGACTTTGAAGCCAAGGTATGGGAAGCCATAGCTGAGCTCAAAGCTACTACTTGATGTCAATCTTCTGTTCAGAACCCACCCCAGTAGAACCTATGCCTGGCCCTCACATTGCCTTGCTCACTGACCAAGTAGCTACCTTGCAAGAAGAAATTGAGTATTTGAGACAACACCTCTCTAATCCTGATGATTTGTCCTCTGAGTCTGAAGGTGAAGGAGAAGCTGAGGTCACTAGTACTCTCACTCATGGAAATCATGGTTGTTGCCCTGGCTTGGAAGGTCAACCTCAGGTCAACTGCACCTTTGCCTTGGATCAGCTAGCAGAAGTAAAAAATGATGTTTCTGATAGGCAGAACACACTGGAAAGAGAGGTACAAAACCTCTCTTGCTTGACCAAGACAATGAATGAACAGGTTATTTCTTTGGTTGCTCAGACCACTTCCCTGACCACTTGCCTCAATGGGATTGCCGGCATCCTATTGCTGCAACATATTAAGATTGATGAATTTGGAGCTGCTGCCGCTACCACTAGAGATATCAGTGGGAAGAACAGCTCTACCTTGAATATCCTAGAGTAGAGCCTTTGACTCATCTGGGCTAGAAACCTGCTGCTGAATCTGATTTTGAGGACAATCCCCCACATTAACGTCCTCAACCCAGGTGATAACAGCCAATCCACCTCATCATCCATTGACCCCAATCATAAGCCTTCATTCAAATATATATTCAACCCTAAAACCTCTACCATTGCTGCCTTTCTGACAATTTACAAGACTGCAATGCTTAGGACCACCAATGAACTTAAGAAGGAGCATATTCTTACCTTTCTGAATCCCATGTGCCAATATTTTGTGGTCCCCAAACTACCTTCTATTGTCACTTGGGAGGACATGAAGCGCCTCTTAATTGAGTAATTTGGAGGAGATCTCAGCCTGGAAGTCAAGAAGGATGTGTTTATGCACATTGCCTTTAAGCCCAAAGCAACCCTGGCTGAATTAGCTGATTGTTTCTACATTGAAGGACAACAGTTGATCACCAGTTGTCAGTTAACTCCCCGGGAAGCTTACACAGTGTGTTTGAACGCTTTAAAGGTGAACCAGCTCCTATGTCTGCACTTTAAGGCCCACAAAGCTTCCCTTACTTCAATGAAGAGTATCAAGATCCTCTTGCAGGACATGCACTTGACCCATGAGGATACTGTGGTGCGCAAAAATAAGGACAACAATTCAGAAACCACCTCCTGTACTCCGCGCATTATGACCCTAAGCTCAAGTGGGCAGTCTAAGATCCAAGGATGTCATAACTGTGGTCAAATAAGACACCACTCACGTACCTGCACCAACCCTCAAGTAGAGAGTTGCTACCCAAAGGAGCAGGCAGGAAAAGAGAGGTCAGCTTAGAGGCAGAGATGCTCTCTGCTGACCAATCTCCCCTGTCTCCTCCTGATCCCCCTTCTGACAAGGAATCTTCCCCCTTGGCTGGCCCAACTATCCTTCACCTGTTCCACAATCTTTCCAGTGATTCTGAACCCAAAGATTCTGACTGCAATGAGTCTGAGGGTTATGGTTACTCTGTGCTGGCAGACCATAGACAGTTTCTGTTCCTTAAAAGCTGTTTTCAGGAAAAACCACAACTACAACTTGCCCATCTTTGAGTGAATCTAAGGTCATAGTAGCTTGTCCTTACTTAGCACAGGCCCATTGTCCCCCTGTCTTGGTAGATTCCTCTGAAGAGGCTGCTGAGATAGAAGAAGCTCTCTTTCAGAATGTGACTGTATCTCTCCCCTTGCAGACTGTGTATAAGGAAATTCCTGCCTTACAATGCATGTTGGCCAAAGGGAGAAGAAATTGAAGGCTGCTCAGGACATTCTGGATGTCTTGCCCCCCTTTGGGAAAGATACTACCTATGTGGAAGTATTGATCCAAAATGCTAAAATCAAGGCTATCTTGGACACAGGCCCTTCAGTCAATGTGGTATTGTCCAAGCTAATGAAGAAGATTTAGTTGGCCCCCACCTCAACTACACTCAATCATATGGTACAGCTGGCATGGCCCAAACCCAAGCCATTGGTGCCTATTCTGCCCTGCCAATAAGGTTTTGGAAGTTTCTTATTGCGTCCCCCACTGTTGTCCTAGAGAACAAAAGCTACAATCTCCTGGTTGGTATGTAATTCCTTCAAGAGTACAATGGGATTGTGAACCTTTGAGATGGGTACCTATTGCTCTTAGGGTATGAGATCCCTCTAATCTTTGAAGAACCCCGCATCTCCTGGGTAAACGCCTTAAGACTTGTGTGCTTGAGTACCCCACTGGTATCTTCTCACTCAAGTACAGGACTCATTCTTCCAATATGTTTTCCCCTTTTCCTTCCTGTCCTGCAGAGGAAGGTGTGCCTCTTCTTTCCCCTGCAGCTATCACCATCCTGCCTGGCTCACAAGTAATTATAGACTCCCAGATATTGTCAGGAATGACAATTTAGATTCTCCTAAATCTCAAAAAATGGAACCAGAGTCAAACCCTGGAAAACCCCCTTTGCGGGCCACCAGACCCATGGGCTGGGAACCCTATAACCCACTACTAATTGATAAAGTTGTTACCAGCCCGCCAGGACCCAAACCCTTAGCTGCCCCGCAGGATTCTGCAAGCAAACCGCCAGTGCAAGATGCCAAGAATTTCCCTGAGGTACCAACACCTGACACTGGTGGTTTGCTTGGTAAAATACACAGGTTTCTCCATGAGAGCTATTCCAAACTCCCCCAAAGTCTCAGGGGAGACATTGAACCTGAAGAGGCACCCAATACCCAAATTGACAAACAGAAGGATTTGAAGTCTTCTCATCCCAAAGCGGCCAGTGGCAAACCGCCAGTGTCAAGCGCCACACTGCCATCTGAGACCCCCGATGCCAACCCGCCCATGCCCAGAAAACCCAACCAGGAAGTGAAGCCTGGTAGTGTAGTATAAATACCTGCCAGGCCAAGATCAACCCCCATCATCATTTTTAAATAAAGGTTATGAGATATTAGTTTCCCCAACTATTGCTGTATTTTATTCTTGTCATCTGCCAGTTAACTCAAAGATCACCTGACCCCCCTGCCAGCCTGCCAGCTACGTACTGCCCACCAGGTGCTTCCTTTGGTCTGTTCCATTTCACAGAGTACCCCTTAAAGCCTGAGTACAAGGACTACACCGCCAACAACATACTAGCCTGGAATTCCTTTGCCAGAACTACAGAGTTAACCAGATACAACCAAGAAGGCCCTTGGTCCGTTACCAAACCCTGCCTGTTCAGAGATAAATACAACTTCTTTCCTGCCTACCAAATGGACATGGAGCCATCTGTCACCCCCAAACAAATGCCTGTCTCTGCTGCCAAGCTCCCACTGGACCATACCAACAAGCTTTTTGGATTTGTATATATTACTCTCACAGGAATAATAGATACTATTGTCCCTGCTGCCAGTCTGTGATTGTGGGTGGGTAAGTCAATGTCCTACCTCATTAAGTTATCACCAATCCTTTGGTGGGCCCTGCCCACCCATTCAGCAACCTGCCAGTTCCCAAACGCTAGCAAGACGGCTGATCAGGGTTGGTTCCCTGACAGATATCCTACAAATTACCTGAAAAATCATTTCTGGAGCTATATTCACCTGATTCCTTAAGCTGTAGAGAGCCTCAGTTATGCCCTGGGATTTTAGACCGGACTTATAAAGAGCCTATGCAGCTATTATTAGCTAACCTGACTGCCCTGCCTATGAAGGTGACCAAGGGCCAGGTTTTTGGGCATGGTTTCATATTAGGTTCAGAGAAAGTGGCATCTCTCTACCCCTTTGGAACGTTTAGTGATTTCAACTTTCCTGAAGGAGACCCTCAGGTTCTCTTCCTTTTCACTGCCACAGACTTCCCTCAACTGTCACCCATTCAACAAAAAGATGTTCTGGAACTGCTAGACTAGTTTAAGGATATCTTTGCCTCTGGACCCACTGACTATGGTCTAGCTAAGGGGGTTATTCACCAGATAGATACGGGTGATGCTCCGCCCTTTTGTGCTAAACCTTACCATCACAGCAGGGTAGAAGATGCTCAGGTCTCTAAGGAGATTAAAAAGCTCTTAGATGCTGGGCTAATAGCTCCTTCTCAGAGCCCTTGGGCCTCCCCATTGTTGATTCTCAAAAAGAAGGATGGAGGCCACCACATTGTGATGGATGACTGCCGCCTAAACTTGCTCACTAAAAAGGACTCTTATCCTCTGCCTAGAATTTATGATGCTCTTAGACAATTAGGGGGATCAAAGTTTTTCTCCACTATGTATCTAGCATCAGGATACTGGCAGGTCAACTTGTCTCCTGAAGATAAAGAAAAGGCTGCGCTTATTACTTCAGAAGGTCTTTATGAACCCACTTGTATGCCCCAAGGACTCTGCAACACCCCGGCTACATTTCAACAGGCTATGGACTCCATCTTACAAGATCTGAAACTCTCCTGTGTCCTCATATACCTCGACAATATTACTGTGTCCAGCTCCACCTTTACCAACCATTTGGACCATCTCAAAGCTGTCTTCATCAAAATTTGGGAGGCAGGCTTAAAACTCAAACCCTCTAGATGCTCCTTCTTCAAGGAAAGACTTGAATTCTTAGGCCACAAGGTCACCCAAACTGGAATACACCCTATGAATAATAAGGTGGAGGTCATTGACAAGATTTAGCCCCCCCACAAGCCTACAAGAGCTCCAAGTCTTTCTTGGTATGATGGGGTACTATCAAAAATTCATCAGTGATTTTGCTGAACTAAGCAAACCCCTTGTCCAGCTCCTTTGCAATGTACCCTTTGAGTAGACTGACAGCCAACAACAGTCTTTTGAAGCACTGAAAGCCAAACTCAAGGAGTCTCCCATCCTAGTCTACCCTGATTGAGATAAGGAGTTATCTTGTACACCAACACTAGTGGAGTAGCTGTGGGCGCTATCTTAGCCCAGCTTGACAATGAAGGCGTGGACCAACATGTGGCCTATTTTTCACAAGTCCTCAACAAACACAAGAAGAACTATAGCATCACAGAAAAAGAATGCCTAGCTGTTCTGCATGCAGTAAAACAGTTCCAGCACTACATTTACAGGACTCACTTCATGGTAGTTACAGACCACTCATCCCTTAAGTGGCTGCAGCAATTAAAGGATCCCAAAGGTCAACTAGCCCGTTGGGCCTTACACCTGCAAGGATACAATTTCACTGTAGTACATTGTCCTGGTGCGCAACATCAGAATGCTGATGGGTTTGTTGAGGATGCCTATACTAGCTATCTATCCTGCTGACGCTGATTGCCTATACAAGTTGATAGGGTATCCTGACTCCTGGACCACTGAGCCAGAAGACATTTGTTTGGCACTGCAAGTCCTATCAAAGGATACTGTGATTCAAGATAGACAACTCTTCAAGAAAGTCAACAACACTTATCTACCCTACGTCTGTCCCAGCATAAGGGTGGCCATCATCCTCCAAGTCCACATTAAAACTGAAATGGAGGCATAGCAAAAATGCATGACTGGTTATGCAAGAACTTATATTGGGAGAATATGCGCCTCCTAATCCCTGATGTCCTTGCCTCCTGTCATTCTTGTCAGCTCCAACAACCCTGACCTTCCCATCACCAGTTCAAACTCATCCCCCCTAAGAATGCCTTCCACACTGTGAGTATTGATGCTGTTGGGCCTCTCCCTTGTTCTAGGTCTAGATGTTGTTTCATCTTGGTAAGTGTAGACCATTTTAGCAAAAGACTTGAAGCCAGAGCTACAAAAGATATAACTTCTAAGACCACTGCTAATTTCCTGCTGCAAGACATCTTCTACCAACATGGCTGTCCCCAAGTCCTGCTTTCTGACAATGGCACCAACTTCAATGCTTTCCTCATAACGTCCATTGTAGAAGCTATGGGCACACATCAATCCTTCTCTGCACTGTATAACCTGTCAACTAATGGGACTGTGGGACAAGCAAATTCCACCCTTGTGTGCATCATGAGGAAGCTTACCCTCTCTGATGCTGCTAACTGGGATATGTTCCTCCCTGCTGCTCTCTTCATGTATAGACTCAGCAGATACCAAGTGACTGGCCAGTCTCCCTTTGCTATGTATTATGGACAAGAAGCCACTACCCCCTCAATCTTGGGACCCCTGTTGATTGAGGTTGACGCTTCTGCTAATCCTGAAGCTCATGTCAAAGACTTGACTAATTGTATCATTGGCATCCAAGCTACAGCCTATTCTACTTCTTACAAAGTCAAAGCTTTAGAACTCTTGCCCTACAATGCTTCCAGAGCCCCCTCCCTGAGTACCAAGTAGGTGACCTAGTTCTCTATTATCAAAAAGGTACTGGAGGCTGTGCCCATAAGCTAGACTCCCTCTGGGGTGGGCCGTGTGAAGCCGCCTACAAGAAGGGTGTTGAGTATACTGTGAAGCTGCTGTCCTCTGGCTGCCCCTTTGCTCAAGTTCACTCCAAGTTCCTCTGCAAATATCAACTCCCTGGGTCCAATCTTGAGGGGGGAGATGTCAGAAATTTTGCCATAATGCTATTTTGATATGGCCTTTGAATAATGATACATGCAAAGATTTGGTAGGGTTTGCTTTCGGTTTCAGGAATTCCTCACCTTCCGCAGATGGGTCTGGTTCAATATCCACCCATTCCGGAATTTGTATCTGCCCTTGACTGATCCTGGTATGAATTCATCCCAACGTGACCCCCTCTGTCACTCTGTCTACCTAATGAGTGATCATTGGTCCTTGTCTACTATTTAAGTAGAATCATTTCTCCTAATAAAGACAAGTTTATCCACATTTGTGTTGGCTTTAATATTCTTCAAGCCTTTTTCTTTCCGTCTTGCCAAAAGGACTTTCACATCTTGTACTCCAGGAAATTAAGGTATGTGCCCTTAGTTTTTCCCGGAAGGCTAACCCAAGGCTAGCTTTGAACCTCAAATCTTCCGGTATAAAGATTTCCTGCTGTGCCCTCCTGGAGGTTGTCCCCAGGAGCTGAACACAACAATGCTGCCCTTAACCCTGCAGCCCAACCGCCCAATGGATCCCTCCCCACCGCTGCTGAGACCATGTCCACTCAACTGTTTGGAGTACTCTACATTACTTTGACGGGAATGGTAGACACTATGGTGCCCAACTCTGGGCCCTGGTCTTTGCTTGGGCGATCTGGATCCTATATTATCAAGTTAGCACCCATCCTATGGTGGGCATTACCCACTGGCCCGGCAGTACCCTGTCCAGAGTTGCCTAATGCCTCCCCCTATGCCTGGCTTCCTGACATCAGGGTCAACTACAGATCATTGCAGGTGGTTGGGCTGCGGGATCAAAGGGGGGACATTGGTACTAAATAGACTGGTTGGTAGTTATATGTATTGCAGAATAGTCTGGGGGACGGTGTACCAACATCCTTCTTGGTTGAAGGTTTCTGGGTTTCTTTTTCTGCCAAGGGGTTGGCAATATGTATATTCTCTAGGTTAAATTCCAAATAGGCTGGGTTAAGCGGGTGCTTGGTGAAATGTACTGGTCCAAAGGGTGCTTCTGCTGGACGGAATAACACAGGCTGAGGGGCTGCAGGAATAGCAGAAGGGCTGCCAGAGCCCTGTGAGCCTACAGGGATGGAATGTAGATGGTAGAATACTAGAACTAGATAAGGTAAGATCTGTGTGAACCAAAGGTTCATTTAACTTTAATATCAGAATGGCAATGTTGCCTTATTCACATAGCTGGGGTTTTATACTACCATGTTTGATTTCTCCAGGAATTGTGGGCTTTAGGCCCACAGGTGTTTTATCATTGGGAATCTGACTCATCAGTTGGTTGGCAGGTTTGGCTGGCTCTTGATTGGTGGATGTTGGTGAACAGGCGCAAGAAACTTTCTGTTTCCCAACTGTATTCCTAAAACCAGGCAGCCCGGCCAAATATAGACTTGCCTGAATGCTGCAAGCAGGCACTGGTTGACACTCATTGGGGAGGTGATTTTGGGTTTCACTGAAATCCCCTTTGGGAAAGCCACTGCCTCTGCATAGGCCTGGGCCCTCAGTGGTGCATCTCCAGTGGGATTGCCGTTCAGACTCGGGGAATCTTTTAGGCTTTGTGGGCTGCTTATCGAGCAACCCACTGATTTGAGCCCAAAAAAACGTGGGCTGGTGGGCCACATTTCCTGGGGACCAGGGTTCAACTCCTGTTTCCAACTTCTGTTTATTATCAGAAGTGAAATGACATTCATGACAGACGGGTAGGGTCCTTGTATTTCTTGCCAAGTTCTATCTGAATTTACTAAAGGTTGTGTAACTTGGGGCACGGAGCGAATGGTAGGGGTTCAGGTTCAAAAAAAGCATGTAGAGGCTTACGCTGCCAGCAGTTGATGAAACATACAAAGCCCGGGATTCTGAGATCAGATGTTTATTTAAATTTGCTTTGACACCAGCAGGATTAAATGTTGACAGGAAGCTTTTCTAAAGTTTACCAGTTTTAATGTGATATGCGACCCGTTTAGGTTAGAAAAATTGCGTAAGGATCTTTTGAATGGCCACAGTATTTAATTAAAAATGTGTCGATGTCTTTAAAGGCAACCCCAAGTCAGTAAGGAATCATTGATGTTTATAAAGGGATGTTTCAAGATACTCATACTCGGTTGGCTTTGAAGAGCCAGCCAAGGTTAACAAATCTCCTGGCATTGAGCTTGAGATGACTCTCGATCATACTGGCGATGGGTTTTCGGACAGCTTGATGACTATTCATAAACGTCTGGGCGGTGGCTAAAAGGGTTGAGCGGAAACAAAACGAGATGGTTACCTGGGGAAATGCCCTTCTTGGTTAAGGAAGTGAGGATCGCCCTCTCGTCAAACAGATGCATGTAAAAGGCGATGTGGTCGTACAGTTGGCGAGGTGAAAATGTCAGCTGCATGGTGCCTTCACAGCCTGGCCGCAGACATGCGCGAGTAGTGGAGTTGGAGGCAATAGAACGCGTACGGCGCCGGCATATAGGCTCATTGCACTCTGTCCAGTTCATATTGAAATGATGGATCTGGGCACGGATATCAAGTTGGATCTTGTTGAGTAGGTACTGGGGCGTCAGGGGTGTTTGGCAGTCGGGACAAACCAAAGCAAGTTGCGGTTTCTAAATGTGGGTCAAGTGGAGTGAGAAAACTTACGTCATCGACGACAGCGGCAAAGTGTTCGATAACCACGGTACCGGGGCATCTAACACAAGTAATTGGGAGCTTGGCAATGTCTTGGAAGCGCTGCTCCTGGGAAACAAGGTTGTCAAAAATAGTCTCGGAATGGGCTGAATTCTGATAAGCAATAAACTTGGATCCGTCCAAGCCAAGAGATTCGGCAAGTTGACTCATCGTGATGCCATCGATGGGCTCACACAGACGCGTGATGGGAGGTAGCAGCTGACGAGATATATACCAATCGTAATCAACCTGAAGGCTGCTATCTTTGGACGCTTCGTCGGCTGAAAAGGCCCGTTGAGCGTAGGGCTTGCTGGGATCGTCGGTAAGACAGATGATGTAGTCGATCGTCGAGCCTTTTCCAACAGCGAACCCTTGCTGCTTTTGAAGACGAAGCGCAACCTGAACGTGAGGCTGGCTAGCCGCATCAGCGTACTTGACCAGGTCTTTGGAAATACTCTGCAAGGTCAGCAAGGCCAATTGGGTGTCTTACCTTGTAAATTATGAAGCGTTCAGGGGGGATGGCACCGCTGCGAATCTGTTGACAGATACTAGTGAGATAATCATAAATCAGTTGAACAGTGGTATCCTTATCGGCGCCTGAAAGGATGTGTTTCAGTACAACCTCAGACATGGTATGCGACAAGTCACAAAACTCCCTCCGAACTATATCTAGTCCTTTGGCCTCAACAGTGGTAGTGTAATCAACGGTGCCATTGGGCAAGCGACGCTCCTGGAGAAGAAGAGCGGCATACTTCTTCTTCTGGAGTAGAAGCAAACGGCGGAAAATACCATCGATGTCTATCTCAAGCTTAGAGTAAGACTGGTTGACTTTGGCTTTGAAGTTTCTAGCCAATTGATTCGCTACCGCCACTTCCTGCGTATGGGTATTGATCATAATGGAATCAGTATCACCATAGATGATTTCCAGCCCTTCACTAGTTGCGAGCTCAACAGTACTTTGAAGAGCCTCACGCCCTTTAGATGTAATGAGCATGGCGAGCTGCTTGGCGTAGAAGCGAGACAAGGGATAACCAAGACACCCATACATACTATTGGCAGTCAGTTTCAGCGCCTTCTGTTTAATATCAAGCTACAAAGTTAGACGAGCCAAAGAGCATCCTACCTCGACAGCCTTAGAAGGAGTGATATCCTTGTCTTTGAGAAGCTTTTTGACTTCTGAACGTTGCTGGATCAGCTTCTTAAGGATTTCTGGAAGCAGGCCCGTGGAAGTATCCTTGGACGGAACATCCGGTAAAGTATCCTAGATATCAGCTTAGCCAAATAGATGGGTTACCTCGTTCGAAGGGTCACGCTCGACAGTGGTGAAGCATATGTTATATTCTTGGATAATAGAGGGATATAGAGAATTGAAGTCAAGAAGTAAAATAAGACTTTCATAGAGACCACGTTTAGGCTCTAGAACAAGACCTCCTAGATATGCAGCTTTACGCCGAGCAGGCTGATCCTGTGCGCCAGTGCTTTCTTCTCCTTTATGCTGCTGACGATCTGGGCATATAAACTTCTTCTTGTGAAACTCGTGCAGCAGCAGGAACTCGTTGCGTTTAGCTCGAGCCCCCATCATTGTGTGGTTCCACAGATTTCCTGCCAGCATGGTAAGCTGCCTACTTAAAGGAAGCAGCTGTAGCTTGAACATGAGAGCTGCCTGCAAGTAGGCATCAAAACTTCCATGCAAGACAAGATGGACCAATGCATCCTCTTGGGAGTAATAGGAGGCAACAGCATCGATCGGGATATCTTCGCGCTCGTGTGACAGATGACTGGAACAAAGCTGGCCTAGACTGTAGTTCTTTGATTTGACAGTGTCCTTGGCGCCATGGTATGTATCACACAGCAGACGCCCGTTAATGAGGTTGCGCTGCTGGAATGCCGCCATCTGACCACTGCCCAGGCAACTCTTAGGAATCTTGGTACGGCGCAGTCGGCCGAGGCGGGCCCACGTGGCGACCTGCAAAGCATCCATTCGCGCCAGGAGCACTGCCAAGGTGAACTCCAAGAAGCTATGGCCCACTAGAACATCGGGATCGTAAAATGCAAATCTACTAAGCATATAGTTGAGAAGAGCTTGTTCGGTCTGCACGATCTCACACTCAAAACCTTGCTTGACAAGAGTTTCCTTGACTTGGTCTGACACAAAGGTGTTTGGGAGTTGGCGGATGGCGGCAATACGCACTGCAGGGCGCTTGATAGCCGGAGTGTCATCGTCTAAATCAACGTTGGGAAATACAATTAGGTTGATGACAGCAAGCTCATTGGCATTGGTTTTGGGATTAAGCACTGTTTTGATGTTGATGCTCATCACATCGAGAGGAGGGGGAACAAGCTTAAGGCTGGCCATTTCTTTCTGGGTAACAGGCGTGATGCGTTTAGGGTTGTCTACTTCGAATTCCAACTTGCAATGACTGCGGGAAGATGCTGAAGGCACCGCTCCTTCTATACGCAGCCACCCGGGACCCATTATCTTGCGCTTGACCAAAAACAACTCAAGCGCCGTAGTATTGGAACCAAAAACATGTCTGAATGTATGGCCCTTGAGCCCAGTTGCAAAGGCACATTCTTTGCCAACGGCAGGGTAAGTCATCTTGACGTAGTGGGCCTCTTTAGGGATATTGGCAGGAGTGTCAAAAGAGTAGCTACGCGAGACCAAACTCAACTCAAAGTCAAGGTTGGCATACACCTTGGACCACTTGGGCAGGATTTCGTCAGAAATGGCCATTACCCGAGCGGTGCGCTCTTCGTTGATGCGCTCTTCTTCCTCTTCATCTTCTGTTTCAGGTGGGCCAGCAATTGGTGGATCGGGTAGAAGATACACGTTACGTTGGATGTTGGTGACAACAACGCAGCAACTCACTAGCTTTCGCTTTTCGGGGTCTAGCATTTTCCCCATCACGTAAACGTGGCCATTGTTTTCTTGGGCATATGCATCGATCCAATAGAGGTAGCGGACATTTTCATCTTGATTCATCTCCGCCGGGACTTGCACGCTTTCAACTTTAGTTTCGATGGGCGTTGTGAACATTTCTGCTTGGAGTGCCTTCCATTTCGGCTCTTCGGGTACAGACTCAGCCGAGATGGTGGGTATATCGATATCCATGCAAACATCATCCAAGTCGTCAAAATCTGCTTGGGAAATGAGCTCGGCTTTCGCAGAAGGCAGTACTGGGGAAAATGCCTTGGGTTCTATGATAATCTCTTCAGCAGGCTCACGTTTTAACGGGATCGAAGTTGTGCCGAGCGCAGCATTGAGTCGAGTGAGGGGACTTTCTGGCACGGTGGGAGCTACCGAGGGAAGTGGAGCGCTCTTACGGGGTAAAGCTGAAGCAAATGGCAATGCTGGCTTCTTCCCAGAAAACTGTTCGATTTCTGACTCTAGCTTTTTGAATATATCCCCCATCAAGGCGTCAGTGTCCATTGGTTTGGCTTTTTTGGTGTGGCCAAGCTTGGAACCCGGCTGGAAATAATTAAGCAGCTGCTCCCCAGGTCGAACCTCTAGCTCCTTAGACTCTTTAATGGGCTTTTTTCTCTTATCTGTTAAAGATTAATCGTTGAAACATCAATGCATTACCCCCGGCCTTTTTTAAGTTGGGCAATTCCTCCTCCTCATCTGAATAGTTATATTCAACTTGGCCATGGTCAACGTATCCAGAACCATCATCATCCTCGATAAATTTATTTTCACGCTGACGTCGCAAGAGATATTCACGAGTATCTACTTCTTCATAGAGCTCATCATCTTTGGTCTAAGAATTCAAGATAAAAACAATTAGTCTCTTTTGCGTTAGAAGCTCAAATAGCATCGATGAGTATATGAACCGAACCATTGTTAATGAATGGCTTTACTGTACGTTCTAAGAATTTAAAAAGAAAAATTCAAAGTGTGAGAAGAGCGAGGCTTAGATAACAGCAAACTTTGGTTTCCTATTCAAAACCAACAACTAACTGAATAAAATAAAGTGAAGCCAAGATCGAATGAGTGTTCCTTCCGCTTTTAAAAAAAATCGATTTATCAAAAGCTTCTCGGTTTCAACTGACTAAAACGACAGGGGAAGGTGGGTTTTGATATTGAAGCAAACCTACCTCTAAGAGATCCAGATGAGTTGCTTCACCATCCTTGATCTTTCTAAGCTTCTCCAAGGCAGGGTTCGGGACCTTCTTGGTAGATGCTCTGGTGGGGCGTCGACTCATTGTGCAGAATAGATCGTCTAAACGCTACTTTCAATGACTTGGTGTTGAAAATCTAAGATGGAAGCAGGAATCTTTATCCAGCACGTACTCCAAATCACGTCGTCCATCCTAAAAACGCGAAAAATCTTTATTGATTGGATGGCTCTGGCCACTAGCCTAGGGAACGCGTTTCTCATGTCTCTTCGATTTCGAGGCGCCAAACTCCACCTAGGCTCGTTTACTAACTCTCACCACAATCCCAAAAGTAACCTGAACCACCTCAGTCCTTTGATTTGTCAACCAATTTAACTTCGTTCGATAAGATATGAGACATTATCTTATGATCATACCAAGGTACCAGATCAACTACCTTATAAGCTGATTACATTTATGGTTTAACCTTATCTTAACCCCTTTGGATATAGTAAATCAGCAGAACATTTCATTTTTAAAAGGAAACATAAGAACCCACCAAATGGTATAATCAAAACACTCTATGACTACAGCTCTTAATAAAAGCACATGCCATTTAAATATCATTTGCCAAACCTTTTACAACTAAATCTACCTGGGTTCAGTAAACTGGCAAGGCTTTATAAAAGGCACCTAGGGGTAAAAGAACATATAATACACCATATACTATTTTTAATGATCAGATATTTATAATTATATGAGTAGCTGATACATCACCAGTAGAGGCCAGATTTTTGAAGGGTTTTTCATATACTCCCATTGGCCAATGGCTCAATTATTGCTTTCCCACCATATCAGAAGATGGGAGACTTGATAAATATCTATAAGATCTTTAGAAGATCCACCACATGATCATCATGCCCTCAGTTTAGTACAATACATAACTTTAACCAATATGCAGCTTAGGGTTGAAACTGGGCTGAAATGTTTCCTATGGAGTATATGGGAGCGCAATAGCCATCCCAAAGCTACCAATACCACTGCCATATCCTTGGCTCAGCATAACCATTCTTGGTCTTTAGCCATCACAGCCTGTACTAGAGCCCAGTCATCCTCCTGTTAAGAGGGCCTGAAAGGCCATGTACAAAGTGGGGGCAATATTCACCAAGTAATTGATAGCAGTGGCCCATGGACCCCAGGTACCAACATGGGGATTAACTTGGCCAGCTAACTGTAATACCCAAGATTCATGGGGATTAGCTGTGTCAGGGATCCAAGCTTGGGCGGCTGGCCCATCATTTTCAGGGATTATGCAGACCAGGTTATTTGCAGGAAGAGCCCACCACAAGAGAGGAGCTAACTTAAAGAGGTAGGAAAAGGACCTCCCTACCCAGGACCACAGGCCAGCAGCCAGGATTATAGTGTCAATCACCTCTGTGAGGGCAATATACACAATCCCAAACAGCTTGCTGGTGTGATCAGTTGGAAGGTTGTGTGAGGAGGCAGGCATTGGCTTGGGGGTCACAGGTGGTTCCATATCAAGTTTATGGGTAGACAGTTATTTGAACTTGCCTCTAAACAATTTTGGTGACAATAGGACCTAGGGGCCTTGGCAGTTGTATCTAACAGCTGATTTTATGAAGGCCAAGGGATCTAGTTCAAGGATCTTTTCTGGGGTGTATTCCTTATAATTGGGTTTTAAAGGGTACTCTGTGAAGTGGACGGGACCAAAGGGGATACCTGGAGGACAAAAATCTGCGGGCAAAAGGGCAGGGGGCCAGATGATCTTGAACTGAATTGGTAGATAGCAAACACAAAATAAGGCAATAGCTGTGTGAGACAAAAGAACATAACCTTTATTCAAAAATAGAGATAAGTTTGGAGCGTGAGGTCCTTTGGTCTATATAGCACCCCACCTCTAAACTTAATATTTTCCATGGGGGGGTTCATCAGGGCATTGGGAAACGTGAGGCCAGGTGGTCTGGAGGCTCAGGTTCAAAGGCGGTGAAATGGCACTTAGGCCAGGAGTTCTTTCATTGGTCAGAGATTGTAAAGTCACTCCCCCCTTTAGCCTTGGATAGGACAATCTTCCCGCGACACACAAAAAATCTGCTCCAAAGCCAGCCAAGCCTCTTAATTCTCTTGAGGATTTAGCCCATACAGTTGGGACATTATTTTTCTTGTTATGCCTAGGCGCCAGATTGGTTATTTTATAACTTAATCACATTATTCATATTCAAATTATTCAGAAAGAGTAAAATACAATCAATCCCAAATATTTAATTGATCTTGGGCTTGGGTGATTTTTTAAAAAATAATTCATTGATTTTATAATTGAAAATTGCAACTTATAGTACTACTGAAAATATCTTAAGTGCTACTACAAACCAAAAATATTTATGATGAGTTGCATGGGAGAGTAATAGCAGCCCCAAAGCTATAAATGCTATTACCCTATCTTTGGCTCATCATAAATATTCTTAGTTTGTTTCAGAAAAAAAGGTTGTTGTTTTTGAAAGACTGATAACTCTATTTAAAATACACCCTCTAGTAAGCTGCCCTACTTCATGAACTTGCCCCAATACACTACTAGCATCTTCTGATATTTTTGTTTCTCTGGTATCATCACGTGATTTCAAATGATAAAATATCTCAGAATATTCTGAGAAGCTTTCAAATGTTAAAGGTGAAGTATATAACTTCCCATCTTTCATCAAATATGAAAGATTAATGCGCAGATTTTTAACTTCAAGCTCTCTTTTTATAGGCCTAAATTTCCTTTCATAAATATAAAAAAATGCTTTTTGGGAAACAATTGAACCAGTTAAAGATGAATTGTATAATTCTTTTCTTCTTTCTTCTTTCTCACAAATATTTTTTAGATCATTAATGTTGTTAATATAAAGTACATTTTCTTTTTCCTTTAAAATTTTTGATATTACACCAAAGTGACCATCAACAATGCTTTTTCCATGGCATTCAACAAAACGGTTATATTTTATGGAACCCTTAATATATTTAGGTGCCTCTTTAAATAAGTAATATAAAAATTCATATGATCTAAAATGATTTCCATTATCTGTCCATACTTTTATATTTTTTATTTTTTTAAATCTATCTAATTTAAGAAGACTTATTAGACATTCACCTGAAAATAAAGAATCATGTGATAATATTTGAGACAAAAAATCATGATATTCATATTTAATTTTATTGTTTTCTTTAAAAACTAATGCAAACCCTAATAATGAGATTGGTTTTTTTGAATAAAAACAATTATTGGTCTCAATTGGACCACCTCCAACCTTTAAGTTTTCTTTATAATCTATAACTACAACACAAGACTCATCATCTAGTTCATTAATATCTTTTTTATATTCACAATTTTGATGAACATAAAAGTCTTGGTGCTGATTAATAGTCTTTAAGTCATTGTCTATAGATTCTGGTAATGGTAAGTTTTTACTTTCACATTCTTCCTTCTTTTTTTCTAGTGAATTTTTTAAATTACAAATATTGCACATATCAGTTTGTTTTTTACTTTTTATTATATTTTTAGGGATTAATTTATAGTAAGTAGAAATTGAAACTGAAATTTCATTTTTTATTTTCATATTTTCATATATTTCTTTTTTTGTTTTAAGTAGAGAGTATTTAATTTCAGTTGAGTAATTACTCATCTCTTTTTCTATATCTTTATAAATTTTTTCAGGCACTTTTTTTGTAAACTGGCTTGTTTCAAAAGAATTTTCCAGCAATTTTTTAATTATTTTTTTAGTTATTTCTTTTTTTAATGAATAGTTATTATTTTTTTGGCTTTTTTTGTTTAAGCTTACATTTTTATTTTTATTTATTTTTCTTGAGTATTCAAACTCACTTTTGGTTATATTAAACCCCATATCATTAAGCTCTTTTAAAGAGTAACTGGAAGTAACCAGAGATCGCAAGGCTGGGAGATGTTTTTGGGGAGAAGATTTCATGAGATCCTTTAAGTTTTCAATGAACTCATTGCCTTTTTGATTTTGAATAGTTGGCAGGAACTGAGCTTTCCCAAATTCAGTTTGAGTAAGGAAGTGCTTGATGAAATTATCAAGATCATCACCAGCAATAAAGAGGAATGCCTTTTTTAACATTGCAATTCTCTCTCTTTTTGTTGAAGCTCCCAAGGAAAAAAAGGGTAGCATGGAAGAAGTAAATTTAACTGAGGACATGGTAGTATTTTGAATCTGTAATTAGGTCAGATCTTTGATGTGTGCCTTAATGATGGAGTAGTTATGATCAGAATGTGGTCTTTGAATTGGGTTATTTGGATTAGAAGCTTTGTGGTACTTTAGCTCTTATATACCAAGCTAAATGACACCATTCTGAAAGAAATGGTGTGATAGCTTTTATTATAGTTTGAACTTGAATTTATGTTTGCAGAAATTAATTAAATACCCAGTTTTCATGCACAAGTGATATATGTGAAGCAGCTAAGCATTATTATTACATCATATCCTCTTTGTAATCAATGCAAATCAATTAAAATGATGTATTCAGTTAATTGTAACTCTTCCGCATATTTTTAAAATGATAAAATATTAAAGAATTCCATTTAATGAATGCTCAATTTGAGGTTCGAAGCTCACTTGAACCTTAAAATCAATCTAAACAGTGATAAAAACATCCTAACTTCAAACTATCATAAAATCCTAGAGAATTGAGCTTTTTAAATAAAATAAAATGCGAAAATAAAGCTCTCAATCTTATCTTTAATTTCGTCAAATAAAAAACATCTGTTGTGTATTCAAAAAAAAGTATTTATTAGCTTTGAAGTAATCTACTTTATATCATTAGATATAATCATATAATAAAATCTGGATTATGCTCTTTTAAATTACTTTTGCTTTAATATTGAGCATAGTATACATATTAAAATTTTTACACCAATAGAAAGATAAGATTCTTAGCTTCATTTTGATAGTTTACAGTGTGAAAAAATATTAATTTTTCATTGAGTTATTAATGTTTTAAATATAAATTGTGTAATTAGTTACTTTTTCAAAATCGAACTGTGTTATGCTGCGACTTGAGCAGCATGTGCATTAGAAAATGGCCTAATCTCTAAAATAATGACCCAGTTATTGAGAGATTTGTATTGGCATACCCTTTCCAGGTGGCAAACACTGATGTTTTGAACTCTGTTCCTACTTGGGAGGAATCTCTGATCAATTTGGATTATTTTTTGGCCTGGGCTTGCCTGCATTTAAAATTGATTAAGTCTAAACAACCAGGTTGCGCTTTGGCTAAATCAACAAAATCCATTCTAACTGAAATTAATGGCATCCAGAAGTGCCCTCTAGGCACTAGCCAATCAGAGGTTGGGTCAGAAATTGGAGAGAAACCATCCAAACTCCCTGAAACTACTGGCAAAAATTCTATCCCATCCAATCAAATGACTGGTTAAGGTCACCTGACCTTGTAATTTCAAATGGTTTCCCTTAAAGCAAAACAGGGGACTTTTGGTCCCCTGTTTGCTCATTCTTTTATCAATAAAAGTATACACTTTTCAAAATAAGTTATTTGAACTTTTGGGTCCCTTTCATTGGCCCATTATTTTCCTTTTTACCTTGTTAGTATTCACTTAAACATTCCTTACCTTACTGGTCTTCCCCTGGTTCCCGGCGTCCATTTTGAAGCCCCTATAGTTAATGTTAGTGCCATTGCTTATGCTTAACTTAATTGCTTTCAAGAATCTGATTTGAACTTTAAATTTAGCATTTGAATCACTATACTTACTTAATTTAAGTTCAAAAACTTTGTCCTTTTGCTTTTGGGCTGTGTTGCTCTTGCTTCATACTTTAAACTTAACAAACCCGCTCTTGAGAGTTGCTGTAGTCCTGTGGCTGCCATTCTCATTCCTCTCGGACTCCTTTTCCATATCTTGTTTTACCAGACCTTTGGTTCCCCTTTTTTGTGTTTTTTTTTTTAAAAAAAATCAAGAAAAAAACCTTAGAGGGACAAGCCCTACTGCTGTGACCCCAGACCCTGAAATTGAGACAAATGTTGGTGCCTTTTGTTAAGTTTGTTGTGTACACCTTGGCACCAGCTCTGGTGTTGATATGGTGTACTACCCCAGATCTGTGGGAGTGTATTTCCCATTATATTCATCATGTTGGTGCCAATCCGGATCAGTTCATACACTTACTGGAGAGCTTCCCCAAACGCGCCCAGGATATCTTTGCCACCAGTGAGAATGGTGTAAGAAGCTTGATGTGTGACAGCCTTGAGCTCTCTGCCCTTGATTCCTTTCCACCCATGACACCTAGCCCAGCCCCACTTCCCTTGGAGATCCCAGTCTCATTGGGCCCTGAAGAGGACTTGGTTGGGCAAGAGTTGGGCCCCAAGCGTGCTCCCTGGTTGCTTGGTGGGATGTTATTGATGGGCTTGCATTCATACTTCTCCTGTCTATCCGCCACATCTTCCCTATGGACACCCCTTTGAGCAGCCATCCAAGTCCTGCACTGGATGGTGTCCTGGTGGATCCTTCCCCAGGATGGGAGCCAAACTAAGTTAGTTTAGCCCCCCTCTCTCACAGAGATCTCCAATTGACAACTTGATTCTCTTGTTCTTGGGTCGTGGTCATGAGGTCGGGTCCTGGGCCTGTGCTTTCCCAAGGTGACACATCCTGGTTGGCCACCAAGGCAGTCTTCAAGCCCATGAAGAAGATGGTAGGAGTTTTGTTGCCTCCATTAGGCACCTTGATTACTCCTTCATTTGGTGTGATGATTTCTTTGGTTTGGCTAGCTTCACCTTTATGTCAGGGATCCATCCTATAGGGTGTTCCTGAGAACTTGCAGGCGTACAGCCTGCAGGCCCTGAAGGGAGGGCCCACCACAGGATGGGCGCTAACTTTACAATATATGATAAGCACTTTCCAAGGATAGTCCAGGGGGCGCTATAAGGCACCATAGAATTGATAAGGCTAGTAAGAGTGATATACATCACCCCCAAATATTTGGGTTGAGGTGGATTCACTTGCAGCAACAGATTCTTGCGGGTGGTTGGGCTGCAGGGTCAGGGGGAGTCATCAGTACCAGGTAGGCAGGCAGGTAGTTGTGTTTGTCTCAGAAAAGCAGGGGGTATGGTGATCCAGGTTCCTTCACAACCAATAACCTCAGTTTCTCTGGTCCAGGCTTTGGGGTTGTGGAGTAGGATTTCCTCTAAGGTGAATTCTGAATACACCGGGTTGGGTGTGTATTCAGTAAAATGTACCAGGCCAAAGGGTGCTCCTGGTGGGCAGTATAACTCAGGTGGTCTGTCTGTAGTTTCTTGGGGTTGGCTGGTGTGGTAGATGGTGCTGCAGAAGTTAGACTGAAAATGAAAGAGTGCTAAAATTAAATACAGTATAACCTGGGTGAACCAAAGGTTCATATCACTTTGATGTAAGAATGGCAATAGGCAACTTCCTGGTGGCCCAGGGTATAAGTATGCCCATCTGCCAAAGGAAAACTTTTGCAAACCCCCTTGGGCCAGGTGGTACCATCTACCAGGGCTTGAAAACCCTTGGTGGCGTCCTCTGTGGGTGATTCCTCATTGTCTGGACTGGGGCAGGGGATCTCAAGTTCCCTTGTTGGTTTGTGGGGTTGGTCATCCTCTGGCGGCTGTCAGGGATCCAGTCTCAGGCGGCTGGCCCGCCGTTCTCAGGGGTAACTTGGGCCGGGGTTTTTGCAGGCAGAGCCCATCACAAGAGAGGAGCTAACTTTAGAAGATAGGAAGCAGACTTCCCCACCCAAGACCACAGGCCGGCGGCCGGTATGATGGTATCCACCACCCTCTGAGGGTGATGTACACTATACCAAAAAGCTTGCTGGTATAAGAGATTGGAAGGACAGGGGAGGAGACTGCATTGGTTTGGGTGTTACAGGCGGTTTCATGTAGATATTGTAGGCCAGGAGATAATTGAATTTTCCTCTAAATAGTTTTGGTGTAGAGAATATCCACAGGCCTTGGCAGTTGTATCTAATAGTGGATTTGATGTGGGCTAGCGGGTCAAGTTCAAGGATTTTCTCTGGTGTATAATCCTTGTACTTGGGCTTCAAGGGATAATCAGTGAAGTGAACGGGCCTAAAGGGTGCACCAGGTGGGCGGAAAACTGCAGGCAGTGGTGCAGGAGGGCTGGGAGATCTCAAACTGAATTGATAGACAGCAAATACAAAATATGACAATAGCTGTATAAGCCAAAGTAACATAACCTTTATTCAAAAATGGCAATAAGTTTGGAGTGCGGAGTCCTTTGGGCTATATAGCATCCCATCTCCAAACTTAACATTTTCCATAGGGGTTCATCAGGGCATTGGGAAAGGCAGGACCAGGGGAATTGGGTACTTGGGTCTAAAGGTAGCAAAATGGCACTCAGCCCAGGAGTTCTTTCATTGGTCAAGAATCTCAATTTGGCTACCTGATTATCTTGCTCTAGCGTTGTGGTCATGGGGCCAGGTCACGGGCCTGTGCCTCTTTCCTGGGTTGGCTCCTGATTTGTTGCTGGTGTAGACTTCAAACTCATGAAGCTAATAGTTGTTGCTTTGGTACCTCCATTAGGTGCTGTTATTGGCATTCCACTCAGTACAATAATTTCCTTGGCTTGGTCTGTTTCACTGCATGGGCCATCATCTTTGGCGTCAGCTTGCGGGGGCTTGATCCCAGAAAAATGCAGGCGGGCAGTCCCGCGGTCCATAGGCCCGGCGGCCCGGGGGATCCAGGTTCAGGGTTTGATTCCCGCTCTTGGGCCTGGGGTTCCAGAGGGGGAGAATTGTCAATCCTGAAAATCTCCTTCTTCCCCCGAGCTCCCTCCCTTCCAATTCTTCTTGTTCAGGTAGAGTTGGACGGCTTCTTGGGCATTGGTCAGGTTGCTCAGCGTTTCCCAAGTACTTTCTTCTAGTGGGTATCCTCTCCACTTGACATAATACTGGGGTTTTTGGTAGTGAGTTTGGTTCCTGTGTATGTACTCAACTTCATATTCCTCACTGCAGTTTGTTTGGATAGGTGGGGCGCTGTCTTAATCTGTTGGTGGGGAAGCAAATTCCCATCCTTTTTGAACAACAGGGAGCCATGGAACACATCATGAATCTTCCAGGAGGGGGTAGGTCTAGTTTGAAGGCAACTTCACCAACTAGTTTGGTGATTTTGTGGGGGCTGCTTCTTCTGTGAGCTAATTTCCTGCAGGGCACGTGCAGGGGTACGTTCCAGGAGTCTAGGTATACTCTGTCTCTAACTTGTAAGGGTTGGCCTGGGGTAAGGTTGCGGTCAGCAAAGGCTTTGTATGTCTACACAGCACAATTCAGGTTGGTCAAGCATGTTTTTTGTGTGTTGTGAATATGTTCAATCCAAGAGCGCCAAGTGGTGTTTGATTCCTTTTCACCAATCTGAGAGTCCCAGGTGGGGTCAAACCCATAGTTGGCTTTAAATGGGGACATGCCTGTGGAGGCGTGGTCCTTACTGTTGTATGCAAACTGGGCCATGGGAAGCATTTTTGCCCAGTTGTCCTGATCAGTGTTGGCATAGCATTAAAGGTATTGTTCAAGAATCTGGTTAACTTGCTCAGTTTGGCCGTCTGTCTGTGGGTGGTAGGAGGTAGATACACATTGCTTGATTCTTAAGTCTTTCATCACCTGCATCCAGTAGTTTGACGTGAATTAGGGTCCTCTGTATGTGATGATTTCCTCAGGTGTTCCTGTTGTGTGAGGATGTGGTCGTGGAAGTGTTAGGCTGTTTCTGCTGCCGTGCAATTGGTGGTGGTTGATACAAAGTATGGCATTTTGGTGAAGCGGTCTACCATGACCAGGATTTTATTGTACGAGAGGGATGGCGGCAGTTCCACTATATTGTCCATGAAGACAAATCTCCAAGGTCTGTGGGGTATATCCAAGAGTTTTAGAAGTCCTTCAGATTTGTTTCTGCAAGTTTTGATCCACTCACAGGTCTCACACCCCTTCAGGTATGTGCTTACATCTTGATCCATTTTTGACCAGGCAAAGTTCCTTCTGATGCTCTGGAGGGTCTTGAGCCTACCCAGGTGTCCAGCCATCTCAGAGTTGTGGTAGTCCCTCAAAATGTTGATTCTGATGTCCCCTTCTGGTACAAAGATCTGGTTGTGGAGCATTAGTGTGGTTCCCTTCAATGAGTAGCCCTTTTGGTAGTGGTTGCTATCCAAGGACTTGGAGAGGTCTGCAATCAAGGTCTTGGTGAACTTGTCTAATGCTTGGGCTCTTAGTACTTCTGGCTTGCTGGCTCTGATTTTCATCAATCCTAGGTGGATGCCTAGGCTTGCTGTGTCCAAGAGGACTTGGGTGTTGTGGTTGCAGGTTTCTAGGTGGGTAGGCACCAGATCAGTTCTTCTACTTAGGGCGTTGGGTACCACGTTCACCTTTCCTGGCTTGTAGTCTATGGTCAGGGTGTAGTCAGCCAGTTCTAGGGCCCATCTTGCTTGTTGTTGGTTAAGCTGGTGTGGTTTGAAGAAACATACTAAGTTCTTGTGGTCTGTCAGGACCTTTACTGGGTGTTCAGCGCCACATAGGTATTGGCACCAATGTTTCAGGGTCTTCATTATGGCTAGCATCTCCTTGTCATATATTGGGTAGTTTCCTTCTGCAGGTAGCATCTTCTTGGAGTAATATGCTACAGGATGTAGCATACTATCCCCTCCTTCTGAAGAAGGACCCCACCCACCGCAAAGTCAAACGTGTTGGTTTCCAGAACAAAAGGTATGGAGGGATCTAGCATGGCCAGGACGGGGGCAGAGGTGAAGGCAAGTTTCAAGGTCTCAAAGGCGGTGGTACACTCTGGAGTCCAGGCAAAGGTGAGCCTGACTTGTATCTGCCCCCCATGCCTCCGCAAACAAAATGAATAAAGGTTTAAATGTATTCATAAGGACTGTGTCCCCAACTTTATTTGAAAATGCCTTGAATACTTAATTGAAAATTTCAGTTTAGAGATATTCAGTTCCTATTTGAAAGTCAGTTTTTATTAGGTTTTTTTCCATATTCATTGATATTTGAAAAGGGAAATTGTTGTACTGTAAATTGAGAACCTGAACGTAAAAATGCGGGATTGTCAAATCCTTGGTCCAAATTTCAAATCACTTTTGTGGGCAACTCAGCTGAGTGAAAATTAAAATATTTAATAAAATCAACCATTTATTTGACTTTTTTGATTTATTTAAATTGGCAAATTTCAAATCCCTTGAGCAGATAACTCAACTAACAAAAGACAAATCACAATAAGCAAATGCAGGATACATGAATCAGAAATGCAGGATTCTAATGTAAAATTTCAGATTTCCTGTATGTTAAACAAATCATAAACATCATGTAAGAATGAACAAGTCTGAAATTGCAAGATTGTCAAATCCAAGAACCAAATTTCAAATCTAAAATGATGGGAATTCAAAATAAATATAATTTATGGGTCTCTCAAAAAGGATGCTAAATGATCTAGAGTGAATTTGTGCTAATTCTTTTAGGGATCATAGGCATTCTCAAAAATTGCCCTATTCCATTTTAGGACAGCTAAAATTTAGATGCTTGATTACAGTAGAAAAAAAAATGCTAATAATAAAATAGAATTATATATTACAATCTATCTTATCACATTGTATTTTCCTTGATGTGTTGATAGTTCATTTGCTGTTGATAATGTGCTTGCGTTTAATTGGATAGTTTCACCTCCAGTTGCCTTGGCAATAGGAAATTAAGTCGTCTCCCCAAGACCAGCTGTGGTTGCAGAGGCAACTTGATTTTCTATTGCTAAGGCAACTGGAGGTGAAAGTATCCAATTAAACACAAGCACACTATCAACAGCAAATGAACTATCAACACATCAAGGAAAATACAACGTGATAAGATAGATTGTAATATATAATTCTATTTTATTATTAGCATTTTTTAAAATCTACTGTAATCAAAATAGTCGTAATAGCAATACATTAACACTTTTGTAGTAAACTGATAGTTTATCTTTCCCCCTCCTTTCTTCCTTGAAACAAAGCTTTATGTCCCCTGGCTACGCTGGGGGCCAAAAAACTTTTAAAAAAAATTGCATCATCAAGAGGTTAACTCATATATCATTATATTGTTTTATGGTTGCTATATTAGTGATTTAGAGTGCAGAATATTGCATCATTTCCAGTTAAGACAATTTTACATTTCACTTAATTTAATGTCTAAACATGGTTGTTGAGATTGTATTTTCATTTGATTTTATCCAGAGTGAAGCTTCTTGATTTGGGTTGATTTGTCCTAGCTTCTTACTGTACATTTAATTTGGATTCCAGTTTCTGTAATTATTATTTGAGTTTACTAGTGGCATTCAAAAGTGATTTGAAATTTGGTTCTTGGATTTTGTCAGGGAACCAACCCTGATTGGCTGGCTTGCTAGCGTCTGGGAACTGGCGGGTCGTGGACTGGGTGGGCAGGGCCCACCAAATAATTGGTGCTAACTTAATGAGGTAGGACATTGACTTGCCCAGCCACAACCACAGACCGGCGGCAGGGACAATAGTATCTATTTCTCCTGTGAGAGTTATATATACAATTCCAAAAAGCTTGTTAGTATGGTCCAGTGGGAGCTTGGCTGAGGAGGCAGGCATTGGTTTGGGGGTGACAGGTGGCTCCATGTCTATTTGGTAGGCGGGAAGGAAGTTGTATTTATCTCTGAACAGGCGGGGCTTGGTAATGTACCAAGGGCCTTCTTGGTTGTATCTGGTTCTCTCAGTAGTTCTGGCCAAGGGGTTCTGGGCTAGTATGTTGGTGGTGGTGGAGTCCCTGTACTTGGGCTTTAAGGGGTACTCTGTGAAGTGGATGGGACCAAAGGGAGCACCTGGCAGGCGGTACATAGCTGTTGGGTTGGCAGGGGGGGGTCAGACAATCTTTGAGTTAACTGGCAGATGACAAGAATAAAATACGGCAATAATTGGGGATACCAATATCTCATAAACTTTATTTAAATATGACAATGGGGGGGGGTTGTTCTTGGCCTGGCAGGTATTTATCTCAAACTTCCAGGCTTCACTTCCTTGTCAAGTTTTCTGGGCTTGGGCAGGTTGGCATTGGGGGTCTTAGATGGCAGCGTGGCGCTTGGCACTGGCAGTTTGCCACTGGCTGCTTTGGGGTGAGAAGACTTCAAATCCTTCTGTTTATTGATTTGGGTATTGGGTGCCTCTTTGGGTTCAGTGCCCACCCCAGGACTTTGGGGGAGTTTGGAATAACTTTCAGGGAGAAATTTGTCTATTTCACCAGGAAAACCGTCAGTGTCAGGTGTTGGCACCTCAGAGAAATTCCCGGCATCTTGTAATGGCAGTTTTCTTGCAGAATCCTGCAGGACAGCTAAGGGTTTGGGTCCTGGCAGGCTGGCAGCAACTTCATCAATTAGTAATGGGTTATTGCGCTCCCAGCCTATGAGTCTGGCGGTTTGTGAAGGGTTTTTCCAGGGTTTGACTCTGATTCCATATTTTGAGATTTAGGAGCATCCAAATTGTCATTCCTGACATCATCCCCTTCTTCCCCCAAAATTCCCCTTTCAGGGCCTTCTTCTCAAGGTATTGTTGGATGGCCTGTTTGGCATTAGTTAGGTTGCTCAAGGGTTCCCAGGTGCTTTCTTCTGGGGGTAGTCTGACCACTTGTTGTAGTACTGGGGGGCTTTGTAGTAGACCCAGTCACTGTGGATGTACTCAACTTCATACTCAATTGAGTGGTCCTTCCAGATTGGCGGGGGGCTTGACTTGATCTTCTGGTGGGGAAGGGAGTTTCTGTCTTTTTTGAACAGCAGGGCACGGTGGAACACGTTAATGATCTTCCACGTGGGGGGTAGGTCTAACTTGAAGGAAGCTTCTCCAATGAGCTTGGTGATATTGTGTGGTCTGCTTCTTCTGTGAGCTAGATTTCTGCAAGGCACATACAGGGGCACATTACGGGAATCTAAATAGACATTGTCTCCAACTTGGAGGGGTTTACCAGGGGTCTGTTTTCAATTAGCAAAGGCCTTGTATGTCTGTACTGCTTGGTTCAGGTTTGCTAGGCATATAGTTTGGGTGTTGTGGATCTGTTCAATCCAGGCACGTCCTGACGGGTTGGTTTCCTTGTTTCCAATGCTAGGGTCCCATGTGAGGTCAAACCTGTATTGGCTTTGAAAGGGGACATTCCAGTAGATGCATGGTCTTTGCTGTTGTAGGTGTACTGTGCCATGGGTAGCATCTTGGCCCAGTTATCTTAGTTGGTGTTGGCATAGCATCATAGGTACTGTTCAAGTATTTGGTACACTTGTTCAGTCTGGCTGTTGGTCTGTGGGTGGTAGGAGGTTGATATGCAGCGCTTTATCCCCAAATCCTTCATCACCTGAGCCCAGTAGTTGGAGGTGAATTGTGGTCCTCTATCAGTGATAATTTCCTACAGAGTGCCGTGTTGGGTTAGGATGCGGTCATGGAAATGTGTAGCTGTCTCTGCAGCAGTGCAGTGGGTGGTGGTAGGGACAAAATAAAACATTTTAGTGAATCTATCTACCATGAATAGGATTACATTGAACAAATAAGAAGGGGGCAGTTCCACAATATAATCCATTGAAACGGACTACCAGGGTCCTGCTGGTATGTCTAGTGGTCTTAGCAAGCCCTTAGGTTTGGATCTACGGGGTTTGGTTCTTCCACATGTCTCACAGCCTTTGATGTAGACGGCCACGTTTTTGTCCATTTGGGGCCAAGCATAATTCTTCTTGATTCCTTGGAGTATCTTGAGTCTGCCAGGGTGGCTGGCCATCTCTGAGTCATGATAATCAACTAGTACTTTGGTCTTTGTTTCACCTTCTGGTATGTAGATCTGGTTGTGTAGTAGCAGGGTGGTTCCTTTCAATGAGAATCCTTTCTTGTAGTGTCGGCTATCTGGGTCTGAGGTCAAGTTGGCAATGAGTTCTTCTGAATACTTGTCTAATTTCTGCGCCTCAATGATGTCAGGCTTACGGGCCATGATCTTCATGAACATCAGTTGGATGCCTAGGCTGGCGGGGTCAAGGAGTACATGGGTGTTGTGGTCCTTGGTCTCGGCTGTGGTGGGAATCATATCTGCTCTTCTGCTCAGTGCGTCAGGTACTATGTTGACTTTCCAGGGTTTGTAGTCAATTGTCAGGGTGTAGTTGGCCAGTTCTAGAGCCCATCTGGCCTGTCTCTGGTTCAACTGTCTGGGTTTAAAAAAAGTTCTTGTGTTCAGTTAGGACTTTTACTGGGATTTCAGCGCCACATAGGTACTGGCGTCCTTGTTTCAAGGTTTTCATTATTGCGAGCATCTCCTTGTTGTAGATTGGGAAGTTCCCTTTGGCAGGCAGCATCTTATTGGAGTAATATACTACAGGATGTAGCATACTATCCCCTCCTTCCTGAAGAAGGACCCTTCTCACCGCAAATTTGGACGCGTCAGTTTCCAGTACAAATGGCTTGGAAGGATCTGGCATGGCCAGGACGGGGGCAGAGGTGAAGGCAAGTTTCAAGGTGTCAAAGGTGGTGGTAAACTCCAGAGTCCAGGCAAAGATGACCTTGTCAGAGCAAAGGCAGGTCAGGGGGAGAGTAATGTGAGAAAACTTTTGATAAATCTCTGCAATAATTTTCCAGGCCCAAGAAACTTCTCACATCCTTTCTGTTTTTAGGCACCGGCCAAGACATTATTCTTCTACTTTGTCTTGTGCCATGGCAAAGTTGCCAGTCTTCACTACATATCCCAAGAATTCAACCTCAGACTGAAAGAATTCACACTTCATGAGCTTAGTGTGTAAATTAACTTGGGAGAGTTTCTCCAATATGAGGTCCAGGTGGTGAAGGTGTTCCTTGTGAGACTTGCTGTAGATGAGTATGTTGTCCAGATATGCCACACAGAAGCAGTTAAGGTATTCCCCTAGGACAGTGTTGATCATCCTTTGGAGGGTGCTGGGGGCATTGCAGAGGCCAAAGGGCATCACAAGGTACTTGTACAGCCCATATTGGGTTTTGAAGGCAGTCTTGTACTTGTCTACATCCTTGATTCAGATTTGGTTGAACACATCTTGGGGGTCAATTTTTGAGTACACCTGGGCTCCAGTCAGTACATCACAGAGGTCGTCAGCATTGGGGATGGGGTAGCGGTTCTTCACCGTGATGTTGTTCAGTTTTTGGTAATTCACACATGGGCGCATCCCACCATCTTTTTTTCCTACAAACAGCATGGGTGACAAGCAGGGTGCCTTTGACACTCAGATGAAACCCTTTTTTGTCATATCTTCCAGGTATGCTTTCAAGGCTACTTGTTCACAGTGGTTGCAGCTGTAAATGGGGCCGTGGTGAGGTTGGGTTCCTTTTATCAGGTCTATGGCGTGGTTGTATATTGAATGGCTGGGTAGTTTTGTGGCTTCTTCTTCACTAAACACATGGTTCCATCTCTGTAGGGGATAGGCAGTATTCCAACACTAGGTTCTATCTTCATGGCCAATAGTTTGTTGGTAGGGTATCAGCCATGGCTCATGCAAAAGGGGCGGTGTTGCAAGATTCAGGTCGGCCCAACGTGGCGGTTTGTTTGCAATAGTTCAGGATCAGGCCATGTTTGTCAGACCAGGAGTTGCCCAGTATAAGGGGGTGGGGTAGTCCGGGTAAGATGATCAGGGACAACAGGTATACATATGTTCAATTGTCAACGGGAGTTCTTGTTCACACTCTTGGCCAGTGTCCAGAGAGCTATTTCAAATGACTACTTGTAGGCTACGCTCCAAAGCTGTTGAGCCTAGTTCCTTTGCCAGGATGGCATTAATGAAGCTTTCATCAGCTCCTGTACCAATAAAAGCTTCAATCTGGCGCTTGTTTCCTAATAGTTCTATGGTCACTTGGATGAATTTGTAGGACTGGGAAAAAGTGTTTATTTGCGCCAGTGAGATTGGGGCAGTGTTCTTCTTAGGGCAGGCTCTGGTCAAGTGGCCCGCCTTGTGGCAGTGGAAACAGAGTCCTTTGTGATAGTGTTGTTGGAGCTCTTTGGGTGTCATTCCTGTTCTGTTGGGGGTTGGTGCTTGGGTTTGGAAGGTCTGGGAGGGGCCATCATTCTCTTGGTTCATGCTAAGGCCCTTGCACAGGGGAACCAGATTGTCTAGGCTGAGGGTGAGTGGATGGTGCTTCAACAAGTTTTTCATTGTTAGGTTGACTCCCTTTCAGAAGATGATGGCTGCCAGTTTGTCTTCCAGTTGGGTGTAGGTCTTTAGTTTGAGGAATTCATCAATGAAGGCTTGGATTGGACAGGCACCCTGTTGGATTTCCAACAAGGAGTTCAGGGTGTAGTATCTGGTGTCGTGGTCTTCCTCTGTGGCCATCAGTTTGGCTTCAAACTTGGCATAGTCTAGGCAAATTCCACGTCTTCAGCGGTGGCTTTGCCAAACCAATCAAGGGTGTCTCCTGATAGCATGGCGGCTACTCCAAGTACCTTTTTAGTGTCACTGGAATAGGATGGGGCATTGGCTTGAAAATTTAGTTAGAGCACTGGCATGGCGCGGCAGGCCTCTTTGAGAGTGAGTTTTCCCATCTGGAGCATCTCCACTTTGGTGAGGGATTGGTGGACTATCACATTCTGAACCTGCAAGGAGGGTCCTTTGGCGGTTTTGGTGGTGGGGTTGGAATTCTTGGGGTTGTCTGGGGTCACATTTGTATTCTTCCATGCGGAAGAGATCAGGTTCTTGGTCATCATAAATGTGTAATAAGTGATTATCATTACAAAAAACATACAAGATGCCCCAAGAATAATCAACATCTTGGAGATCAGAGTACCAGGTCTAAAATAGATTGTCATAATGTCAGGGAACCAATCCTGATTGGCCAGCTCACTAGTGTCTGGGAACTGGCGGGTTGCAGACTGGGTGGGCAGGGCCCACCAAAGGATTGGTGCTAACTTAATGAGGTAGGACATTGACTTGCCCAGCCACAACCACAGACTGGCAGGGGGACAATAGTATCTATTTCTCCTGTGAGAGTTATATATACAATTCCAAAAAGCTTGTTGGTATGATCCAGTGGGAGCTTGGCTGAGGAGACAGGCATTGATTTGGGAGTGACAGGTGGCTCTGTGTCTATTTGGTAGGCAGGAAGGAAGTTGTATTTATCTCTGAACAGGCAGGGTTTGGTAACGGACCAAGAGCCTTCTTGGTTGTATCTGGTTAACTCTGTAGTTCTGGCAAAGGAATTCCAGGCTAGTATGTTGTTGGCGGTGTAGTCCCTGTACTTGGGCTTTAAGGGGTACTCTGTGAAGTGTATGGGACCAAAGGGAGCACCTGGCAGGCGGTACATAGCTGGCGGGTTGGCAGAGGGGGGGTCAGACAATCTTTGAGTTAACTGGCAGATGACAAGAATAAAATACGGCAATAATTGGGGAAACCAGTATCTCATAACCTTTATTTAAAAATGACAATGGGGGGTTGGTCTTGGCCTGGCAGGTATTTATCTCAAACTGCCAGGCTTCACTTTCTGGTTGGGTTTTCTGGGCTCAGGCAGGCTGGAATTGGGTGTCTCAGATGGCAGTGTGGCGCTTGGCACTGGCAGTTTGGCACTGGCTGCTTTGGGGTGAGAAGACTTCAAATCCTTCTGTTTATTGATTCAGGTATTGTGTGCCTTTTGGGTTCAGTGCCTACCCCAGGACTTTGGGGGAGTTTGGAATAACTTTCCGGGAGAAATTCATCTATTCACCAGGCAAACCGCTAGTGTCATGTGTTGGCACCTCAGGGAAATTCATGGCATCTTGCACTGGAAGTTTGCTTGCAGAATCCTTCAGGACAGCTAAGGGTTTGGGTCCTGGCGGGCTGGCAGCAACTTCATCAATTAGTAGTGGGTTATTGCGCTCCCAGCCTATGAGTCTGGCGGTCCATGAAGGGTTTTGTCCAGGGTTTGACTCTGATTCCGTATTTTGAGATTTAGGAGCATCAAAATTGTCATTTGTGACAGATTTGACAATTCTGCAATTTCAAAAAACATAGTAAACTTAATGAAAATGTTTAATGGATTTGAACGCTTTAAATCTGATTTGATTTAATTCATTTTGTCCATTGAAAATGTGCAGTTTGACTTGAAATTTGCAAAGTGTCTACAAGTTCCCACATTTTTAAAAATTCAAATAAAAATTCAAAGAATTCAATTTAATTAAAAAAGGCCATCCCACAAAAGTGATTTGAAATTTGGACCAAGGATTTGACAATCCCGCATTTTTATGTTCAGGTTCTGAATCTACAGTATAATTTCATAAATATGTTCATCAAAGTTTATTTTGATGTCCCTGCAAATTTCAGTCATCTCTTTGAAGTTGATATTTGCTCCTATTTTGTATGCTTCTATAATCCATGACAAGCACCCCACAGGTGGTAAATATTCCCTGGCTTTTGCTTCTATATTTGCAAAATTATTCATATTAATTTGAATTTTTTATTTTTTTTATTTTTTTATTTGCTTTACAGAGGCTACCAGTGATTGATAACCCCCATAAAACCAACTTGGCGAGAAAGTTGCCACTTCTGCAACCTTGTCCCCATTACTAGTTATAAATAAAGTAAATATAAGTAAAACATTAAAAAACTTACTGATTGTTTCCCCTGCAGCCCCCTCAGCCACTGAAACCTCTTCAGCAAACTTCATGAGTGTTGGCTGCTCTTCATTTGATTTCCTGGGCTTGATCTTCCTTATTTTCTGTGCTACTTGTACTTCCTCTTGATCTTAATTTAATAAAATTTTATTTTTCTTTGGCGCTTCTGCTTCTTGATTGTGCTTCATTTTCATATGTTTCCATTTGATTGATTTCCTCTTCATTTGTGTTAATTTCCTTTGAGCTTTCATTTCCTTCAATCAATTTGATTTTTGAGTATTCTTTCTGTTGGTTTTCACAAATTCCTACAAGTTGTAACGTTCACTTTTGAAATCTAACTGCTTGATTATTTCCTTTTGAAGATTTAAAACTATTTCCTTGTAGACTTTGTTGACTATTGTTCCCAGGCTATTTTTTGCAGTTTTGTTTTGCTGGACAAAGGCCCTTCCCTCATTTCCCAGTTGATTTACCACAATTTCCCTTATGTTATGTTCAAGCACAACCTTTTGGACGGTTGACTCTAATTTGTTGATAAGGCTGTAGATATTTGACATTTTGTTTGAATTACATCAAAAAACTGGTTTTTATAGTACTACCTTCAACACATGAATATTTTTTATTATCAATAATAAATTAAGAGCCACAAATGTAAATATTGCATTATAATATTGCAATTAGACGTCATATCTTGATATTTTGATATTATGTGCATAACTCAATGCATTCTGTTTAATAAAATTCATTATAAACAAGGCCTTTTTTAATTATAATTTATTTTAATGAACTGTGTTTATATTAGAGAGCCATTAACGTTTAGTACAAATATTGATACATGGTGTATTTTAAAGCCTGTATATTTACCTATTGGTAACAGTTCTTTAAACTTTCTTATCAGTTTTTGTGAGTAATAATAATGTAATGGATTAATAAATTACTGTTTATTATTATTTCTTGGCTGATTTTCTTTGCTGTGGAAATAGTGCATTTCCTGATATTTACGCACTGGTTTCCAATTGGTTGGTTTCACATCCAATTGTATAGGCAATAGGAAATCAAGTTGCCACCCCAACAACATCTGGTCTTGGGGTGGGGACTTGATTTCCTATCACCTGTGCAATTGGATGTGAAACCAACCAATTGGAAACCAGTGCGTAAATATCAGAAAAGGAACTGTTGCCACAGCAAAGAAAATCAGCCAATTAATGATAATAAACAGTAATTTATTAATACATTAAATATATTATTACTCACAAAATCCAACTAGAAAGTTTATAGAATTGTTACTAATAGGTAAATATACAGGCTGCAAAATGCACTATGTATCAATATTTGTACTAAGCGTTAATGGCTCTCCAAAATAAACACAGTCCATTTAAATAAATGACAATTAAAAAGGCCTCATTTATAATTAATTTTATTAAACAAAATGCATTGAGTTATGCACATAATATCAAAATATCAAGAGTTGATGTCTAATTGCAATATTCTAATGCAATATTTACATTTGTGGTTCTTAATTTATTATTGATAACAAAAATATGTATGTTAATAATTTTATGTTATTCATAAAATGTACAAAATTGTATTAATTATGGGAAATGTTAAGATGTAAAAAGAAACCATTATTAATTATGAATTGGAAGATTTAATATCAACTTTAATAAGTTGTCACAAAGAAAAGATTTATTTTACTCATCAAAGGACAAGAAGGGGAGGGAATGGGAGGAATGAGCATTGCCTTCATCTGCACCTGTGAAAGGGACAGCATCAGAGATAGTGGGGGGATGGGCAGTGGTTTGGGAGTCAGGGTTGAAAGGCAGATGGCTTGATGGGGGGTTGGGGAGGCAGGGTCTGTTGACTGGGGAGGAGCAGCAAGAGCAGTTTGCTTCAATTGCTCAAATTCTTCTTCTGTCACATATAATGGCTTGACAAAACAGATGGACTAGCGTGGGGGAGACAGGGGTCCTTTCTGGACTTATCACTATCACTTGCATAGAAGATGATGAGATCAAATAAGTCCTGGACAGACGCAGAAGGGAACAGCTCATAACCCTTATCAACTTGGGTGCACAGTTCATTGTATGTGGCAGGCTTAAAGCGCCGGAGTGCAGAACCAAAATTATAGAGACATACATTTGCAAGATGCATGTTGGCATGGTTGATGGGGTAGGACCAACAGGCATTTCTGCAGCCCTGATTTCTTGGGTTGCCCATTCCCGCTGCTCCATCTTGGCACTCAGTACAATTGTGTACATGGCGTTTTAGGTAGCCCACTCCTCCAGCATGACCTTGAGCTCCGTCTGATAGGCATATCCATCTGCAGTGTTTGATATTGCCAAGTAATAATTGACACACAATGGGGAAACTGCCAACAAAACTTCTGACAAATTGATACAGGATTGGCCCGCGCTTGAATACGTCAGACTGGATGCGCTTTTCTCCAAAGACTTGAATACTTGCCAAAATCTTGGCATATGACAGGAAGATTATGTTATTACAGGCCCTCATTTCCCTCCCTTTGATAAAATTGATGATGATAGAATCATAGGGGTCAGTATCCACCAAAATGGGGCCACTGAGAACCTGATTGGATAAGAGTCTGGCGGCAACCACAACTCCATGCATTCACAAATTCACTGTTCTCTTATTGGTGAAAATGCTGTGGAGTCCCAGTTGAAGACAGACCTGGACCAGGGGCATCTGCAGGTCACGCTCCATAATAGCCATCATGAGGGGGGTGGGCTTTTTCACCTTCAGTCAAAGAACAGGCACCAGTTGGGGTCTTCTTGGTAGGGGGGCCACAGTTGGCGTGAGCTCGCAGGGTTGCAGCCACAGTGGACTTTGCAAACCCCATTGTGGCTGCAATTTTCCCAAGGGACATAAGCATCCCTTGCTTTTTAACCATTTCAAGAACAATATCCAGGTTAATTAGCTTTCTTCTGCGTCTTGCAGGCTGATTGGCTAGAGGCAGGGTGTGTCTGCCTTGAGAACCAGACAGTGCCATCTGATTGGCTGTTTTGGGATTTGGGACTCTCTGGGTGACCCCATGGCTCAAATGGCTGGTTACAGATGCCATTGTTGTTACTGGATTTAGGTTAACAGCTGCCTGTGCATGATGGGCAAACAGGGCCATGCTGGAAGTTTCAGGAGAAAGAACACACTCCTGGGTGGGGCTTGCAGAGGGGCCTGCGGATTGGGAGTGGCCATAGACAGAGGCTTCATCATTAAGAGACCCAGCGTAGCCCTGCATGATTTTGTCAAGGCCAGGGAACAGCTTGTTGACTTGGTTGTTATTGAAAGAAGACATAATAAATTTTTATTAAAAAACTAAACTCAAGAAGAGGAATGTATATTTTAGTCAATTTTATTGTTAAATATGTTAATTTTGTGAATTGTAGGATCTAAATCTTAGCCGTCTTAAAATGGAATAGGGTGATTTTTGAGAATGCCTATGATTCCTAAAAGAATTAGCACAAATCCACTCTATATTCTTTAGGATCCTTTTTGAGACACCCATAAATTATATTTATTTCAAATTCCTTGCAATTATGATTTGAAACTTGGTTCTTGGATTTGACAATCCCACAATTTCAGATTTTTTAAGTTTTACATGATGTCTATGATTTGTTTGAAATACAGGAAATCTGAAATTGTACATTATAATCCTGCATTTCTGATTCATGTATCCCGCATTTGTTTGTTGGGTTTTGTCTTTTGTTAGTTGAGTTATCTGCTCAAGAGATTCGAAATTTGCCAATTTAAATAAACCTAAAAAAGTCAAATTAAATGGTTAATTTTATTAAATATTTTAACTTTCACTCAGCTGAGTTGCCCACAAAAGTGATTTGAAATTTGGGCCAAGGATTTGACAATCCCACATTTTTAAGTTTTGGGTTCTGAATCTACAGTATTAATTTTTAATTTTATTGCTTTCTTTAAATATACAGTAGTTTTTCAAGCTGTGGCAATAAGCATACTTGATCCATCCGTAAGCAAAAAGAAATTAAATCAACTCAGCTCAGCTCATAGAAAAATAGAAGGTAATCCAAATCTATTATAATGTAATTTAAATTCATTATTTTTTAAACTTTTTCTGAGCTGAGTTGATTTTATTTAGTTTGAGTTTGAGTTCTTTTTGCTTACAAATTAATCAAGTTTAATTGTTGCCACAGTTTAAAAATCCACTAAAATACAAAATCTAATAAGAACAGATTGTTTTAATAAAAGAATTTATTGCTTCCATTGGACCACCACTAACTTTTAAATACTCTTTAGAATCTTATACTATAATGCAGGATTTATCATCTAATTCATTAATGTCTCTTGTATCATTTAATTGATAAACATAAGAGCCTTGGTGTTAATTAATAGATTTTTAGTCATTATTTATTAATTCTGTAAATGTAATTTTACTTTTATATTCTTTTATCTAAATATATTTGTAAATCACAAAAAATACACCTATCAGTTTTTTTACTTTTTATTATTTTCTGGTATTAGTTTAGAAATATTTAAAATTGATACTGTGATTTCATTTTTTATTTTCATAATTTTATATGTTTCTTTTTTGTTTTTAATAATGAATATCTTATTTTGGTTAAGTATTTAATAATTTATTTTTTCTGTATATTTATAAATTTTTCTGATAATTCTTTAAACTGGCTTATTTCAAAAGAGATTTATGTAGTCTTTTAATTTTTCAATTATTATCTTTTTAATGATTAATTGATATTTTTTGCTTTTTATTTAAGCTTGCATCTTTTTATTTTCTTGAGCATTCAAACTCACTTTTGAATATTTCAAACCTCATATCATTAAGCTGATTTAAATAGTAACTGGAAGTAAACAGAGATTATAAGGCTGGGATGTGCTTTTGAGGAGAAGATTTCAAACAATACATTAATTTTTTAATTCTCTCATTTAATCTATGATTTCCAATAGCTGGAAGTAAATATGTTCTTCCAAATCCAGTTTGAGTAAGGAACTTATTGGCAAAAGCATCAAGGGCATCACCAGCACAAAAGAAGGTGCTTTCTTTAGAATATTAATTCTTTATCTTTTTTTGATGTTCCCAAGAAGAAAAATGTCTGCATGGTAGAGGTAAAGTTAGAAGATTCCATAATATTAGATTTATAATTATTGGAAATTAGATAGTAGGTAGAGATGCCTTGCAAAAGAGTACAGTAGTTTTAAAAGCTATGGCAACAAGCAAAAAATTCTTCAGATTTAAACAAAATCCAAGTTGCGTGAGATTCAGGATTCAATTAATTTAAATATCTTTGGTTAATAAATGAATTGTCAAACCAAAAACAAAATTTCAATAACCCATTATACAAAATTAAAGCAAACATCAAGCGGTGTAGTTCAAACCACAAACAAAATGAACTGACACAACAAGTGAAATGGATGGATGCTATTCCGGAGTATATTATAATCCAATCAGGATTCATATGAGGCACCAGCAGAAGGACTAACGTGAAACAAAACTTGAGCAATCTAGAAGCAATATTACACAAGCATGAAACAAAATGAACTCACACAAGATGTGTAGTATGATCAGCATAAAATAGAAATATAACAGTCTACAGCCAATCAACAGCTATCCAATTTAGGACCAGAGGCATTTTATTCATTTTCATGGCTCCAGATTTGTATTAAAAGGTTTTGAGAACCTTCCAAATAAGGACTTGAGATTACAATAAAAATAATTCATTAAATTTTAAATTTTCTACTTTTAGTGATTTTATCCTAGTTTTTTTACAATAGTTTTCAATAGCAACATCTTCAACCGCGCCAGCAGCCAAGCCAGCTTCAATGGAGGCAAGACTCAGGACGTGGAGGCACCTGTTTACACCCAAGCCTTTGAGGCGGGTAACAAGGAAGCTGACCTGTTACTGTCCCCCGACCCATATGGCTTTGACTTGTTTGAGAGTCACTTAGCATCTAGCTCTGCCCTTGCTCCCATACCCACCCCTGCACAAGCTGCCTGTCAACCAACCAATCAGGATGGCAACCTCAATCCAGAACAACTTCCTGCCACTGCCCAACCTGCCCCCCTCAGCCAATCAGGCTTCAGCTCCTGCCGCCCTACGCCCCAAACACAGAATAATTACTGACCAAATTCTTCAGGAAATTATGGCACTCAACCTGCAGGGTCTGTCCTGGGATCAGATAGCCAGCCAATTACAATTCACCTGGGCTACTGTCATGCGGGAATTCAACAACCTGATGAATAAGGGAAATCTGATTGGGACAGCCAAGAAGCCAAAGAACGCCACAGAGTCCCAGATAACTGAGGCATACCCAGTAATGCTTGACCTCCTCCAGCAGGACCTCAAGCTTCCCTTGACCCAGGTCCAGAAGCAACTTGCGCACCATGGCATTTGGGTGTCTGAGCACATGGTGCAGCTCTGGATGCACGGAAAGATGGCTTCAATTAGGGTTCTTACAAATTTTGCCGGTGACCAATGGGATGGCGCTGAGAATTCTCCATATGGCACTGCAATTGAATCAACCCTGGTCAGATGATTGACTAGTCTAACTGATGACATCATGTTTGTCTCGTACTACAAGTTATCAATTGCATTTGACAATTTTGGTGAGCAAGGAAAAGCTGCCACCAAGAATGGAAGGAATAAGGTTAAGAAGGGGACATTCATTGGTGCATTTCTGGCTGTTTCAGCCAAGGGTTTTGTCTACTATCAGACAAACCCTGATTTCATTGATGGGTACTCATACAGCCACATCCTTGGTGGATTGCTTGACTCCTGGGATGGCTCAAATTTCAAATAACAGTTTTCTTGAGCCACCAGATGGAGGGAAGCTCCACTGCCCTTGAGGCCATCCAGGAACGCAGGCACCAGGCCTCTGTGTACCCAGCTGGTCACGCCAATGTCCATCTGGCAGATGTTGTGTTCTTTAATATTGGAGATACACTACAGGAGCGCCACTCTCAGGCTTTTAACAACCTCTATCCTGGGGTCCTTGATCACAATTTTCTCTTTGGACACCAAATGGTGGCTGACTTGTTTGCGCAAATGGTTTTCCATGTGAACATGGGCAACCAATCACGCAAGGATAAGTCCCTCCCACCCCGTGCCACAGCCACCTACCAGCCCATCCAGCCAATGACTGATGAGGAGTACAATGAGCGGTATATAGCAGCCATCACGCGCAATCCTCCTGACTCCACCCCTGCCACCAACACCCCCCGCCCGCAAACCCAACCCATTCAATCCCAGACCCCCCAGGCCAGCACTGCCTCTACATCTTCCTTCCTGCGCCATTCTGCCTACTAGGCATCACTCTTTCCCACCTCAATAAACCCCCTGGTCCCAAAAAATTTCTATTTATATTATCTTTATTTTGAATTTCAATTGTTTGTGTTCTCTTTGTTTATAGTTGGCTATATTCTTTATGTTCAGCTTATTTCTATAAAATCATATATTTACTATGTTGTGTATCTAGATCCTGAACATAGTTATTTTTAGCACCCAAACACATCCCCTTGTTAAAATATTAACAACAATTTGGTGATCAACTGAATTTAAATTGGAAAATTATAGGTTAATTGTATTTAGATAAAGTTGTTACTGGTCCAAATTCAAAACCTTAATGATAAACTTTAAGCCAATCAGGAGCTAAGTGATAAAGTGATTGTTGTGACATAAAGGGTCATTAAATAATTCTTTGATGCATGTGCGCTAATTAATATGATTGGCTGGATGTTTTGCCATTGTACGCCATTGCTGCTGTGATAAGTTGTTAGTGGACTAGTGCCCAATCAGCTGCTGGGTTAGCACTAGTCCATCAACAACTTGCCACAGCAGCAATGACGCACAATGGCAAAACATCCAGCCAATCATATTAATTAGCGCACATGCATCAAAGAATTATTTAATGACCCTTTATGTCACAACAATCACTTTATCACTTAGCTCCTGATTGGCTTAAAGTTTATCATTAAGGTTTTGGATTCAGATCAGTAACAACTTTATCTAAATAGAATTAACCTATAATTTTCCAATTTAAATTCAGTTGGTCACCAAATTGTTGTTAATATTTTCACAAGGGGCTATGTCAAGCGCCAAAAATAATATGGTTATCAAGGAAACAATGCCAACACAAAGCAAACAACACATATTGAGATGAGCGTAAAACATATACACAATGGGTAAAAAGATGGGATAATGTAGTAAATGGGAAAAAAAGGAATAAACAAAGAGGCAACAGTATCAAAATAATACAGAATTTATTGAGGCAAAGCTATAAAAACATATGAAAATGTTAGTAAAAAATCAATGAGAGAATTGGAAAAGCTTCTGAAGGACCTCAACTTGGCAATTGCCAAAATAAAGGACATTGACTGCAAGGTCAAAGCAAAGGTGAAGTCTGCTGTCCTCACTGGGAACAAAATTGATAAGGTGTCCGCAAAGGCACTAATGTCAAAAATGCCTGACACCCCAGAGAAGACAATCAAGCGCTTACTAAATATTCAAAAAACTGTGGTCAAGGGGCTCCAGTTCAAGGCATACAATCTTTCCGCGCCATCTGTCTGGGTTGATAATCCAGAGATGTATGCCCACCTCAAGCCCGCCAAGCGTGCCAGGGCAGAGGACACAAAATTGCCCGCACAACTGCTTGCGCCAAGAATGACAAAGCCGGCTGAAGCCGCCAGCAAGGAAGAAACCCAAGAAGGTAACCTAAAAAATTATAATTAATAAAAATTCTTAAATACTTACCTTTTTTTTAGAAGATGTTGATGGTGAACTCTGCCGGGTCCTGGTCCCTTTTGTCCCCCCAACTTCTATGCCAACTATGCTAATCATGTGGCAAGGCAGCTTTTCCTGTCCCCCCCTGTCTTGCAGGAGCTTGAAGACAGGATCCATGGTACATTCCCAATGTCCAGGGAGGCATTGGCTGGGCTTTCACATGGTGAGGGGGCATCTGAGTGGGAAGTTACTGCCTACAAGGATGCCCACCTGGTCCGCCTGAACCCAGTTAACCTCGGTGGAGTTAACTGTGTAAACTCCTTTGAGCTTGTTTAGGACGTCCTGGCAACGCTCCCATTCAAGAATAAACCGGAGATGGGCCAGGTTCATGTGGCTGCTTGCTTCTGCTTCCCGGTGGAGAATATTATCTCTTACCTGTTGGAGAACTTTGGGCATGCGGTGTTGAAATTGGCTGTTGCAGACTCAACAGCCGTAAAGAAGACAAAAATCCTCCTGGCAGACTTCAGGCTGGCCTGGAGTGCCAACAAGACGGGGTCCCAGCAGCTATGGAGCTGACCTTTGCCAAAACAAAGCACAAGAAGAAGATTAGTGCTGTATATGTCAGGAAGCCAGTTGTAGGTAGAGACCTTGGGCGGCTTGGGGTGAGGTACAGCCGAGCTGGCAGGTAGGGCCCACCATAGAATGGGTGCTAACTTGATAATATAAGATACAGATTGCCCAAGTAAGGACCAAGGTCCGGAGTTGGGGACCATGGAATCTACCAATCCTATCAAAGTAATATAGAGTACTCCAAACAGTTGGGTAGAGGTGGTCTCGGCTGCGGCGGTGGGTTCCGACGGGCGGTATGGTTGTGGTGTTAAAGGAGGAGTCATAGGAACAAAGTAGGCAGGCAGGTAATTGTACTTGTCTTTGAACAGTAAGGGCGGGATCTTGACTCTCTTTCCTTTGCGTCCTATGTACTTGGTACTTCTAGTCCTTGCCAAAGGGTCAGCAATGAGGATGGTTTCCAAGCCGTACTCTGAATAGGCCAGGTTGGGGGGGTATTCAGTAAAATGCACAGGTCCAAAGGGGGCTCCCGGGGGACGGTATAATGCCTGGGACAATTCAGTAGGTTGGTCTTGGGGGAGGGCGGCAGCCTGGTGGTCTACTTGAATGGAATTAAGATAGAAGATCACTAAGACTAGATAGGGTAAGATTTGTTTGAACCAAAGGTTCATAAAACTTTATTATCAAAAATGATGATGGGGGTTTTGCTGTACTGCCAGGGTTTTTATACCCTGGGACTTTGCTTCTTTGATTTTTGCAGGGTTCAGGTTTGCAGATGAGGCACTGGCGGGGCATGGGTCTTGGCTTGGGGTCTCAAGGGCGGCAGATCCAGGTTGTGCTTGTTCTGGCAAATTGGAAAGGCAACGCTTTGTTTTGCCACCACTGTTCACTGTCACCTGAGTAGTCCAATTGCACTATCCCTTCTGGGCAGGAGACTGGCAGTTGCTGGTGGCCATTGGCAAGGTTAAAAATAGGTTTTTTCTTAACCTCCTTAAGGCAAGTTACAACCTCTGCATAGGTTTAGGTCTTTGGTGGCCCAAGGTTGGCATCAATCTGATGACTATTTGGGGAATTGTCTCTGGGGGGCTGGCGGGTCTTGTGTAACTCGTTAACTCGGGTTTGCAATTTAACAAGTGGGCGGTTCCCCTGTCAGGAATGACAATTTGGATGCTCCTAAATCTCAAAATATGGAACCAGAGTCAAACCCTGGACAAAACCCTTTGCAGACCGCCAGACTCATAGGCTGGGAACACGGCAACCCGTTACTAATTAATGAAGTTGCTACCAGCCCACCAGGACCCAAACCCTTAGCTGTCCTGCAGGATACCGCAAGTTTTCCGCCAGTGCAAGAGGCTGAGAATTTCCCCAAGTTGCCAGCGCCTTACACCAGCTGTTTGCCCAGTGAAATAGACAAATCTTCCCCTGGGAATTATTCCAAACTCTCCCAAAGTCCCGAGGAAGGCACTGAACCCAAAGAGGCACCCTACAACCAAATTGATAAACAGAAGGATTTGAAGTCTTCTCACCCCAAAGCGGCAAGTGGCAAGCCGCCAGTGCCAAGCGCCACACTGACATCTGAGACACCTGATGCCAACCCGCCCAAGTCCAGAAAACCCAAACAAGAAGTGAAGCCTGGCAGTGAGGGATAAATACCTGCCAGGCCAAGACCAAACCCCCATTGTCATTTTTAAATAAAGGTTATGAGATATTGGTTTCCCCAATTCTTGCCGTATTTTATCCTTGTAATCTGTCAGTTCACTCAAAGATCCTCTGGACCACCTGCCAACCTGCCAGCTACGTACTGCCTGCCAGGTGCCCCCTTTGGTCCTGTTCATTTCACAGAGTACCCCCTAAAGCCCGAGTACAGAGACTATACCACCAACAACATACTAGCCCTGGATCCCTTGGCCAGAGTCACAGAGAGAACCAGGTACAACTGAGAAGGCCCTTGGTACATTACCAAACCTGGCCTTTTCAGAGATAAATGCAACTTCCTCCCTGCCTACCAAATAGACATGGAGCCACCTGTCACCCCCAAACCAATGCCCGCCTCCGCTGCCAAGCTCCCACTGGACCATACCACTAAGCTTTTTGGAATTGTATATATAATCCTCACGGGAGTAATAGATACTATTGTCCCCGCCGCCGGTCTGTGGTTGTGGTTGGGCAAGTCAGTGTCTTACCTCATTAAGTTAGCACCAATCCTTTGGTGGGCCCTGCCCACACAGTCCGCAACCCGCCAGTTCCCAGACACTAGCAAGCCGGCCAGTCAGGGTTGGTTCCCTGACATTATGACAATCTATTTTAACACTGGTACCCTGAGCCCCAAGATGTTGATTATTCTTGGGGCATCTTTTATGTTTTTTGTAATAATAATCACTTATTACACATTTATGATGACCAAGAATCTGATTGTTTCCGTGTGGAAGAACACAAACGTAACCCCAGATGACCCCAAGAACTCCAACCCCGCCGCCAAACCCTCCAAAGGACCCTCCTCTCAGGTTCAGAATGTGATAGTCAACCAATCCCTCACCAAAGTGAAGATGCCCCAGATGGAAAAACTCACTCTCAAAGAGGCCTGCTGTGTCATGCCAGTGCTCCAATTACACTTCCAAGCCAATGCCCCGTCCTATTCCAGTGACACTGAGAAGGTACTTGGAGTAGCTGCCATGCTATCAGGAGACGCTCTTGATTGGTTTGGTAAAGCCACCGCCAAAGACGTGGAATTTTGCCTAGACTATGCCAAGTTTGAAGCCAAACTGATGGTCACAGGGGAAGACCGCGACACCAGATACTACGCCCTGAACTCCTTGTTGGAAATCCGACAGGGTGCCTGTCCCATCCAAGCTTACATTGACAAATTCCTCAAGCTAAAGACTTGTACCCAACTGGAAAATGAACTGGCAGCCATCATCTTCCAAAAGGGAGTCAACCTAGCAATGAAGGACTTGTTGAAGCACCATCTGCCCACCCTCAGCCTGGATGATCTGGTTCCCCTGTGCAAGGGCCTTATCATGAACCAAGAGAATGCTGGCCCCTCCCAGACCCGCCAAACTCAAGCACCAACCCCAAACAGAACAGGAATGACACCCAAAGAGCTCCAACAACACTATTGTGAAGGACTCTGTTTCCACTGCCACGAGGCAGGCCACTTGACCAGAGCCTGCCCTAAGAAGAACACTGCCCCAATCTCACTGGCACAAATAAACACTTCTTCCCAGTCCTACAAATTCATCCAAGTGACCATAGAACTATTGGGAAATAAGCGCCAGATTGAAGCTTTTATTGATACCAGAGCTGATGAAAGTTTCATTGACGCCAGCCTGGCAAAGGAACTAGGCATGACAGCTTCAGAGTGTAGCCTACAAGTGGTCATGGGAAACAGCTCTCTGGACACTGGCCATGAGTGTGAACAAGAACTCCCGTTGACAATTGGTCATAATGTGTACTCGTTGTCCCTGATCCTCCTACCCGGACTGCCCCACCCCCTTATATTGGGCGACTCCTGGTCCAACAAACATGGCCTGATCCTGTCTATTGCAAACAAACCGCCACGTTGGGCTGACCTGAATCTTGTGACACTGTCCCCTTTTGCATGATCCATGGCCAAACCCTCACCAAAAAACTCTTAACCATAAAGATAGAACCTAGTGTTGGAATACTACCTACGCCCCTGCAGAAATGGGACCACGTGTTTAGTGAAGAGACAGCCATCAAACTACCCAGTCATTCAATCTACAACCACGCCATAAACCTGCTGCCGGGGACCCAACTGCACCACGGTCCCATCTACAGCTGTAACCACCGCAAGCAAGTGGCCTTGAAAGCATACCTTGAGGATATGACAAACAAAGGGTTCATACGGGTGTTGAAAGCCCCCTGCTTATTGCCCATGCTGTTTGTAGGAAAGAAAGACGGTGGGATGTGTCCTTGCATAAATTACCAAAAGCCGAACAACATCACGGTGAAGAACTGCTATCCCATTCCCAATGCTGACGACCTCTGTGACGTCCTGACTGGAGCCCAGGTGTACTCAAAAATTGACCTCCAAGATGTGTTCAACCAAATCTGAATCAAGGATGTAGACAAGTATAAGACTGCTTTTAAAACCTAATATGGGCTGTACAAGTACCTGGTGATGCCCTTTGGCCTCTGCAATGCCCCCAGCACCCTCCAAAGGATGATCAACACTGTCCTAGGGGAATACCTTAACTGCTTCTGTGTGGCATATCTGGACAACATCCTTATCTACAGCAAGTCTCACAAGGAACACCTGCGCCACCTAGACCTCATATTAGAGAAACTTTCCCAAGTTAATTTACACACTAAGCTCATGAAGTGTGAATTCTTTCAGTCTGAGGTTGAATTCTTGGGATATGTAGTGAAGACTGGCGGCTTTGCCATGGCACAAGACAAAGTAGAAGCAATAACGTCTTGGCCGGTGCCTAAAAACAGAAAGGATGTGAGAAGTTTCTTGGGTCTGGCAAATTATTGCAGAGATTTCATCAAAAGTTTTCTCACATTACCCTTCCCCTGACCTGCCTTTGCTCTGACAAGGTCAACTTTTCCTGGACTCCAGAGTGTACTGCCGCTTTTGAGACCTTGAAACTTGCCTTCACCTCTGCCCCCGTCCTGGCCATGCCAGACCCCTCCAAGCCTTTTGTCCTGGAAACCAACACGTCTGATTTTGCGGTGGGAGGGGTCCTTCTTCAGGAAGAGAGGATAGTATGCTATACCTTGTAGCATATTACTCCAAGAAGATGCTGCCTGCCAAAGGAAACTGCCCAATCTATGACAAGGAGATGTTTGCAATAATGAAGACCCTGAAACATTGGCGCCAGTACCTATGTGGCGCTAAATTCCCAGTAAAAGTCCTAACTGACCACAAGAACTTGGTTTACTTCTTTAAACCCAGACAGTTGAACCAGAGACAGGCCAGATGGGCTCTAGAACTGGCCAACTACACCCTGACAATTGACTACAAACCCAGGAAAGTCAACATAGTACCTGACACACTGAGCAGAAGAGAAGATATGATCCCCACCACAGCTGAGACCAAGGACCACAACACCCATGTACTCCTCAACCCCACCAGCCTAGGCATACAACTGATTTTCATGAAGATCATGGCCTGTAAGCCTGACATCATTGAGGCGCAGAAATTAGACAAGTATTCAGCAGAACTCATTGCCAACCTGACCTAAGACCCAGACAGCCAACACTACAAGAAGGGATTCTCATTGAAAGGAACTACCCTGCTGTTACACAACCGGATCTACGTACCAGAAGGCAAAACAAGGACCAAAGTACTCATAGACTATCACAATTCAGAGATGACTGGCCACCCTGGCAGACTCAAGACAATCCGAGGAATCAAGAATAATTATGCTTGGCCCCAACTGGACAAAGACGTGGCTGCCTACATCAAAGGCTGTGAGACATGTGGAAGAACCAAACCCCGTAGATCCAAACCTGAAGGCTTGCTAAGACCACTAGACATCCCAGCAGGACCCTGGCAGTCTGTTTCAATGGACTATATTGTGGAACTACCCCCCTCTAATTTGTTCAATGCAGTCCTAGTCATGGTAGATAGATTCACAAAAATGTCCTATTTTGTCCCTACCACCACCCACTGCACTGGTGCAGAAACAGCTAGACATTTCCACAGCCACATCCTAACCCAACACAACACCCCAGCGGAAATCATCACTGATAGAGGACCACAATTCACCTCCAACTACTGGGCTCAGGTGATGAAGGACTTGGGGGTAAAGCGCTGTGTATCAACCTCCTACCACCCACAGACCAACAGCCAGACTGAACAAGTGTACCAAATACTTGAACAGTACCTATGATGCTATGCCAACACCAACCAAGATAACTGTGCCAAGATGCTACCCATGGCACAGTACGCCTACAACAGCAAAGACCATGCATCTACTGGAATGTCCCCTTTCAAAGCCAACTACGGGTTTGACCCCTCATGGGACCCTAGCATTGGAAACAAGGAAACCAACCCGTCAGGACGTGCCTGGATTGAACAGATCCACAACACCCAAACTGTATGCCTAGCAAACCTGAACAAAGCCGTACAGACATACAAGGCCTTCGCTGATTGAAAACAGATCCCTGATAAACCCCTCCAAGTTGGAGACAAGGTCTATTTGGATTCCTGTAACGTGCCCCTGCATGTGCCTTGCAGAAAACTAGCTCACAGGAGAAGCGGACCACACAAGATTACAAAACTCATTGGAGAAGTAGCCTTCAAGCTAGACCTACCCCCCACGTGGAAGATCCATAACGTTTTCCACTGTGCCCTGTTGTTCAAAAAAGACAGAAACTTCCTACCCCACCAAAAGATCAAGTCAAGCCCCCCGCCAATCTGGAAGGACCACTCAATGGAGTATAAAGTTGAATACATCCACGGCAACCAAGTCCACTACAAGACCCCCCAGTACTACGTCAAGTGGGCAGGCTACCCACTGGAAGAAAGCACCTGGGAACTCTTGAGCAATCTAACCAATGCCAAACAGGCCATCCAACAATACCTTGAGAAGAAGGCCCTGAAAGGGGGAATTTTGGGGAAAGAAGGGGATGATGTCAGGAATGACAATTTGGATGCTCCTAAATCTCAAAATATGGAACCAGAGTCAAACACTGGACAAAACCCTTTGCGGTCCGCCAGACTCATAGGCTGGGAACACGGCAACCCGTTACTAATTAATGAAGTTGCTACCAGCCCACCAGGACCTGAACCCTTAGCTGTCCTGCAGGGTTCTGCAAGCAAACTGCCAGTGCAAGAGGCCAAGAATTTCCCTGAGTTGCCAGCGCCTGACACCAGCAGTTTGCCCAGTGAAATAGACAAATCTTCCCCTGGGAATTATTCCAAATTCTCCCAAAGTCCCAAGGAAGGCACTGAACCCAAAGAGGCACCCTACAACCAAATCAATAAACAGAAGGATTTGAAGTCTTCTCACCCCAAAGCGGCAAGTGGCAAGCCGCCAGTGCCAAGCGCCACACTGCCATCTGAGACACCTGATGCCAACCCGCCCAAGTCCAGAAAACCCAACCAAGAAGTGAAGCCTGGCAGTGAGGGATAAATACCTGCCAGGCCAAGACCAAAACCTCATTGTCATTTTTAAATAAAGGCTATGAGATATTGGTTTCCCCAATTCTTGCCGTATTTTATCCTTGTAATCTGTCAGTTCACTCAAAGATCCTCTGGACCACCTGCCAACCCGCCAGCTACGTACCGCCTGCCAGGTGCCCCCTTTGGTCCTGTTCATTTCACAGAGTACCCCCAAAAGCCCAAGTACAGAGACTATACTACCAACAACATACTAGCCCGGGATCTCTTGGTTGGAGTCACAGAGAGAACCAGGTACAACCAAGAAGGCCCTTGGTACATTATCAAACCTGGCCTGTTCAGAGATAAATGCAACTTCCTCCCTGCCTACCAAATAGACATGGAGCCACCTGTCACCCCCAAACCAATGCCTGCCTCCACTGCCAAGCTCCCACTGGACCATACCAACAAGCTTTTTGGAATTGTATATATAACCCTCACGGGAGTAATAGATACTATTGTCCCCGCCGCCGGTCCGTGGTTGTGGTTGGGCAAGTCAATGTCTTACCTCATTAAGTTAGCACCAATCCTTTGGTGGGCCCTGCCACACAGTCCACAACCCACCAGTTCCCAGACACTAGCAAGCCGGCCAGTCAGGGTTGGTTCCCTGACACCCCCGTCCACTTTGTGTGACTTGAGTGATCTTTGAAGGGTCCTCTGTAGTATTCTGGCAGAACGCGGAGTAATTTACCAATTTGAGCCTGTCTTTTAACGGATTGGCAGGTCCTGGACTGGTCTCCTGGGAACCAGGGTTTAACTCTTGGGTTTTCAATACAAGTATTGAAATGTCATTCATGACAGTATACAACAAATTTTGCAAGTTTACAGAAGCCTTTGCTGGACAAAGGCCTCATCTGGTTGTTTACCTGGGGTTCCTATTCTACTTTGGAATGGGCACGTCTGTAGAGGACCTGGACGGGGTTATTCTGGGAATTGACAAGGCCCAGCTTGCACTGGACAGGAAGAAGGTCCCCCTGGATACAACTTGGTTGATCATGTGATCCAGGACGCCCTGGTCCTGGCTGGCATCTTCAGGTTTGCAGCCCCGCCAGAAAAGCTGCTCCTCCATTCCCACCTCACCATCCTTCCTTTTACCATTAGATGCAAATACTTTAATACGGGTGTATCCATTTTCCATGGTGTGGCAGTGGAGGTTGTGCGCCACCTCCATTGCAGGGTGGGTACATACCACCAAACCCATTATAGGTGCACTTAATTTTATCTCTATATCAATAAATATATTTATACTCTACTATATTTTTATATTGTAAATAATTAATCAAATAATATTTTAGCAAACAAGATTTTCAAAATATATTGTGGAAATGAGTTTCATAAAAGTATAAAATTATTGTTAATAAAATAAATTCTAACTTTTACGTTTTTATTTAATTTTATTAAAACTATTTTTATATTTATTTGACCAAAGTGATTTAAATATTTTTGAATAATCCAGTATTGAGCATTTGGGATTACCTCAGATGGCATAATAAAATAATATATAATAAAATAAATAAATTACTTACATCTATTGATGGATCTTCTGAATGTGATTGCGGGCGTGGAAACATCTAAATATAAAATGATAATTAATAAATCTTGAATAGTAAATAAGAGAATATAAAAACAGTTGGACATGCTAAGCCTTTAACTGATTAGCTGTTTGGCTAGGCACACAGGGATGAAAAAATCAGTGTGGCCATAGAATTTGGCCACAGTCTCAGCTGGGAGGGTATGAATCCTGGCCTGCAGCAAATCAAACAGGTCCTTGGTACCTGTTGGGGTTCCTCACTTGACAACTTGCTTAAGCCACCCAAAGACTTCCTCAATAAGATTTAGGAAGGGCAAATAGACAGGGAGGAAGAGAAGGTGCATATTTGCCATGGCCAATTGCTGGGGGCTCACTGCAATGCTGGTGTCAATTGATGGAAATTCTTCAAGAATATCTGCCACCTTGTGGAGACCAATATTGTCCATTACAATTATGTTGGTGAAGCCCAGGCTCGTGCGCCTCAGGTGCTCCTGGACCAATTGGAGAAATGATAGGAAGGTCCGGCTATTGTGGGAGCCTAGTATCATTTGGTAAAGCTTGACCCCCTTTGGACCAAGGAGAGCCACCATTGAGTATGCTGTGGCGCGGACTGCAGCACGCTGAGCCATCCCGTCATTGGAGCCTTTGGGGACATACCCATACTCATTGTGCATTGACAAGGCAAATGATGATTTCTCAATATAATAGAATTTCACCGTCCCCTTGGCTTTGAGGGCAGTGTACGCCTGAGCGTAATTTTTCTGGGGCTTGATATTGGCTGGTCTGTTCCAATTGTAGGGGGATACCCTGAGAGTTTTCCAAAGAAAGTGCATTCCCTTGACTAAATGATAATAGAAGATTCTGAGGCCTTGATCCCAAAAGCGGACTTGACCATGGCCTGTATATTTGCCGGTGCAAGATTGCAATTTTGGATTATCCACTGGAAGATTGCTCATTTGTGCTCCTTGGTGAGAATGGTTGAAACATGCAAGGATTTCTCCACAGCAAGGACTCAGCCAGTATCAATGAACTTGTTGAAGGTCTTTGAGGCGTACTTAGGATCCACCCCAACAAGAGCTGCAGCCACCTTGTAATAACCAGATTCCCGCATGAGCCAGAGAAGGATGATGTGCTTAATTTCAGGAATGCACTTGTGAGCAGGCTTTTTGGCAGTAGGGGTCAACTCATTGGGATTGGGCACAACACAGGGCATGGGCACCTTGTTGTAGAGGGCTGCAACTTTCTTTAACACCAACTGTCCCTCATTGGTTTGGTAGAACTGGGGCTCCTTGTCATCCTCCTGATTGCAATCACTGACGTAGGGCTTTTAGCTAGTATCAAGTACAGGCTTCACCTTCTCCAGCATTGCTGACGGGACCAACTCTTGCTGGTACACAACGTCAAACACATACAAAGTAAGTTCTACCTCCTTGTTTCTAACTTTTTTGGTAGTGGTAACCTTGGTGGGCTTCCGGGTCAGATTTGGGACCCAAGGGTTTATGCTCCACACCCTAGCAGCTTGCTCTCCTTGAACTGGCTGTGTTAGTGCAGCATCACTATGGAACTCTCCTCTCCCACCTCCCTCCTGAGTAGGCACTTGTGTTGTACTAAGTCTATTCTTTGACCCGTGGGGGCAACCGCAACCGCGGCGCACAACAGGTGCAATGGTAGTCTGTTGCTGTGTTCCTTCCATTTTGAGAATTTAATAAAATATTAAATAAAACTTAATTAATTTACTCCCTATTTTTAATTTTTTTCTTTTATCTGTTTATGGATATTCAATTAATATTTTTTCCCACCCAATATCCCAATTATAGATTTTTTATTTCTTAGTTAGTTCTTTTTGGTTTTACAACACCCATTTTAGAGTACTCAAAAAATCCACCCATTTTCCTAGATTTTACTGTCAAATTCAAACACCCAACACAATATTTTTAAAATTTATGTTTCAGATCTTGTGTCTTATTTTAGATACCTTGGTATCATTCATGATTACAATCTATTGCACACATTGCGTGAGTGATTTTGTTTACATAGTGAGTTGCTATTGTGTTTTGTTTTTGGATTGAGTTTTGACACACCACGCTTGGGTGTATTTTGTCATCAATTCACATAGTAAACATATGTACACCAAAAGTCAACTCACACCATTTTGTTTGTGAATCAATGTATTTTGGATTATATTTGAATGGTTTTGCTTTGCGCGTGAGTACTTTGTTTCTGTGTTGACTCGTTTTGCCCATTAACGCCAATAAACCCTGTTAACAGAGTGTATATTTTAACCTGAGAGTTGGATTTTGTTTAAATCTGAAGAATTCTCTCTTGTTGCCATAGCTTTTAAAACTACTGTACTGGTTGCAGGGATAATATTTTTTGTGAAGATGGTTTGAATTAAATCATATGCAATGCTATAGCTCTTATATAATAAGTGTTAGGATTTTAGGATATTGAATAATTAAGATATTCAACCCATTAACACAGGCTAGCTTTTAATTGCTTTTAGGAATGGTTTCAACAAAATAACACAGGCTACAGGCTACAGGATCAATGGATCAATGACCAAATCATATCCTGGCTTTAAAAAATTCATGCATTGTAATTAATTAATTAATGGAATATGCAATTACTGCTCATTAATTAGTCCACCTCAACAACCACCTCAAACATGCTTCTCATAATAATTACTATTCTAAACTTTAATCATATCCTAGAACCAGGGCCATCACATGAGCTGTCATCTGAAACAATTTCTAGAAGAGTCTAAAATGGACTGGGCTGTCAGACCAACCACTCTAAGATAAAAAGGCCTCAAGCCTATTGTATTAGAGTAGCTCTGATTAAGTGAAACAATCATCTCTGTAAACTAGTAGCCAACCACTGGCTAGCTAGCCCTGGAAGTGGCCCAGGTAGACAGAAAGGATACTAATCTGTGGAAGCCATCAAGAAAGATTCATTCACTAACAATACACTCCTAAAGTTGGGCCCCCTGCCATGACGCCATAAGGCTACTTCAGTCTCTCCTTAGTGTTCTGAGCTAACTCAGGTAAATGCGGCCATCTGGCCAGCCTCAATATCAGTTTCTAATAAAGAGTTGATATTACAAATCACTTCCTTAATTTGATTCTAATTAAGTAGAAAGAAAAAGATCATACTGTTGACATACAGTATTAACTTCTCTAGTAAAATATAGAGACAACAACTTTGAACCTATATCCAGAAGTAGGGAGAGCGTTCCAAATCCTTTGGGCCTTGGGACCTGTCAGATATGCTACTTCTGATGATAACTAATATTCTGGTCTTCAGGTTACACCAAAGCCAAAGGTGCTCTGTACTTCCCTAATTTTAGAAGACTTAGAAGATTATCTGGTGGATGATAAAATACCACAATTTTCAGATTTCTGACACTAAGCTAAATAAAAAATACTAGAAGAAAGGATGCAATAGCTTTTGCTAAATTTTCAGCTCAAGCATATGTTGCAACATCTTTGATTACTCCCTCTTGGGGAATTAACACCCCAAGTAAATCACCACACAACTCACCAAGTGGTTCACTGCCCAGCCAATAAACCAATGGCACCATTATCAGTTAATCATCTATGATGGGAATCACTCAATCCAGGTCCTAAATGGAACACAACTTGATTAAGCCTTGTGACTCAAGAGGAACATTACTCAGATAAGCCCCATGACCTCCATGATGTATGTGGACGCCATGTGGCTTATCATGATACTATATATTAACCTATGTTCATATTCAATAAAGTATAATTCTCTTCTTAATCTTCCCCTTTATTTTGTTTATTATACTTCCCAGAAGTATAAACGCAACAGTGGTAGCACAGGGAGGTTATCCATACCTACCCAACTCAAAGGAAAAATTCCTCCCAAGAAAAAAAACCCAAGCAATGTCACTCCCTAACGGTTGGAGAGATTACAAAGTAGGACAAGACGTCCCCCCAGGACTTGTCATCTATAATAATCTCCTTGTACCCATTGACCAGTACAACACTCTCAAAACCCGCAGACTGTTCCCTACCACGCCAGCCACAACAGCGCCTATGCAACCTGATATACCCAATATTGTGTTTCAGCGCTTACGTACCGCTAAGATTGGCGCCTTTGCAGGACTACACTGTGAGAATGCCTCTCTTTGGATCAACAGCGCTGAGAGCAAGTTTGAAAAAGTGGAGTACCCCAAAGACTCTGGGTTAGCAAAATTGCCCTCCGCGTCACAGGGACTGCCTCGCACTTTGTTACCAAATGGCTAGCCCAACACCCTGACCAGAAGGAAAATTGGGAAGTGTTCAAGGCTGCATTCCTCAAAAAGTTCTCCATGAAGGACTCAGACATGGTGATTATGACCAAGCTTTGAACCTTCAAAATGACAGGAACCATCAAGGAATACATTGCCGCGTACAAAGGACTGTGTGACTGTGCGCCCAACACCATCAATTTTGATGAACCTGGACCACGCCTGGACTTTTACAATGGCCTTCCTACACATATTAGACGTCAGTTTGACATGACCTGCTGCAAGAACCTTGAGAATGTGTTCCTAGAAGGAAAACACACAGCTGAGAAGTCTGACAACCTGCACACCTCCAACAAGCATAAGGAAAACCCCGCAGTTAAGAGAGAGCCTCGCCCCAACAAGCAAAACAACCAAGCCAACAGTACCCAACCTTGAAACAGGAATTGCACTGCACAAGCCAACCAGGCTAGCACTGAAGATACCAACAAGGAGGGAAAAGCTCAGGGGAGTGCTTAGGTGAGCTGCCCTCCCCCCTCTTCACTAGACTTGTACAGAGAACAGGATGTGGACTCCATCACCATGATCCAGGTTCCCTCCAGCAACCCTCTCCTGTTTGCCGCCCAATCTGGAAATAAACTCCTTACCTATCCTTTCTGTTTTTGCAGATACCAGGGCACAGCGCTATTTGACACTGGAGCTGACCAATTGCTTATTAACAAGAGTTTTGCAGACCTCATGAAGCTACCTACCATTTGAAGTAACATCAAAAGAGTCATCATGACAGACAAACACAGCACACCAGTTACTCACAAGACCAAACCTTTCTGGGCCCAAATTGAAGACGTCCAAACAACAAATAGTGGCCCCATCATCCCAATCCCAAAATACAATATCATAATTGGATTAGATTGGATGCAAAAGACAAAGCCTCACATAGAATGGGACAGTGCCACCCTCACAATCCAGTGAGGATAAGTCCACCATCACGTGTACCTGACACACCTTGACACCCTCATGAGGGACCATATATTTGTAAAGATTATGGAAACGGAGAAAGAAACTGACATCAGCAAAATCAATTAGAGAACATGTATATATGAAGTCATTCACTTCAAAAACACAGAAATACATCACAAACAAAACCCAATTAGAGACCAGCTGGTCAATGAGTTTCCCTCTGTATTCCAAGAATCACTACCTGGGCTACCCCCTGATTGGGGTATACAACATGAGATCAACTTAAAAGGTAGTTTGCCTAAGGCACAACCCATCTACCACCTCACACCACAAGAAGATGACACTCTGAAAGCCTACCTTGACAAAGCACTTGAGAAAGGCATCATCAGACCTTCAAAGTCACCCTTTGGTGCCGCTGTCTTCTTTGTGGCAAAGAAAGATGGAGGCCTCTGCCTAGTCACAGACTACAGGGCCCTCAACAAGGTCACAATAAAGAACAGGTATCCCCTGCCCCTAATTGACGACCTTTTTGATGCCCTAGGGGGTCCCAAATCTTCACAAAAATTGATTTGACAGCAGGATATCACCAAATTTGCGTGAAACCTGAAGACATTCCAAAGACTGCATTTTGGACTAAATACAGATCCTTTGAATGTGTTGTCCTCAATTTCAGCATGACAAATGCTCCCAATACCTTTGTAACCTTCATGAATGAAGTATTCAAGGAACACATTGGGAAAAGAGCAATCATCTACCTAGACAACATCATCATCTATAGTGTTAACCTACAACAACACTAGGAAGATGAACGTGCAGTCCTCCGCACCCTGCAGGAAAACCAACTGATTGCCAAACCATCCAAATGTGAGTTCTTCTCAACTAAACTCCCCTTCCTTGGTCACATAATTAGCAAGGACGGTATCAAGCCCAATCCAGACAAGATACGCGCCATAACAGAAATGCCAGCCCCAAGAAACAAGAGCAAGCTCTACACTTTCCTTGGAATGGTAGCATATGTACGCAGGTTCATCCCTGACTGGGGCGCCCTAATAGCTCCCCTATCAACCATCACAGGGAAAACAACCAAGTTTGTCTGGACACTTTTTCAAGATCAACATTTCCGCCAGCTAAAAGAGCACATGGTTACCGCCCCCATCTTGCAATACCCAAACCGCAAGGGTATCTATGATCTAGAAACTGACGCATCTGATTATGCCATAGGAGGAGTCCTCCGTATCCAAACGGCCCAAAAAGACTTCCTCCCTGTGGCATATGAATCCAGGAAGCTATTGGACGGCAAACAAAGATAACCTATACACAATAAGGAGTTGGTTGCCATCATACACTGCCTCATGAAATGACAATGCTATCTAGAAGGAGCCCAGACGTTCAAAGTACTCACCAACCACAAGTTGTTGATATTCTTTAAAACACAACAACACCTGTCAAAAAGACAAGCCAAATGGATGAGTCTCATACAGAGATACCCCATGCAAATTGAATACAAGCCAGGCAGAGAGATGCTTACTGCAAACGCCCTATCAAGGCTATACAATAAACACATCCTCTGCACTGATGGTGACCCTGACTGGCCCATGTTAATCATGGGGAATCTCCAGGAAGAGTTCCCACCTGGCACATCAATGGACATCCAAGAGAAAGTCCCCAAGAACAAACATCTGTTCAAAAACATATATGATACCCTCCACCAAATCCTTCCAAATGGTGACACAGTACCCTACGTTCCGTCAACACAAAAGATTGACACAATCCTCCATTATCACAGAGACTTGGGACACTTCTGTAGCAGAAACTTACATGAATATCTCAAGACTTGCTACTGGTGGCCCAACATGTTAGATGATATCAGAGAGGTACTGGAACAATGCAAGGTCTGTGAGAAGTACGCACAAACCAAAGCTCCACCCAAGTCAGTAGTACCTGTATTCATCACACAACCCTTCAAGGTAAGGTTGTTGGATATTGTGGGACCTATGCCTGGTGAAAGCAAGGGCAAGAAGTACATCATCACAGTCATCAACTATGCAACCAGATGGCCCATAGCACAAGCCACAAAAGAGCACAAAGGCAATGACATGAGAAAATTCATTGGCAAGGAGATCATAGCTAAGTTTGGAAAGCCTGACCTCTTAATCACAGATGGGGGCACTGAACTCAAAGCTATTGACACCAATATATATCTTGCCAAAAATGGAATAAAACACGTCACAGCCAGCCCATATTGCCCACAAGCAAATTAATGCGTAGAACAACTAAACAGCTCTCTAGTACAAGCTCTTAGTAAGCTATCTGCCAACAATCCAAAAGCCTGGGTTGACATGCTACCAACCGCACCTATGGTCTGCAGAACACAAGTCAACTGCAATACAGGAAAAAGCCCTTATGAACTTGTCTATGGTCAGAAACCCTCACTTGTCAGTACAACCACAGGACCATGACTGCCACTTCCCAAGAAGATACCAGACAGCAATGACCCAAAAGTACTACAAGCCAGAAAGGACCAAGAAGTGATGGAACAACAAAGAGTTCAACGTGAAGCAATCCCATTACAACAAGAAAGGTTCCAAGTTGGAGACAAGATCTGGGTTGTCAACCACAACCAGCACAAATTAGACCCAGGATTGTGCAGACCAGGCATTGTCATGGAGGTGAAACCCAATAAAACCTACCTCATCAAAGGGATTGGAGCTTGAACCAAACTAAAACGTATGCATCATGATCAACTTTGTTTGTGTAAGGCAAGAGCAGCCCAACAAAGTTCAAGACTCCCTGTTCCTAACGCCAAACTGGATCAGTACCAGGCCTGTATACCAGATACCCTCAAGAAGATTCCCAAGGCTCCGCCTTCCAGCACCCCAGGGAGAGATGTTGCAACATCTTTGATTACTCCCTCTTGGAGAATTTACACCCCAAGTAAATCACCAAGCAACTCACTGAGTGGTTCACCGCCCAGCCAATAAACCAGTGGCACCATTATCAGTTAACCATCTATGACAGGGATCACTCAATCCAGGTCCTAAATGGAACACAACTTGATTAAGCCTTGTGACTCAAGAGGAACATTACTCAGATAAGCCCCATGACCTCCATGACGTATGTGGACGCCATGTGGCTTATCATGATACTATATATTAACCTATATTCATATTCAATAAAGTATCATTCTCTTCTTAATGTTCCCCTTTATTTTGTTTATTATACTTCCCAGAAGTATAAATGTGACACATATATTTCTAGAATAAATTAAATATCCTGTTTTATATCAGGGCTCAGAGGGTCTTGACTGATGGACATTTGTGCAATCTAACTACTAATCAACTACTAAAAATGTCAAGACTAATTGTAAGTTTATTTCAGGGCTAACCTTATAATGATCAAAATATGAGAGAGGGAAAGTAGGGGTTTTATGTCATGTTTATTGATACTTGATATTCTTTCAGATAATTTATGAAGGTTCTTGAGTCTTTATCTGAGGGCTCATGGTGAGAGTTTGAGGCATCAGCTGGCCAAATTCAATCATATTACTTTGGTTGGTTTAAACTTTGGCTTTGTCTTTCTTAATTCATCTAAAAAAGACATTATTCAATTCATTAATCAATTCATCTTCTTTAAGGCTTTAATTTACTTGAAACCCCCTCTAAAATCAATCACTAGAAGCTGAGTTATGATTTAATTTGCCTGTGCTAACATGGGGCTGAGAAAACCCAACATAGATACATTCATGTGTTTTATAAAGCTGCCAATTGTCTAGAGCTACTGGATCTCCACCTTTTCTAGCATTATACTTATTATAAGGATTTATTCACTCCTTTGTGACTGTGCAACAAACACCTTGGGTGATTATTCCAATAAAATTATTTGAAATGATAGAATTCATAGAATTAATAGGCTGGATTTTGGTATTTTATATAGTTAGCTTTTAAGAGTTTTCTAAATATGAATTATAGGAAACCCAGTATCTGTATTAATACAATTAAAAATTCCAGAATTAATTAGGCCAAACTAATTATTGGGGTTAGGAAAAAATTGATTAAATTAGTCTTGGAGACTCGGTGTCTTGAAAATTAGCTAATTGACCAGAAAGGACAATAAAAGCCTGGTAATAGAATTGCAATGAAGCTTATTACAGGGACTGAAATTTCTTGATGGCTTTAGGATGTGGAATGAAGCTAAAGTTATTAGACTCCCAAATATGATAAAAATTTCTTTTATAATAGGTTTATTAACTTAGACTTTGTAAAATAGAAGTTATTTTGTCTCTAGGTTTGATCAGCTGGTTCATAATAAGATCTTAAAAGGACTTATATAATAACATAATGGTAGGTTTTTATAGCAGGGAAAGTAAGAAATACTTCAAGCAACAATAAGAATGTCCATGGAACAAATTGAAACAATTCAATACAAAGGTCAATAATGTTCTTGTAGGTTCAAGGGTAAATACTTCCTGTTAAAGTAGAATCAGAATTCTGTGATAAGGCTATTTAAAGAGGTTTTAGGCAGATCCAGGTATGATTTTAAAACAGGGTGGCTTTCACCTGGATATACTTTGTATGGTATATAAATAGAAACTAATATAGAAAAAAGCTTGTTGAGAGTTGTTGCTTTCCCCTCAATTTTTTATAGTTTTTATCATCTCTGGTTCTTTTACTTTTCAGAAGGCTAAGTGTTGAGTTGCACCTTATTATTTGACATAATAAAGAACTTGGACAAAAGTGTTATATACTTAAGACATGAAGTTCTGGCGTTAAGCCCGTTTTATCTGAGTATGGGTAATAGATATCTTACCAACAAATGGAAGATGAGCACTGAAGATTCAATGTCAAATTAATGAGAAAAAACAAACTTATTTTTATTGAGAAAATATAATTTGTTTTTATATTCAAATGTTTGATTCTAGTAGCCTTAGTAGAGGTACTCCAATTGGCAAGAGGCTGGTAAGGATCTGGAAGGTTCAGATATTGATGTTGAACCATATTTGAAAAATTCAATACCCAAGTATTGAGGGTAAAAATTTAGGAACATACTGTAAATTCAGAACCTGAACGTAATAATGCGGATTTTCAAATCCTTGGTCCAAATTTTGAATCACTTTTGCGGGCAACTCAGCTGAGTGAAAAGTAAAATATTAAATAAAATTAACCATTTAATTTGACTTTTTTAGGTTTATTTAAATTAGCAAATTTTGAATCTCTTGAGCAGATAACTCAACTAACAAAAGACAAAACCCAACAAACAAATGCGGGATACATGAATCAGAAATGCGGGATTCTAATGTACAATTTGAGATTTCCTGTATTTCAAACAAATCATAGACATCATGTAAAACTTAAAAAATCTGAAATTGTGGGATTGTCAAATCCAAGAACCAAGTTTCAAATCATAATTGCAAGGAATTTGAAATAAATATAATTTATGGGTGTCTCAAAAAGGATGCCAAAGAATCTAGAGTGGATTTGTGCTGATTTTTTTAGGAAGCACAGGCATTCTCAAAAATCACCATATTCCAATTTAGGATGGCTAAAATTTAGATCCTACTATTCACAAAATTAGCATACTTAACAATAAAATTGACTAAAATGTACACATCTCTTTTTGAGTTTAAATTTTTTAATAAAAATTTATTATGTCTTCTTTCAACAACAACCAAGTCAACAAGCTGTTCCCTGGCCTTGACAAATTTTGCAGGGCTACACTGGGTCTCTTAATGGTGAAGCCTCTGTCTATGGCCACTCCCAACCCGCAGGCCCCTCCGCAAGCCCCACCCAGGAGTCTGTTCTTTCTCTCGCATCCTCAAGCATGGCCCTGTTTGCCCATAATGCACAGGCAGCTGCTAACCCAAATCCCTTATCAGCAATGGCATACAGAACCAGCCATTTCAGCCATGGGGGCACCCAGAGAGCCCAGGACCCTAAAACAGCCAATCAGATGACATTGACAAGTTCACAAGATAGACATATCCCTCCCCCAGCCAATTAGCCTGCAAGACACAGAAGAAAACTAATCACTCCGGAGATTGTTCTCAAAATGGTTGAAAAGTGAGGGAAGCTTATGTCCCTTGGGGAAATTGTGGCCGCAATGGGGTTTGCAAAGTCCACTGTGGCTGCAACCCTGCGAGCCCACTCCAACTGTGGCCCCCTACCAAGAAGACCCCAACTGGCGCCTGTACTTCAACCAAAGGTGACACAGCCCATCCCCTTATGATGGCCATTATGGAACGTGACCTGTGGATGCCCCTGGTCCAGGTACGTCTCCAGTTGGGACTCCCCAGCATCTTCACCAACAAAAGAACGGTGAATTTGTGGATGAACAGAGTTGTGGTTGCTGCTAGAATCTTGTCCAATCAAGTTCTCAGTGGCCCCAGTTTGATGGACACTGACCCCTAAAATTCAACTATTATTAATTTTATCAAAGGAAGGGCAATGAGGGCCCATAATGACGTAATCTTCCTGTTGTATGCTAAGATATCTGCAAGTATCCAAGACTTTGGAGAAAAGCGTATCCAGTCTGACATGTACAAGCGCGGCCCAATATTGTATTGTTTTGTTGGGGTTTTATTGGCAGTTTCCCCATTGGGCGTCAATTATTACTTGGCAATATCAAACACCACAGATGGATATGTCTAGCAGACGGAGCTCAAAGCCATGCTGGAGGAGTGGGCCACACAAAACACTGTGCACACAGTTGTACTGAGTGCAGAGATAAAGCAGCGGGAATGGGCTACCCAAGAAATCAGGGCTGCGGGGCATACCTGCTGGTCCTACCCCCATCAACTATGCCAACATGCATCTTGCAGATGTATGTCTTTAAAATTTTGGTTCTGCCCTCAGGCGCTTGAAGCCTGCCACCTACAACAAACTATGCACCCATATTGATAAGGGGTATGAGCTTTTCTCTTCTGTGTTTCTCCAGGACTTATTTGATCTCATCATCTTCTATGCAAGTGATAGTGATAAGTCCAGAAAGGACCCCTGTCTCCCCCCACGCCAGTCCATCCGTTTTGTCAAGCCATTATATGTGACAGAAGAAGAATTTGAGCAATTGAAGCAATCAGCTCTTGCTGCACCTTCCCAGTCAACAAACCCTGCCTCCTCAACCCCCCATCAAGCCACCTGCCTTCCAGCCCTGACTCCCAAACCACCACCCATTCCCTCCTCACTATCTCTGATGCCTCCCCTCTCACAGGCACAGATGAAGGCAACGTTCATTCTGCCCATTCCCTCCCCTTCCTTTCCTTTGATTAGTAAATAAATCTTTTCTTTGTGATAACTTATTAAAATTGATATCTCTCTTTAAATTCACAATTAATTTACTTTCTTTTTACATTATTGACATTTCCCATAATCAATACAATGTTGTACATTTTATGAATAGCTTAAAATTATGAGCATACATATTTTTCATCATCATTAATAAATTAAAGACAATAAACGTAAATATTGGATTGAAATATTGCAATTAGACGTCAGCTTTTGATATTTTGAAATTATTTGCATAACTCAATGCATTTTGTTTAATAAAATTCATTGTAAACTTGGCCTTTTTCATTGTAATTTATTGAAATGGACTGTGTTTATATTAGAGAGCCATTAACGCTTAGTACAAATATTAATACATAGTGCATTTTACAGCCTGTATATTTACCTATTGTTAATAATTCTATAAACTTTTTTTAGTTGGATTTTGCAAGGTAATAATAATGTAATGTGTTATAAATTACAGTTTACTGTCATTAATTGGCTGATTTTCTTTGCTGTGGCAATTATGCATTTTCTGATATTTCCGCACTAGTATCCAATTGGTTGGCTTCACATTCAATCACACAGGCAATAGGAAAACAAGCCGCCACCCCAACCACATCCAGTCTCGGGGTGGCAGCTTGTTTTCCTATTGCCTGTGCAATTGGATGTGAAGCCAACCAATTGGATACTAGTGCAGAAATATCAGAAAATGCATAATTGCCACAGCAAAGAAAATCAGCCAATTAATGACAGTAAACTGTAATTTATAACACATTACATTATTATTACCTCGTAAATTCCAACTGAAAAGTTTACATAATTATTATCAATAGGTAAATATACAGGCTTTAAAATGCACTATGTATTAATATTTGTACTAAGTGTTAATGGCTCTCTAATATAAACACAGTCCATTTCAATAAATTACAATGAAAAAGGCCAAGTTTACAATGAATTTTATTAAACAAAATGCATTGAGTTATGCACATAATATCAAAATATCAGGAGTTGACATCTAATTGCAATATTTCAATCCAATATTTACGTTTATTGTCTTTAATTTATTAATGATGATGAAAAATATGTATGCATTGAAGATAGTACTATAAAAACCAGTTTTTTATGGATTTCAAACAATATGTCAACAATCTATAGCTTGATCAAAAAATTAGAAGCACACCTGCAAAAGGTTGTTGAGATAGAAAGAAATATCAGGTAAATAGTGACAGGGAAGCTGGGTAACAAGGGCCAGCCACTAATCCAGTCAAAAGAAGATGCTCTGGATAAATTGGGAAATATTATAGATGAAAAAAATAAAGAAAAATTACTTAATCTACAGGGAACAATTTTATCAAGTCTTAAGTTCAACAACGCGGCCTACAATTTGTGGGGGTTCTGGCAGGAGGCCAAAGAAAACAATAAGATCAAACTAATTGAAGGAACAGAAATTCAAAAGAAAATCAAGACCAATGAAGAGGAAACCGACCAAATGGAAAAAGATGAAAATGAAATACAAGCAAGAAGCAGAAGCTCTTCAAGAAATACAGAAGCTTTATCAAATGAAAACCAAGAAGAAGCACAAGTAGCAAGAAATATAAGAAAAATTAAGCCTAGAAAAATTAATGAAGAGCATCCAACACTTATGAAGTTTGCTGAAGTGGTGCCTGTGGCTGAGGGGGCCACATGGGAAACAATTAGTAAGTCTTTTCATGTTTTACTTATATTTATTTTAGTCATCACCAGGAATGAGGATGAGGTCGCAGAAGTGGTGGCTTATACGCTGAGTTGATTTTACGGGGGTTACTATACACTAGTGTTCCCTGTAAAGCAAATAAATAAAATAATTCAACAGAATATGAATAATTTTTTAATATTGAAGCTCAAGATAGGGAATATCAACCACCCGCGGGGTGCTTGCCATGGATAAGAGAAGCCTACAAATTGAGATCAGCAATCAAAATAAAAGAAATGAATGAAATTTGTGGGGATATCAAACTGAACTTCAATGAATACATATACAAAAGCATTCAACAATTCCCCTTCACAAACATCAACAAATATGAAAAAAAATTTAATAAAAACTGGCTTTCAAATTGGAAATGAATATTTAAAATCTGCAATTTTTAATGAAGTTTTTAAGGCACTATCAAATAAAGTTGGGGATGCAGTCCTTGTGAATAATTTTAAACCTTTACTTATTTCATTTGCAGAGGCCTGGGGGGCTGATACATGTTGGGTGCCCCCAAAACCCTCTTCAAGTTCAACCAAACATTCTATATTAATAGGTTAGTGCAAACATTCAAAAAATTATGCATGTTCTTGGAAAAGTATACCTTGCAAAGAATCCACGTTGTGGTATACCTGGGAATCCTCCTCCACTGCATATTAAAAACCAACATCAAAAATTTGGAGGATGTACCTATTCAAATGGACATTTTCCGTGTAGCCCTCAACCGCCAGAAAACACCACGGGGATACAGGACAGTTGAGCACGTCCTCTATGATTCATTTGCATTGGCAACACTATACGGGTACTACGTGCCACCCAAAAAAACCCTACTAGTCAATTTGCTCACCTGCTTGCCTTTTATCAAACAATCAGCAACCACTGGGGTACAGGGCACCACCCCTCTAGCAATCACATCCAGGGTTGTCCACCACGTACAGAAGAGTATGTGGATCCAATTAGATGCATTAGCTGAAAATTTAATTCCAGGGTATAATTCCCCGGAATAATCACATTCCCTTTGCAATTAGCATCCCCCCAATAAATATTTTCCACTTGCAAATTAATTTTTTTTAAATTTTTTATATTTTAATACTAAATTTTTTAATACTAAAATATGTACTATTAACATTTTACTATAAAAAAATTTTATTACATATTTAAATATTAAAAATATTTAGTATCTAAAATTAAATACTAAAATTTTAATAATATATGTTACAATATTAAATTTTTTAATATCAAATATTTTGATATTAGAATAAATCACAATTTAATAAAAATAGTAAAATTTCAAATATTTAAACTTTAATATTTAACTTTTACAACTTATAATTATAATTTTACTTTTAATATTTTAATTTTAATTTTAACTTTTATTATGTAAATTATAATATTAATATATCTAAATATATTAAAAGCCATTAGTTAAAGTTTCAACCACATCCAATATTAAAAATAAGTTAAAAATGTTTTTATTTATTAGCTCGTTGAATACAGGTTTATTTATCACATAGATAAACATTGAGAATTGAATTTATCTGCATCATGCGGCCTGCTCCACTATTGTTCTAAACAAATGATTGTTTAGAACTTGAATTACCTTTCCCTTGTAATGTGATTTGTTAAACATATTCAATATGCTTGACCCGCATCCTAAGTACTAATTAGTAAGCAATACATGAAAATCATTGGTTTCTGTGTCATGTGGCTATAGTGGCACTGAAATAACAGGGATCAGATGATGACATGCAAGGTCCAATTTGTGGCTTAAAAAAGCCAAAGTACCATCAGCAATTAACAATTATTTAAATAAAATGATTCTATTTCTATCTTTTTTAATTTATTCATTTGTTAGCGCAACAGTCAATATAATATTCAATGCATTATAATAAAAATATATTCTTCATACCTAGTATAATTAATTTTACTTACCTTTTCATGTATTCTTAAATGTGTAAAATACATTCAAACGTCACATTATTATATATAAATAATAATTTTTGAGTCCTAATAAAAACAAAAATAAAAATAAAAACAAATAAAACCCAGAGCGCCCATTTATCTGATTGGCTCAGAGGCCAGGGCTTTTGGAAGGAAGGATTCTGAGTGCTCATAGAAAGCTGCAACCACATTGGGTAGCATTGCAAATTGGCTGATCTTGAGAATATTGAATAGATCCTCAGTGTCCTGAGGAAGGCCTTGTTTCACTTTATTCTTGATCTAACCAAACACCTCCTCAATTGGATTCAGGAATGGGGAATATGGCGGGAGGAAGAGAAGTCTCATTGGATAATCAGTAAGTTGGTGGCTGGAGGTGTGGCTGTTTTTGTTGATGGGGGGAATCTGGACACAACCAGATCCACTTTGTGGAGCCCAGCATTATCAAGCACAACAATGTTGGTTGTGCCACTGTAATTTATCTGCAGGTACTCCTTGACGGCTTGGAGAAAATTGAGAAAGGTCCCGCTGTTATGGGAGCCTTTAATCATCTGATACTGGTCCAACCCGCGAGGACCAAGAAGCGCAACCATGGAATAGGTCTGGGAACAGACAGCTGCACAATGGTCTACGCCGTCCTTGGACCCCTTCTCAACCCACCCATGCCTAGACCTGAGTGAGGAGGAAAACAATGATTTGTTGATATAGAAGAACTGTATGTTGCCAGTCTCCTTTAGTGCCAGATATGTCTCCGCATAAATGTGTCAATCCTTGATGGTCTTTTCACTGTTCCTATTGTATAGAGAAACTCTGAGCACCTTCCACAAGAAGCCCAAATCAACCATTGTTTTGTATACAAGGGTTTTGGAAACAGAAAGCCCAAACTCCGTGGCAAGCATTGATTGGACAGCAAGTTTATCCAGGTGGCAATAATTGGCTACCCACTGCTTGATTGCAATAATGTGAATAGGCTGAAGGAGTTTGGGCTGTATTTTTGCCTTGGTGGATTCAGCAAATTGCCTGGTATTACCATACTTGTTGATGATGTTGGCAATGTATCTGGCTGTGACATCAAATTGGGACGCAATATCCCAAACTGTCATTCCCCCGTTCAAGCAGTTGAGGAGAGCTTCACGCTCACTATCTGTCAACCTACGCCGGCCCTTGGCAGGTACCACAGCATCCTGGCTACCAGGCTCAACACAGGGGACGGGGACCTTTGTATAGAAGGTGGGATCACACTTGCTTGCAGTGGCGCTGTCAATGGTTGAATACACAATAGGCGCAGATGGCTCAACAGTGGCTGCCAATGGCTCATAGGTGGTGTCAAAGACGCAGGGGCAGGAAGTGGCAACTCTTGGGTCAAGATTGCGGGGCCGGGTGACAACTGGATAAAAAGTGGAGGTGTAAGTAACCTCAGTGTTCCCGGTGACCCTGGTGTAGGAGACTTTGGTAGCAGGCCTTGAGAGTGGCTTCTGCCTGGGATTCAAGCTGGTAGTTCTGGCTTGGGATGCGGGAGGTGGTTGGCTGGCGCTGACACCTTGGGAGGCCTGTGTATTGGCATGACTCCCCTCAAGTTAGGTTCTGGGTCTGTTCTTGGACCCTCTGGGATGCCCTTGTAGACAGGCTGCCCCGCGGGCTGGTGCAGGAGCGGGTTGGGAATGCAATTGACGGTCCATAAAAATAAAATATATATATTAGATTAAATATGTATTTATTTGAAGTTATTGGTTTAGTTGTGGGTAGTTATTTTCTCTTGAGCTAGCCTTGAATAGTAACAGAATTTCTATATCCGTGATTTGAAGTGAATAATATTGTATACTTTCCAGGTTTGAATGATTTTAAAGTTTAATCACTTTTTTGTCTAATTATGGTAATTGAGATTGAATTTTTAGTTTAATTTTAGTTTTGGTGGAGCTTCTTTATTTGGGTTGGTGTTTCCTAGTGTGCCTAGTGTACATTAAATTTGGATTTCAGTTTCTGCAATTAATATCTGAGTTTACTAGTGGCATTCAAAAGTGATTTGAAATTTGGTTCTTGGATTTGACAATCCCTGTATTCAAAAAACATAGTAAACTTAATGAAAATGGCTAATGGATTTGAACGCTTCAAATCTGATTCCAGTTAATTCATTTTGTCCATTAGAAATATGCAGTTTGACTTGAACTTTGAAAAGTGTCTATGAGTTCCCGCATTTTCAAATATTCAAATAAATACTCAAAAAAATCAATTTAAATAAAAAAAGGCCATCCTGCAAAAGTGATTTGAATTTTGGACCAAGGATTTGACAATCCCGCATTTTTATGTTCAGGTTCTGAATTTACAGTATGAGGGCAGGTTAGGTGGCTGGAAGCCGTTCAAGGTGTAGACAATAGGGTAGAGGTTCATTGCCTGATGGAAGACTTTGGTGAGGGTGTGGCATTGTCAAAGGCAGCTGACAAGGTACAGTAGCTTTCAGGAATATTCCTGACAACAACTCCTACAAGACAAGATTTTGTGCCCAATTGATCTTAAAAGTCAAAACAAAAAATTTCAGGCGTTCCCCCTGATTGGGGAGACTGCCGCAAAACAACAAGTTTTTAATGAAGAAATTAAAAATTTGGAAATTCAAAAATTTGGCTTTTATACCCCACACGCACCTGCCGCCAGCCAGCCAGCAGGAGACAGCGCAACCCCACAGCGGGACTGTCCAATCCTTCTGTATGGGTAAACTGCTAAATCAGGAAGCCAAAAAAAGGCAATTTCCCCAAACCCAAATATAGGGGGAAGTGCTGCCCAAATTTGGAATCTACCAAATTTGGATGGTTCTGACAAGCTGCCCTGCAAAGTCACCAATGCAGTAATTGCAGAAGTGGAATTTGGGTGCATGGCAGTGCTTGAAGAGACACCAAACAATGCAAGTCAGAGTTTAATAATTCATTTCTTGCAAATCCTCTCCAATCCCACTCCCAAAAGGGAATTCCAGACAGCACTAAGTGTTTGGGGCTCCCTGTTTAATGTTTTCACTATTTATGCCCCACCAAGGCTGATAGTATATAATAAAGCTCAAACACTTGATGATAGTTTGTGCTATCATTGAGAAAATTACCCCTCAATTATTATCACATAAATCAACCAAGACTTTTACCCTTCAGAAAGTTAAAGACACTAAACTTTGTCTGCCCTTTCCCAGGACTAGAGGATGAACCACCTTATTTTCTTGGCTGTCCTTACAGCCTGCCTCGGGATTGGGGGCCATCAACACTATCAACTGCATGGACCATTCCATAATCCAAATAGAGAGTACTTTTACAAGGAGCCGGCACAGATTAACTCCTCTGATCAGTATTCCTGGCCCACACTGGTTTTTCTCCACTCCACTCAGTCCGTAGCTGTATAACCCTCATATACTATGTACTCACGTATTTTGATGGTAATTTTGGTTGTTATAACGTTCACACAAATGTCTTTCAATGGATGATGACAGTCTATCCCATTGTGACCGCACTCACCGGATTCAAGTGGCCAACTTGGGACCTTATCTTGCTAAAATACTTCCCCAATTGTTGGGTCTTTACAGTAGCGTACCCAAGGGTATCACATAATCAGCCAAGTTGAGGGTTGGGTGAGATGCCACCAGAGGTTTCCACAGGTTCAAATCCATTGATTTGAGTCAGATCATTGTATGATATCCCTTTTGGTCCCTGTGGTTCAGGCCCAAACTGAGCATAGGTTGGCTGGTTGCCCCCTATCCCAGGTTAAGCTGTCAAGACAGCTGTGAAGATGATATAGTTCATCTTTTGACTTTGGGAGGGGTAATGGATCTAGTAAGGTTACTTGCTTAGCCTGGGTAGAGGACTAATTAATGTGATAATATTGAGGAGGATATTCACTCAATGATAGCACAAACTATCATTGAGGGGTTTGGCTTTATTCATACTAGTGGACCTTCAAGGCATGATTATTGGAAGACATAGCATTGGGGAACTAAGAATCTGAGTTGCACCTGTTATTCCCTTTTATGGGTTGGCTTGGGTGGTTGGCAATTGAGAAGGCTTGGCTGGATCCCATTTTGCATTAGCATAGTGCAAGTTGGGCCTTCTTCATGCATCCAAATTCATTTACTGAATTTGGTGCATGATTTTCATTGTTGGAGAGCCTGTCAGTCCATTTCCCATTTGGTAAGCTCCCAAATTGGGCAGCAGTTCCTCCCAAGTTTGACTTTGGGGAAATTGTCTTTCCTGGTTTCTCAATTTGGCTATTTCCCAAAAGAGTGAATGGGGACTGGCAGGTGGAAGGCTGGCTCATGAGTGTGACAGAAATTACTGGATAATATGAAGCCGTTTCTAAATGATGGGGAATTACCACCCAAATCCACATAGAATTGATGATTAACCACCAATGCAGCTTTAAATATCTTTTTGTGAAATTTCCAATTGTAACTCCAGGATTAAGTAGAACAATCAATCCTAACCAGAGTAAACCAAGATAAATGACCTGGGGAAGCATCTATGCATCTTCAGCGTAGAATTCTGGGCATTAAGAAGTGACACAATTTCCATTTTCCAGAATGGGGGAGGAGCTACAAAATTGGCTGGCATGAAATTAACATTTTGTGGGGCCAACAACAAAGTTCCAGATGCTGGGCCCCATCTTCCTGAAATGATTCTGTTCAGAATCAGATTGTACAGGATATACTGCAACAACCCAAGCACAGGATGCATTTTTAAAATTTAAAATTAGAACTTGGGATAATTGATTTTTATTGAGTAAATTTAGGAGGACTCAACTCTTAGAGTTGAAACAGGGAAAATTATTCAATATATATCAGAAAATTTGACTAAGCAATACCACCTGAGTCTTGATCTCCTATTCCTTTGGCATCTTCAAGTAAGTATCTAGTCCAGGTTGCAAAGAACCCTTGCATGACCAGTTTCTGACAACCATGCTGATTAATGAGCTTATATCGGGTGACCCTCATATTACGTCAATTTATCAACGTCAGTTTACAAGGGGGAGCTGGTTTCAGCTGGCATACTGGAGCAGCCGTGACCCATTTCTGATTGACTGTTTGGTTTAAATCCGTTAACTCGGTCAATTTTGATACAGGTTTCTGGCCTTTTGTGCCTTCTTACTTGGACGGACAATACCCAACATTATGGAACCTACTGTGACAATGAGTGCCTGGTTTGCAGATGGCTTGCAAGTGGAGCTGGCAAGAGTGGCAGTTGTCTGTGCAGTGGCTGTGTGCATCTGATTAATGGTGGCAGGCGTCTGCACATTGGCAATGGGCAATGGCTTGGTGGTGGTGGTGTGTATCTGCTTGGTGGCAGCAGGGGCCTGCACAGTGGCGGCAGACATCTGCTTGGTGATGGTGGGCGTCTGTGCATTGATGGGCTTCCTCATGGTGGCGGGGTGTATCTGCTTGATGGCGGCGGGGCCTGCAAGTTGACAGCAGGCAACAGCTTGGTGGTGGTGGGCTTCTGTGTGGTGGCAGCAGGCATCTTCACGGTGACAGTGGCTGTCTGCTCAGTGACAGTGGGCATCTGCAAGTTGGTTACACAACTATAAGTGTAATGAATATTCCTGACAGGTAAATAAAGCTCTACATGTCAAAAGCAAAATCAGATGCTTTTGCAGGGATTGATCTGTGAAATATCATTCACTAGGCCAATTGAAACCCCTAATGAATTCAAATTCACAACACTAAGTTTGGGATCTCTCAAGTGAATATTTTTTCACTACAAAAAGGATCCCAAAGGGTTCTGTGGGGAGTTATTAGGGGATCTAGAACTGGGGAAAATTTCCAGGTAATTTTTGACAGAGGTGAAAGCTGTCTACAAAAAACTATATGCAGACTGTTTTTCTAAATAAGAAACACAAAATCTTGAGAATAATGTGTTTGCATGGGTTTGTTGAATTTTCTGTCCAGGTTCAATGAAATTTTGGGTCAAATGAAAAAAGCTGCTGACCAAGGAATAGAGGGGCTCAGCCTAAGAGAAGACAACAAAATGTTAAGTCAGAAGATTTTATAATTGGAGACAAAAATCATCAAAGTTTTGCATCAAGAGTCATCTAATGATAAGAGTCTCCAAAGAAACAATGATGGTAAGTGAGACTTTAAAATCCTGAATCCTACACACCCTCTAAAAGGTATTTACAGATTGCAATGTCTACATTATCTATGTCTTTTTTCATATACAATAAAGCTTGTTTCTATTTTCAATATCCTTTATTTTATTTATGATTTAGATATGCATTGACTTTAGCCTTTGTAAGTTCTTCTCTGGCCTTATCTTGGCTCTTGTTTCCTGCCCATTTCTTGGTTAGACCTTTATGATGTCATAGGTTAAATGGTGATTTAATGCTGCAACAAGCAAAATTTCTAACAGGTTGTATATCCATCCAACTCCTGAATTGACTCAACCTGTCACCTAATTTGGACAACTACTCATATGCATTAGTCATCTTCAATACTATCAATTACCCTGTTTGGCAATCCACATATACTTTCCAAATAAGACCAGTCACATGGTACCAAAGATCAACCTTCAGAAACCTCTTTTCACAAGCCATTCACTGGTGGCATATCACACAGTATAAAGATCTTTCTCTATCTCAATAAATCTTATATTAAACCAAGTTCTCTTTCTTTCCTTTTATGGTAATTTTAGTTTACAGCACAGTTAGAATATTAATGTCACCTCTACAACAGCACACTAGTTATTGTCTTTGTAGATTTGAAATCCAATCTTGAGTTCATTTTGGGACGTGTTGCTGAACTTTCAAACTTGGATCTTCAAACCAGCACAACTGTTGATCTAGGTCACTTATAAGAGTCAGCAAGGTGGCATCCTGACAGAAAAGATCTTATATATCAAGCAGCATAGGTGAAACACAATTGTATGAAAGCTTTATGTCATACAGGTCATGCAAACTAAGATAACAAGTTTGCCAGGCCAGGTCCTGACAATTTTATGCACAAGGGATACCTGTACAAAAGCTAGGCATTGATACTACATAATATACTCATTGTAATTGATGCAAATTAATCAAGATGATGTGTTCACTTAAATTTAATTCTTTCACATATTTTTAAAAAGATAAGGTATATTTTTTGATTTAAATGTGCTGAATTTGAGGTTCAAAGCCCGCTTGGATTGTATAATTAATCTGAACAGCAATATAATTAAACATCCTTAAATAAACCAAAGTGCAAAAACAAATATGTTGATCTTAACTTTAATCTTTTCAAATAATTATATATACTATGCTGGAAAAACTTAAATATTCTTTAGTTTTAAAGTGATCTATTTTAGGTTATTATCAAAATAATATAATAAAATCTAGTTTATAGTTTTAAAATTGCTTTTGATTTAATATTTGGTATAGAGTAGATATTTTCATCAATAGAAAGAAAGGATTCTTAGCTTCATTTTGATAGCTTGCAGTATGAAAAATATTTATTTTCCATCGATTTATTACTGTTTTTAGATATAAAATTTGTAATTGGTTTTTTTGCAAATCCGAACTGCTATGCTGCAACTTGGACAGCATGTGGATTAGAAAGTGGCCTAGTGCTCAAAATAATGACCCAAGGGTTAGAATAAAAATCTTTCCTCAATAAAGCAATTGAAAGTAAATATTTTTCTACCCTAAAGTTGAAATCCTTATAGTCCCTGAATAAATTTAGGTTTTCGACTCTATTTTTTCAAAATCCTTGTTTAGGTCTTTAAAGGCTTAGGCTTAGACCAGCAGCAAGCTTGATTTTCTACCCATTTCCAAATATTTTCATCTTAGATCTTACCTCAACTTGATATTCTCAAATAAATATCCATATCATTCTCTTCAACTTGTCAATAAAAAATAATTGGTGTGACGATTTTTTTGGAGCTTAAGTTTATTTTTAGAATTATTTTATCTGTGTAATCTGACCAAACTAAATTGCATTAAGCAGAAAAACTTATACCTTTTTGATACGGGATTTGAGGCAGAAGGTTGCTAGAATACGACTTTTTAAGAGATCCTTTAGCGAAACTCTCTCTTCAAAAAAAGTCTTTTCCAGCTACTTGCGGCTCTGATAATTTCCTAGCTTAGCAAATTTAAAGTGCCCTGTTTAGTTTGGCCTCTTCATGCCCGGTGTTCTTTAGATGCTAAAGGGGTGGTATGATGCTTTAGTGACAAACTTAATTAATAATAGCAACGGTTTTCTTTGGGTAGAAAAATTCATATTTTATTTTCTGCGGTTTATTAGGCTATTTGTCATCAACTTTTAGAACAGAATGATATTTAGAAGTTGGGTCTAAATATCTGACTAAACTCAAGCTTGAATGCATCATTATAAATACTTATGACTCATCTTAGATTTTTTTTGTTGTATTTTGGGAGTTAAATTTTAAAAATAAAATGTTAATACTTTGGCACTTCAATTGGTTTATTTTTTATCGGTTCCTAATGCCCAAACTTAGAATTGTGCTAGCAATGTCGAGCCGCTTTTTAAGCCCTGCTCTACTACCTCGAAGAGATATAACTCCGGCATCCTCCAGAAACACGCCGCATCTTCTGGATGGAAACCGACCCAGTAACGCCTCGACTGGACGCCCTGGAGTCAGTTTGCAGGGGCCTGCTCTCGAAAACCCTGAATCTGTCCAGAATTCGGAAGGTAATACTGTGATCGAGGGCGCGCCGTTGGCTCCCCGTTTTCGTGATCCTTCCCAATCCCAGACTTATAACCTATGGGTCCACGATGAAAAGTTTTCCAAGAATGAGCTTGTGCTCAACCCGGATTTCTTTCCCCACATCCAGCCAGGGGATCTATTGCTTGTCTATCACCCCGACAATCGCACTTCCTATGCCAGTCGCCAAGGCAGTACAGAGACTGAGCTGGACTCTCGCCATGGTTATTTACAACTGACCGTCCCAAATCAATGTATGTATTGCAACGTACAGTCAAAGCGGCTAGTCATTATGGCATCAGCATTGGATAAAGAGACTATCGCTAAACAGCCCCTGTTACAAGTATCCATTTCTCATCCAGTAGCTTCAGTTTTCAGCCTCAAGGCGCGCACCAGTGTAGTTGTTGAAAAGATCGAGGGCAATGCTGTTGCTGCTAGCTACGTTGAGGTCGCCTTCAAGGACCAGTACCTTGGCCGAAGCGACATGTGGCGGCTAAAGATGAGTCTCTGCAACACCTGTGTTTATGTAGGGAAGAAAGTTCTGTTTGCTGGATGCATTCGCGTTCAGATAAAAAGCATCGCCATTAACTCTCGTGAAGTGGCCTGTGGATACATCACGCCTGAAACACGGCTAGTGTTTCGGTCCGAGTCTTCTCGCTGCTACCTGTTTGTTCAACTCAGCATTGAAATGTGGGAGTTTGAAGAGGATGGCTTTCTGTTTTCAGAGAAAGCTTTGAATGGCTTTCTGCCGGATCTGACCGAGCGTTGGAAGCTGATGGGTACCAACCATGTCGTGTCTGTGATTCTTTTTACGCGCATCACCTATCCTGAAGACGCTGCTGCTGCAGTTGGGGCGAGTCAGCTTCCCACTGGGCAATGGTATCGTGACTTCTATAAAGTGATTGTGGACTGCGAGACACGCAGCGACTGGGCACAGGTGATCAAGGACTTGAAGCATAGCGAGATGGTTTTCTTTCAGCGGGATATCTTGCAACACGAAGAGGCAGGCTATACGGGAGTTGTCGGCACCAACACATCGGCTGCCGATGGCAATATCCTGGAAGCGCTCAACATGGCACTGAATGGGTTCGATCGTCACTATGTGGATCGGGATCTTATCCGCACTGGGCTGTGCATCATCATTGTGACTCCCGGCAGCGGTTTGTTCCGAGTTGATAAGCACTTGTTGCGAATGACATTTGAGCGGATGAATGACAGCGGCATCTCGTTGGACTTGGTGTTCCTTTCCAAGCCACCCTTGCATCAAGTGCCCCTGTTCCAATTCAAATCGAGTGTTCCTCCGTCAGCTGTCAATGAGGGTGGGACCAAATTGGAGCGGTTGAGCGTTGGGACGGATGGATCACGCTCGCTACGCGTTGAACCCCTCTTGGGCCCAGCAGAGGCACGATTGGATCCTCGTGACCTGCTGTACTTGGACGATGATAGCGCAGAAGCACTATACACGTACTATGCGATTCCTCACTGGGTAGAATGGAGCTTTTATGACTCGCCGCGCGTGACTCACAAGCGTGACGGGTTTGTTCCGCGTTGCAAGATGTCGCAACTGCAGACAATTGGGATTCATGGCGAGTCACGCGCCTCGTTCACCATCCCTTATCTGGATGAGAATACATCTTGCCAATCATATGATGCCCAGCTGTTTGCAAATGAAGAGAAACGCCCATTGCGGCTGCGGCCAACCCACCGCAGCTACGCCATCAGAGAGCTTTCAGACGAACATCTGTCCCCACGAGAGGATCACCGTCGCAGCTTGGATGGCCGTCACCCGGGGGGAGAGTTCGGGTCTTCTTTGCCCCTGTCCCGTAGTGCTCCGCGCCATGGTATTCTAGACCACTTCGATTCCAGCGGCCAGCCCAGCAAAGATAAAGACTCCGATTGCAGCGTCAAACCAATCACCATCAAGTTTAAGCATCAGGACCATCGCAGCCTCCATGCCTCGCCCAAGAACAGCTGCGCAGATTCCGTCATCTCGCCTGCCAGCGACAGCCACCGTTTCTTTGGCAAGGCTTCCCCAAAAGCACATGCCCATCGCACGATCGACAAGCAGATCCTCATAAATCCATATCAACTCCCCAAGAAGAGTGCCAAGCTTCCGTCGGGTCGATGGCGCCATATCTACATCAGACCTGGCGATCCAGCAGCAGTCAAATGGCTATCGCTGTGTGCCCCAGCTTGTCTGCCACTCACAACTGATTTTTTCCCCACCTGGGATGAATTGACTGAGTTTTATCAGGAGTATACCTACACCGTGTCCCCAAACGACGAGGGATCCGAGTATTCCGGCGAAAAGGCGGGGTCGTCCCAAAGCGCAATTTCGTTGCTCAAAGAGCTTATATCCCAGCGGCTGGCGCAGGGATTCCAACTTGTGGTGCTTAATCCTGCTGAACAGACAAGGCCTCATAAAGTAGTCTCGGGATTTCAGCCTGGAGTGGAAGGCCCTTTGACACTTTTTGCAGCCGACATCAAAGACGGCTTCTGTGCCACAGAGCCCTACTATCTATCCATGGGCAACCACATCCATCGGCTCATGTATGATAGCGCAGGGCAGAACGTCGAAGTTAAGCGCTACGTTCGCCGCATTCAACACATCACTTCCAACCTCCAATATGCTTGCCACGTGTGGCCCAAGACAGCCGAGGGCTATTCTTCAAAGCTCATTCAATTCTCATACCCCAATGCCAATGCTTACAACTGGAATTATCTTGACCATTTGATCTCAGGTTATCAGGAGGAAATGACTGAAGGGTTGCGCTTCTGGCGTGCTCGGTTCGTTCTACTTCCTGGCGACGCCTTGCCCAGCGTAGGCCCTGGGTTGGACGAAGAGGAGACACGACTCGCTCTCTTCTCTAAATTCCTCGAGCAGTTCCAGAAGGTAGCCACGGTGCCTGATCTTGTACGCTCCAAGAGGCCTCAACAAGACATAAGCATCAATGCCATGAACATATCCTTCTCAACCCTCACACCCAGTGCTTTTATGCGCAGCGAAGCCCGTGCTGCCCGTTCTGCACCCACGCCCACTCGCCGTGCCTTTAATTTTAGCTCTTCCGTCGATAAGCTAACCCGGGATTCCAAGCTGGCAGACATTGCTCGAGCCATGCTTGCTCCCGCATCAGGCCTCAAGATCTCCGACCGCCGGTGGCATCTACGGTCGTTCGAGAACGTCATGGTTGGCAACGAATTAGTGGATTGGTTCATCCGCAGCTTTATTGACGTGAACTCGCGGGACGAAGCTGTGAAACTAGGCGCTTCTCTCCTCGCACGGGGGCTTCTCGTCCACTGCCGCAATGCCCTCTCTTTCATGGATGGACATTACTTTTACCAGCTAGCAAGCGAATACATGCCTGCCGCCCAGCCCAAGCCAAACATCAGCTGGTTCCGCCATCATCGCCCCAGCAATGCACCCGAGGACGAGGAAGAAGGTGCAGCCTGGATCACCATGGCTAAAAGCATGGCTATCGACCTGGACCTTGCCCGTAAAAGCAATCGGCAGGAGACTGCATTTCTTCATTACGACACCATTTACAACCCCCGCCACTGCTACCATTTCCAGTTGCATTGGTTGGGCTGCACCTCGCGCCTCATTGATGATCTGCTTCAGACGTGGTCACGCGCAGCTGAAAAGTGCGGCCTACGTCTCATCGAAGCACCTGTTGCCCAGTCAGCCTGCGTTTCAGACGAGAATCCTTTCCGCGCCCCCACCCTCATTCATTTCTCAGTTGCACCACCCGACGTTGCTCGAGCGACAGTCGATATCCAGACACCGGCCCTCATTACCTCACTCCCAGAGGATATTTTCCCCGCCCTACTGCTACAGAGCTTTGGGTTTGTTTTGGATGTGGAAGCCGATATCCGCTTCCAAGCGTCGCACGCCCAGCCTCACTACTCCTACAACAAGCCCAAGTTTGAAAACTCGCAATACATGCATATCTCAGGATGTGCCTTGGTCCAGATTCTGTCTCATGGCGGCGGTTTCCTATGGGACAACAACCGCCTTGTCGCCAGCAGTAGCCGGCTGACCGGTGCGGCGTGCCCCCCAGATCAGATCCGCGCCAGCCTTCAAGAATTCTGCGCCGATCCAGATTTGCTCGGGGCCTTCTGGGATAAGTGCTGCAACCAGCTGAAGACACGGGAAGGGTGGGAATACATCCTGGATGATCTCACGGATGACTGCCTCACCTCCCTCTCATTCCAGTTTGGCGATCCCCCGTCCAGCACCGACTCCAACTCGGGCGCCGCTTCCACAGCCACCCCCAACTTATTAGAACCCGCGAGTCAGCTCTTTCCATCTACGCCCCTGGCATCCGCTGCAGCCTTGAGCCCGGAAGTCATGCATCTCCAGCCCCCAAACAATGACTGAATGTCTGCCTGGACCTACCCCCAATAAGAACATTCCTCCTACTGTCTGTACCCGTTCAAAATATTATACAATAAATATTTATTAACCCATTTCAAACAAGATCACTGCCTACTGCCAAAAAATCCAAACGAAAGCAAATCAACCACCCATCCATACAGTAGTTTTCAAACCTGTTGAGATAAACAAAATAGTTCAGTTCAGGACAAATGGGTTCAGTCAACAAATTTCAACCTTTTTGATAGAAATAGAAGCTAATTCCACAGGAAATGTGCGCTACTTGGCAAAAATATCCAGACACAACAAATTATGTAAACTGAGAACAAATATACAATCATCACACAACTAATGTACCAAGCACTAGAACAAATGAGTTCCGGTCACAAAGCAAAGCCACTATATTTACTGTGATGTTAAAGAACGGAATGAACCCAGCCACTAAAGTGAAAAACTTGACCCAACACCAAACCATAATAGCAGCTGAAACAGACAACAAAAATATCTATATCAAAATAAACCAATGAATATATACTCCAGTAACCAGTTCATCCTAATTAAGTCATACAGTCTAGAACATAGAAAGGAAATAAATGTTCTGAGTGCCTGTTTTTGTAATACCCAGACATGGTAGGTACTACTTGGGCAAGGTATGGCAGGAGGTTGGCAAATTGGAAGCCAGTCAGCGCAGTGACAATTGGGTAGACAATCATCAACCACCAGAAGACCTTGGCATGAACATTGTATCTCCCAAAGCTCCCTGCCAAGTAGGTCAGCACGTAGTACATGGAGGTGTACACCACAATGGACAGGGTAGAGTGCAGGGATACCAGGGGAGTCCAGGAACCAGTGTGGGAAGAGTTGAGCTGTCCCAGATCATGGTAGTAGTCTTGTACTAACCCTTCAGGCAAGGGTCCAAAGAACTCTGATCCCTTTTGATATCCTCCAATCCCAAGGCAAGCTGTGAGTACAGCTGTGAAGATGAGGTGATTCATCTTCCTTGGATTGGAGGTGGTTGGCTGGGGCAAACTAATTAAAGTAGACTTAATGTGTTAAGTAAGATTAGCTTTATTGAGGGTATTAAACTCAATAATAGCACGAGCTACCACTGAGGAGGGATCCTTTATTCATAGTGTCTCCCACTTTGCAAAGTTTTTCAAGTGGGAGTGAAAGCAGGGGATTGGAGATCCCAAAGGTTTGGAGGATGAGAGTGGGAATTAGTTTCTGAGAAGAGGGCCAAACCCTTGTTCTTTTGCAATCTGTTGTTGGTTTGGAAATCCTTGACTGGGGCCAATGGGTTCTTGTGGGCATGAGGTCATGTGGTGGGAAAAACTCAAGGTACTCTCAGAATCTCGTTTTGTCTTGGAAGGCATGGTTTGGTTGAAGTTTGGACCCAACCATGTGATTTAGGCCTCAGAATCCCATTGGTTTAAGGTAGAATTGTTGCTCAAATTTGAAACTTGAATTTTCCCTTTTTCTGAAGAGCAGGGATTATTCCCTAATTTTTGCCCTTCCATCAGGGACTTTTCTGATTGCTTATGGTTGGTGGGGACTTCTGATTGACTGTGGGGTTGGGCCTGGGACCTAGAGGGCGAGCGGGTGGGCTGGCGGCTGGGTGGGCGAGCAGAAGCCTGGCTGTCAGGAATATTCCTGACAACACCCTTTGTCAAGATAATCTTTTGGGCACAATTGGGCTCAAAGAGCAAAATAAAAAATTGCAGCAGTTCCCCCTGATTGGGAAAACTGCTGCAAAACACCTGGCAGAAGAAACAAAATTTAAAAAATTAAATTTTGGCAAAAACAGGGTTTATACCCCAGCCGCACGCCGAGCCTGGCAGGTGAGCCGCCAGATGGGGAAATTTCCCCAAACCCAAAAATGGAGGGAACTGCTGCTCAAATTTGGAGGGGGTTTACAAGCTGCCCAGCATGACAATCAATGCATCAACTTAAGAAGTTGAATATGAATGCATGAAAGTTCCTGAAGAAGCTCCAAAGCCGTACAATGCCAAGATTAACAATTCATTGCTTGCCAAACCATCCCCATCCCACTCCCAAAAGGGAATTCCAGACAACACCAAGTGTTTGGGGTTCCCTGTCCAATGTTTTGCACTATTCATGCCCCACAAGGATGATAGTATATAATAAAGCCAAATCACTTGATGATATTTTGTGCTATCATTGAATGTAATTACCCCTCAATAGTATCACATAAATCAATTCAAAGACTTTACCTAAAAGAAGTTAAACAAGACACTAAACTTTGTCTGCCCTTCCTCAGGATCAGGAGATGAATCATCTAATCTTCTCAGCTGTCCTCACAGCATGCCTAGGGATTGGGGGCCACCAATATAACCAACAGCATGGGCCATTCAACAAACCACCTGGCAAGTATTACTACAAGGAGCCGGCGCAGCTCAACTCCTCCGAGCAGTACTCCTGGCCCACACTGGTATTGCCCCACTCCACCCAGTCTGTAGCCATATACACCTGTATATACTACGTACTCATGTATTTTGCTGGTAATTTTGGATGCTATAACATGCATGCTGAAGTCTTTTGATTGATGATGATGGTCTATCCAATTTTGATGGTGCCCACAGGTTTCCAAGTCACCAACTTGGTGTCTTATTTTGCTAAAGTACTTCCCCAATTGTTGGGTCTTTACACTGGCGGGCAACTGGCTGGGTGCTGGGGGGCTGGCAGAGGGTGCTGGCAGGCGCCTACCCAGATGATAAATTATTCTAGTGTTTATTAAGTTCCGTTTTTCCTTCTGTTTGATTTTTATTTTCCCCAATTAAAGGGGGGGAATCCTTATTGAATTGGGAATTTTTAACAGAAAATCCCTCTATTCTTTTCCAACATTTCCCTTTGGTAAGAATCTGATTTATGTCAGGAATATTCCTGACAGTTTTTGGAAGAAAATTATCAAATGAATCAAATATATCAATATATACAGCTAAAAGTTCATATTTACAACCAAAAAAAATTAATATATAAATGTTAAAACCTAATTGTCAGGATACCAGGAGTACTGTGGGGCTCCAGCAGGTGAGGGAGGAGTTGAAGCAGGTAAGGGCATGGCCCACCAGATGATGGGACTTAACTTTACCAGGTAGGAAAGGGCCTTCCCAGCCACAGCCCAAGGTCCAGCCGCTGGCAAGGCAGAGTCAATCAATCCCGTGAGCGCAAGGTAAAGCACTCCCAGGAATTGACTACTCTGGCCAGTGGCATCAGAAGTGGGGGGATGAGATGGTTGGTTTGGGTGTTGGGGGCGGTTCCATGGGGACCAAGTAGGCAGCAGGATTGTTGTACTTCCTGTTGAAGATCAAAGGGTAGATGGTGATTGCTTTGCCGTCACAGACAATTTGGTAGGGTTCCTTGGGGGCGTTTGGGCGGGTGTACCACTGCAAATCTTCCAATGTTCAGGGTTTGTGGTCAGGATTAGCAGGATACTCAATGAAATGCATAGGGCCAAATGGAGCATTGGGTGGACGGTAGTAGTCAAAGGCTTTGGTTTTGTCAACTGGAGTCTGACTATCTAGCCCAGTGGATGGGTACTGGTGCTTGGGTGTATGCAGATGGAAGATTATCAAAAATAGGTATGGGAACAAATTGGTGAACCAAAGGTTCATAACAACTTTATTTGGTAAGGATGATGATACAGAACTTTTTCAAGTGCTTCTGATTTATATACTTACTCACATGCAGGTTCCTCTGGGTATTTTCTGATGCTATCTGTGTGACAAGGCTTGGCATTTCAGGTTCTTCTGTTTGGTTGACTGCTTCATAGTTATTTTTGGGGTTTTCATGAACAGTTGTTTGGCTTTTTGATGGTCCATCTTGTCTTGGCTGGCCATTGATTTTGGTAGGTTTGGCTTCTGGGGTTTTGGGGTTTTGGGGGTTTTCCCAATTTGATCACCATTTTTGGACTGGTTTGACAGGCTCTCTTGAGCCCAAAGAACTTGATTAAAAAAGGGGTCCCCAATTGGGGGCCCAAATTACTTAATGGAGGGTGGGCTTGGTCTGGGTTTACTGGGCAGCTAAAAATAGCCTGCCCAGGCCCAGCCAAACCCACCAAGGCTTGGGCATAGCTTTTGGGGCCCAAAGCGGGGCCCTCAGCTGCCACCAGGGTGGGAATAGTTCCCACGCCTGGATTTGCTTCAAAAGAAAAAATCCAGGTGCAGGCGAATCTCCCCCGCCCGCTAGCCCCGCCTGGTGGCTAGGAGCGGGTTCAATTCCCACCCGGGGCTTTAAAGCTGTTACTTTTGTAACACTAATGGGAAATAGATGGTAGTGACTACAAGCTATTGGGATACTATATTTAGACAAATAAAAGTTACACTAAATAAGTCATATAGTTAAAGTGATTTTATTTTGTTTTGTTTTATACCAAAATTGATACATTGCAACAATAGAGTCAAGGAGCCAAATAAGTATGTTGCAGACGTGGAAGCTCTTGTGGTTCAAAAACCAGAGTGGTTGTATTTCAGGAGGCAGAAAAAGGGAGCAGATCTGAGTCAGGGAGTGAAACCCAAGCTGCACAGACACATCAACAAACCCAGGGCATCCATACTGGCAGAACAGATAGTACTAACACCAAGGTTTCAAAGCTGTCCAGTAAGGCTACCAAAGCCACCACCATCAATAGAACAGTGAATATCACTATCATTGGGAGAGTTTTCTTAATATAAAATCTGTGTACTTCCAAGATGGTATTTCTGCCAGTCTTATAGAGAGTGTAAAGCCTGTTCTGGATTCCACTTACAATTCTTATGTGGGTGATGTCAAAGGCCAAGGCAACAACAAAGAGCCACAGCATTATCAAACTGTGAAGGGGTAGCAGGTGCTCAAAAAAGATTACTGCATTTTACAGACAGGTGCCTATGCACTGTGTCTTGGAAGAACCTGCAGAGTCAATGTCTACTGCCAAAAAAAACCAAGAATGGGGTGATCCCAAACTCCACCTTTAAAACCTCATCAGACTTACCAAGAAAACTTGGGGCTACAAGAAGGCTGTGGTAACCATTGGTGTATTGGAAAATCAGCACATATGCTTTATAGTATGTTCCTAAATACTGGTAGAATTCTCATTATGGAGAAACACAAGTGTGAGTTGACCATCCTGAATAAGGAGCACATCTGAGCAATCAAGCAGTGGATTAACCAAAATTGCTATCTTCAACTGAAAATTATACAGGCCATGGTCAAATTTGTTTTTGGAATTGAGGCCTCAATTTATTTTACTATTACATGGCCAGAGGATTAAGATTTGCTTGGAAAAAACTTGGGGTATCTCCATACAACCAGAATAGCCCAATAAATATCAAGACCTGTCATAAATACACCAAGATGTACACCACACTAAAGGACAAGGGCACAGTGAAGTTCTACTACATTGATGAATCATCATTTGTGTTTTTCATGTGCAATGGCTATGACTATGTCCTTAAAGGTTTCAAAGATGTGGTATCTTGGTGTGTGTCTGTTTGTGCTGTGGCCTACTCAATGGTAGCAGTTTTTGGTCTCCTTGGCATTGGACTGTATCTATGAGAATTGGGGAGCAGGTTAGGAGGAAATAAAACAAAACTCTCAACCATAATAAAAATTGTGGTTTCAGCAACAACTGAAAGGTGTTGCCAACAATTCCTGGGAGTCCAAAGGGGTAAGGAATTAACTGAACACCAAAAGCTACAGAAAAACCAAATGGCCAAATTAGAATAACATATTTTGAACTTTATTAGATTAGAAAATGATGAAGCAAGATCTTTTAAAGCTTTTACATTCATTTAAGGGATAGGATTGGGATGGTAGATCAAATGTCACAAAACCAATAAAATAATGATATGAGAGGATACAAATGCATTTCTTGAGGCAGGAAGATCTTAACAAATTTTGAATGGATATAGTCAAAAGGAAAACTGAACCAACTAAAATCAGGAATATGCTTTGGATGAAATTACCACTGCTCCTGGCTGCTCTTGCACATGATATTTAACCAGATGTGTCTCTTGGGTGGGTTAGGTGGGAGCATCTCCAGAATAATTGTAAAATATTAAATTGATGGCTTTTCTTGGGCTTTTTCAGTAACCTTTTGGATAAATATTCAAACATAATTTGGTAGAAATTCCTAAGCATTTGGCAGGGATTGTAGTAGAGGCTTAAGAGAGAGGCGTAACTTTACAGTATCATATGATTAAGGGTTCTCACAATAATGGGACATATATTGTGTTTCTCTGATTGATTTGGAAGCACCTCAGGCTTACTAGCTTGGGGGTCACCAATATTATTGTTTTGATAATGTTGGGCTCCACAAAGTGCAAGGTATTCTTGTGGAATTCCTGAAGATCCAGACCTATACATAGATAGCTGCTTGCCTAAATGAGGTTAAGACTGAACTTAAAAATAAACCCTCTAATAAGTGCCTGTCAACATCAGTCCCCAGCACCAAATCAATGCTGTATCTGGTTGGGTCGTGTGATGCAGGGAATAGAGATGTAGAAATAGAGCATCTTCACTTCTATTCTCTAACACCTGACAGCCCAGAATTAGCTGCCTATGAAGCCTTCCCCAAGTGTCAAAGTTCTATTGGAAGAATACCTGCGGACCTAAAGCCCACAAATTTTGGAGACACACATTTTTATAGTATAAACCCCCTGCTATGTTGAGAATCACAGTATTGTCATACTGATAAAAAAGTTTAAATGAACCCTTGGTTCATGAAAGTTCTACTTTATCTAGTTTTATTATTTTACAATATTTACTCCAGGCTCACAGGCCCCTGCCACTCCTAGCGACAAACTTGCAGAGCCCTCATCTGCATTATTTTATCCGCCTGGAGCATTCTTTGGACCCGTAAATTTTGCTGAGTACCCTTCAAACCCAGCCTATTCCAAGTTCACCCTGGAAAATATACTTCTATATAGCTCCTTGGTAAGAACTAAAGTCACAGAAACAATTGGCTGTAAATGAAAGTGGTACACAGTTCCACCCAGACTATTCTGCAATAAGAACAATTATTGCTTGCACATCTGGTATCAATGACCCCTCTTCTAAACCTTCAGCCTGACCGCCCTCAAAAAACTGCTATCACTGCTGACTCCATTTCTGTCCAGATGTTTGGAGCACTCTATATTGCTCTTACAGGTTTGGTGGATTCTATGGTGCCAAACTCCAGCCCTTGTCCTTGCTTAGTTGATCATTATTCTATGCTATCAAGTTGGCTCTCATCCTATGATGGGCATTATCCTCTGGCCTGGTAGTCCCTCTTCCTTCATCAAACAGTGTTCCCACCAACAATTAGTTTCCTGAAAAAAGAGCATATGTGACTATTGTTTCTTCCTGCCTATTTTCCATTACATAACCTAATCAAGGAGGTCTTTAAGTGGCGCAAGCAAGCTATCAAGTGCAGGGCACCAACTGATTATGAGTCCTTGCTTGGTTTTCTGCAGGTTGGGGTTCATAACCTTTCAGCAGAGACTGTGGCTAAACTCTAACCTGTTCCAATCCATCTATCCCAACACCTCTTGCTAAAAGCTGATCAATTAGTTATGTGGCTTATCTCTTCAACTTTGATCTCTTGATATCTGTTTTTGATAGTAAGCCTATTGGATATACCTTTATAGCCCCCAATATGTACTGCCAGCTGTGATAAAAATTAACTTGGCTAAGGAATTTGATTGGCTGAAAGTTTTGATATCCTAACCTATATTTGCTAGGGTTGAGATAATTGTCTGGAGATATGGTAGGTCTTAATGAAAAATATATAGAAGTAGTATGATATATTGTTGTAACTGTGTTGCATTAGCAGGGTTACCAGGTGGAATATGTTTATAAACTAGATTATATATTTATTGCAGTATGAGAGATTGTATTGCATAAGTGGATCTTTTAGAAGAAACAAGATTCCTGCTGATCAATCAATTGAACGGGCAGGGGGGCTTGATCCAGATAATGACTTAGATGCTAAATTGAGTACACCCCTGGGGTTTAGATCAAGGTTGGTTTAAGGTTTCCTATTCAGAAAATTGGGTTGGCTTCTTCTTTTGGCTATGGGTACCAGGATAGTTAGTTTGGGGCCAGGAGGTCTTTTGTGCAAAGTTGTGCTGGGAGTCAATCCTACAGCTTCAACACTACTATTTATCTGAAGCTTTTAACCAAAACTATAGAAGGAGGGGCTAAAATAATTTTTGAAGGTGGCAGCCTGGAGAGCATTCCATGTTATATGAGCTGATCCCTTGTAGTTGGCCTTTTTAGTTGAGGTGGGATCAGGATTCTGCTATGCAGCTGAAACACATGACATATGCACTCTGTTGTAGAGAGCTGTTATCTTTTTCAATGCCTGCTACCCTTGTAATCTTCTATAGTTCTGGGGCTTTACATGGACATTTTTATTTATGTTGCTTAAATAAGGGGCAGGAAGATATTCTGTCAATTTTTTTCCGGCAATAGATTTTCTGTTAAATTTGATCCAACTATTTTTTCTTCCTAAGTAATTTTTTTAACTTTATAGTAAAATAAAAAATAAATATACACTATCTACTAATAAAAGGTATTCTTTAAACAAATAATTGTTTTAATTTGATTTTTTATCTTTAAGAGAGTTAATTTAAATCTTTACCTGATAAAAATCTAATTAAATTAAATTAACTTCCATAAAATAAAATAAGAGAATTAAAATTTTTAAATAATAATTTTATAGGGTATACTTTCTTTATATTTAAACTTTGATTGTTTATTGCTGCAAAGCAAATATTTTGCATGTGGCAAACATTTTAGTTGGATCAAATTTGACAGAAAATCTGTCAGCAGAAAAATAATTGATGGAATATCTTCATGTCCCTTAAATAAGGCTAATGGCTTTGCTAGATGCTGGCTGGGCCTTCTGTTACAAAAGTAACAGTTTTGAAGCCCTGGGCGGGAATCAAACCCGCTCCTAGCCACCAGGCAGGGCTAGCGGGCGGGGAGATCCACCCACACCTGGATTTTTGCTTTTTGAAGCAAATCCAGGTGCAGGAATCATTCCTGCCCTGGTGGTAGCTGAGGGGCTCGTTTTGGGCCCCAAAAGCTACACTCATGCCTTGGTGGGTTTGGCTGGGGCTGGGCAGGCTATTTTTAGCTGCCCAGTAAACCCAGATCAAGCCCACCCTCCATTAAGTAATTTGGGGTCCCCAATTGGGGACCCCTTTTTTAATCAAGTTCTTTGGGCTCAAGAGAGCCTGTCAAGCCAGTCCAAAAATGGTGATCAAATTGGGAAAACCCCCCAAACCCCAAAACCCCAGAAGCCAAACCTACCAAAATCAATGGCCAGCCAAGCTAAGATGGACCATCAAAAAGCCAAACAACTGTTCATGAAAACCCCAAAAATAACCATGAAGCAGTCAACCAAACAGAAGAACCTGAAATGCCAAGCCTTGTCACACAGATAGCATCAGAAAATACCCAGAGGCACCTGCATGTGAGTAAGTATATAAATCAGAAGCACTTGAAAAAGTTCTGTATCATCATCCTTACCAAATAAAGTTGTTATGAACCTTTGGTTCACCAATTTGTTCCCATACCTATTTTTGATAATCTTCCATCTGCATACACCCAAGCACCAGTACCCATCCACTGGGCTAGATAGTCAGACTCCAGTTGACAAAACCAAAGCCTTTGACTACTACCGTCCACCCAATGCTCCATTTGGCCCTATGCATTTCATTGAGTATCCTGCTAATCCTGACCACAAACCCTGAACATTGGAAGATTTGCAGTTGTACACCCGCCCAAACGCCCCCAAGGAACCCTACCAAATTGTCTGTGACGGCAAAGCAATCACCATCTACCCCTTGATCTTCAACAGAAAGTACAACAATCCTGCTGCCTACTTGGTCCCCATGGAACCATCCTCGACACCCAAACCAACCATCTCATCCCCCCACTTTTGATGCCACTGGCCAGAGTAGTCAATTCCTGGGAGTGCTTTACCTGGCACTCACAGGATTGATTGACTCTGCCTTGCCAGCAGCTGGACCTTGGGCTGTGGCTTGGAAGGCCCTTTCCTACCTGGTAAAGTTAGGTCCCATCATCTAGTGGGCCATGCCAGTACCTGCTTCAACTCCTCCCTCACCTGCTGGAGTGCCACGGTACTCTTGGTATCCTGACATTATGAGAATCCACCCCAAACTTGGTAACCTGGGCCCCAAGATGTTATTAGCACTTGGGGCTACTTGTATGTTTGTTTTTATGATTATCACTTATTACTTTTATTTGTGGCTATCATACCAAATCTTCTCCAGGTGGAAGAGAAAAAACCAGACCTTGGATGATTCTAAGGATGCTCCAGAGAGCAAAGACCCAACTGCAGCAACCTCCTCCTAAGTACAGAACGTCACTGTGAACCAAACCACCTCCAATGTGACCATGCCCCAGATGGGCAAGCTCAGCCTAGAAGAAGCTAGAAGAGCCATGTCAGTACTAAGACTGCACTTCCTAGTCAATGCCGCCACCTATCCCAACAACACAGTCAAAGTCTTGGGAGCAGCATCCATGCTAACAGGGGACACCCTAAACTGGTTTGGCAAATCCACCGCCAACAATGTAGAGTTTTGCTTAGACTATGCTCAATTTGAGGCTGAACTAATGGCTACAGGAGAGGACCAGAATATCTGTCACTTTGCCTTCATGATCCTGTTGGAATTCAAGCAAAAGAGCTTCCCACTTCAGACCTATGTAGAAGAGTTCACCAAACTACAGACCTGTGCTATGCTGGACAACAAATTGGCTGCCATCCTATTCAGAAAAGGCGTGAACCCAGGGTTAAAGGACCTCCTCAAGCACCCCCCCCCACAATTGGGTTAGAAGAACTGATTGTGCTCTGCCGAGGACTAAGCTTAAACCAAGAAACCCACAGCACCACCCCCCATGGACCCCAGATGGCCAGAAGCCTCACTGCGGCCAGACCAGCCATGACACCCAAGGAGTTGCAACAACATTACAGAGATGGGTTGCGTTTCCACTGCCATTAAGAAGGGCACCAGACCAGGGCCTGCCCCAGAAGAAACCAAACTTCAGGCTCCCTTGCCCAATTAAACACTACCCCTCAGTCTTATAGGTATATCATAGTGACCCTAGAAGTGGTAGATAAAGTATTTCACAAAAAGGCCTTCTTAGACACAGGGGCTGATGAAAGTTTCATCAACCCCGCATTAGCGTCCAAGATGGGACTCATCCCCTCAGATACTCAATTCCAAGTCACTATGAGAAACAGTTCAACTGACATTGGCCAAGAATGTAACCAACACCTTGAGCTGAAGATTGGGCAAAACACCCACCCCTTGTCCATTATCTTATTGAAAGGATTACCACATCCATTGATACTTGGAGACTCCTGGGCTGACAAGCATGGTGCAATCCTGAACTATTGTGACCAAACTGTAACCCTGGGAAAGGGACCTAACCCCGTCACTTTACCCATCCAGCCAAGCCCACACATAGTACCCCCCTCCAAACTCATGGCCTTGCAATTGAACCCTTGCTCAGGGAAGCTGCCCTCAGCCCTCAAGAAATGGGCCAGTGTCTTCAGTGAAGACGCGGCAACTCAACTACCTGAACACTCTATCTACAACCATGCCATTGACTTACTCCCTGATACGCAACCCAGCCACAGCCCCATCTATAGTTGCAACCACAAAGAACAGGTGGCCTTGAAAGTGTACATTGAAGACATGACCAAGAAAGGATTTATCCAAGTCTCAAAGGCCCCATGCTCTTCCCCCTTACTATTTGTGGTGAAAAAAGATGGGGGAATAAGACCTTGTGTAAACGTCTTGTCCAAGTAGTGTTCCTCATAGGACTAAAGATGTCTGATACTTGTACAGCATGGGTGTGTTGCAATAGTGCCACCTACTATTTGGCAGCTGAGTTATTTCTTGGAGAGATGATTTTATGAGGGGGAGTAATCAAAGATGATGCAATATCTGGACAAAACTGAATACTGGAATTAAACATCTGGATACCCCAAGGAAATAAGTTCCACTGTATTGTTGTTAATTGTTTTAGTTGAGATAACTTTGATAGCCTTTTTTAATAGCTTGGGCACCCTGTGTCAGGGCCCAGAATGGGCCAGACAAAACCCTATGTTGCATACGGTCAACACCTGTGATGGAGCAATCATATGACCAAATGATCACGTCATTGATCACACAGATTAACCCAAAGGAGAATTTAATTCTAAGTAGAGAATCAAACCCTGGTCAATGCCAAGCCTGGGGACAATTGAAAACCGTCCCAAAGCTGAGTGGAAAAGATTTCAATTGGCCCACACCCTCTGAAACTCAGAATTGGGGACTTGGGTTGCCAAATGGCCCAAAATTCCCCTGCCAGCTGCCCCAGGGCAAAAATAATAAAAGGATCCATCTAACTGACAAATAAGGAGTCACCAATAGAACCCAGCTTGAGAATAATCCATTGAAAACCAATAAGAAGTTGCCAGTAAGCCCAATTGAAGTTTCCTAGCAGGGTATAGCTGAGAACACTGACATCCCCTTTCTTTGTTGACATCTTAAAATTAAACATCTTTATGCTCAGGATTTCTTATTTTCTTGCAAGATCTATCTACTTTTGCACCAATATAACTATTCTGTTTGCATTTATTTGTAACTCCACTACACTTTACAACCTCATGTATTTGCTCCTCCTGGCCACCAAGAGTGATCATTTTGCCCTCCATGCTGGGGATTCCTCATACTCCTCCCTTACCAACTGTGCCTCCTGCCCAGGACTTTAGTAAGTTGGGTTTTGTCTATATCACAGTATTGGGGCTGGCCAACCAGGTTGTGCCCCATACTGGGAATTGGCAATCCCTAGCTACTGCAGTCAACTATCTGGCCAGGATTGCGCCTATTGTGTACTTGGCCTTCCAGACCCGGCTAGCCTCCCCTGCGGGAGTCCAGCTGGATTCTGGTATGGGCCATGACACCCTGGGGTTTATACCTTATTTCTTTTTCTCTGAGTGCTCTGAGCTGGCTTCTGCTTCTGCATTCACTCACTCTCTCAAGGGTACTTGATGCCTTGCTGACACCTTTTTGAATGGGCACTTAAGTTGTGATCATCCTGTTGATTGACCCTTGGGGACGTTCCCAACCATGATGTGCACTGGTTGCATTGTTATGCTCCCTTCTTTTTGCTAACAGATAAAAATATAGATCAAAATGTGTTAAGTTGTAGTTCTAATTTTTGGGCTTACACACTATCTGTTTATGTGATTAAATTATTGTTCACCACTCCCAGTTTCATTAATGAAGGGGTTTTAATATCTATACCATTTGTTTTGGTTGTACACATAAAATTTTTGGGGTAAATAATTAAGTTTCACTTTATTTCACCTGATTTTATGTTAAAAGCAGATAGTCAGAACACAATGGTTATGATCCATGCCTCTGATTCTACATCTTATTTTAGATGACTAGGTACCATACTTTGTACATCTCTCTTCATTTGACAATGGTGATTCTGTTTGTGGGGTGAGTTGTTATTGTACGTCCTTATTGATCTGGGTTTAAACCACTGCAGCTTGGTGTGTTCTGCCATCAGTTTCTATATTAAACTTAGCCAAATCCAAATATGCCTAAAGCTGTTTAGTTTATGCTTTCTGGATATTTTTACTATGTACCAATTACATTATTTAGTGGTTCATGCTGTTGGTTGCAATGGTGAAAAGCTTGTCTCTTTATGCACAAATTCCTGTTATCCACTAATATCTCTAACCAACACTTGAATTTTGTTCTGGGCTGATTCAATTTCATTTAGCCCTACTGTTATGAAAACTACTGCAACTTGGTTAATAAAACCACTTTTGTCTGATGAAACTTGATGCGCTACATAATTGCCTATTTCACAAGAAATTCAGGCTTCTAACATTCCACCCCTGGAAATTGGCCAGCATATCACAGTTAAGACGTTTGCAATTGTCGCAACATCTTTGATTACTCCCTCTTGGGGAATTAACGCCCCGAGTAAATCATTGAGCGGCTCACTGAATGGTTCACCACCCAGCCAATAAACTGGTGGCACCTTTATCAGTTAACCATCTATGACAAGGATCCCTCAATCCAGGTCCTAAATGGAACACAACTTGATTAAGTCTCATGACTCAAGAGGAACATTACTCAGATAAGCCCCGTGACTGCCATGACGTACATGGACAACATGTGGCTTATCATGATACCATATATTAACCTATATTCATATTCAATAAAGTATCATTCTCTTCTTAAATCTTCCCCTTTATTTTGTTTATTATACTTCCCAGAAGTATAAACACGACAGTGGTAGCACAGGTAGGTTATTCATACCTACCCAACTCAAAGGAAAAATTCCGCCCAAGAAAAGAACACAAGCAATGTCACTCCCTAACAGCTGGAGAGATTATAAAGTAGGACAAGACGTCCCCCCTGGACTTGTCATTTACAATAATCTCCTTGTGCCCATTGACCAGTACAACGCCCTCAAGACCTGCAGTCTGTTCTCTACCACACCAACCACAGTGACGTCTACGCAACCTGAGATACCCAACATTGTGTTTCAACACTTACAAACTGCTGAGATTGGCGCCTTCCCAGGACTAGGTGTGAGAACGCCTCTCTTTGGATCAACAGCACGGAGAGCAAGTTTGCACAAGTGGAGTACCCCCAAAGACTCTGGGTTAGTGAAGTTGCCCTCCGCGCAACAGGAACTGCCTCGCGTTTTGTTACTGAATGGCTAGCGCAACACCCCGACCAGAAGGAAAACTGGGAAGTGTTCAAAGCCGCATTCCTTGAAAGATTCTCCATGAAGAACTCAGACGTAGTAATCATGACCAAACTCAGAACCTTCAAAATGACAGGAACCATTGAGGAATACATTGCCACGTACAAAGGACTGCATGACCGTGCGCCCAACACCATCAATTTTGATGAACCTGGACCACGCTTGGACTTTTACAATGGCCTTCCTACACATATCAGATGTCAGTTTGATATGACCCACTGCAAGAACCTTGAGGATGTGTTCCTAGAAGGAAAACGCGCAGCTCAGAAGTCTGACGACCTGCACACCTCCAACAAGTGCAAGGACAACCCTGCAGCTAAGAGAGAGCCTCGCCCCAATAAGCAAAACAATCAAGCCAATAGTACCCAACCTCAACACAGGAATTGCACTGCACAAGCCAACCAGGCCAGCACTGAAGATACCAACGAGGAGGGAAAAGCTCAGGGGAGTGCTTAGGCAAGCCGCCCTCCTCCTCTACACAAGACTCGTACAGATAACAGGATGTGGACTCCATTACCATGATCCAAGTTCCCTCCACCAATCCTCTCCTGTTTGCCGCCCAATCTGGAAATAAACTCCTTACCTATCCTTTCCGTTTTTGCAGATACCAGGGCACAGCGCTATTTGACACTGGAGCTGATCAACCGCTTGTTAACAAGAGTTTCACAGACCTCATGAAGTTACCTACCATTTGAAGTAACATCAAGAGAGTCGTCATGGCGGACAACTGTAGCACACCAGTTACCCATGTTACCAAACCTTTCTGGGCACAAATTGGAAACGTCCAAACGACAATTAGTGGCCCCATCATCCCAATCCCAAAATATGATATCATACTTGGATTAGATTGGATGCAAAAGACAAAGCCTCACATCAACTGGGACAGTGCCATCCTTACAATCCAGCGAGGAGAAGTCCACCATCACGTGTACCCAACACACCTTGACACTCTCATGAGGGACCACATATTTGTAAAAATCATGGAGACGGAGAAAGAAACTGACATCAGCAAAATCAATTAGAGCATGTGTACTTATGAAGTCATCCACTTCAAAAACACAGAAATTCAACACAAACAGAACCCAATTAGAGACCAGCTAGTCAACGAGTTTCCCTCCGTATTCCAAGAATCACTACCCAGACTGCCCCCTGATTGCAGTATACAACATGAGATTGACCTAAAAGGTAATGTGCCTAAAGCACAACCTATCTACCGCCTCACACCACAAGAAGACAACACTCTGAAAGCCTACCTTGACAAAGCACTTAAGAAAGGCCTCATCAGACCTTCAAAATTACCCTTTGGTGCTGCTGTCTTCTTTGTGGCAAAGAAAGATGGGGGCCTCTGCCTAGTCACAGACTACAGGGCCCTCAACAAGGTCACAATAAAGAACAGGTATCCCCTGCCCCTAATTGATGACCTTTTTGATACCCTGGGGGGTCCCAAATCTTCACAAAAATCAATTTGACAGCAGGATATCACCAAGTTCGTGTGAAACCTGAAGACATTCCAAAGACTGCATTTCGGACCAAGTATAGATCTTTTGAATGTGTTGTCCTCAATTTCGGCATGATGAACGCCCCCAGTACCTTTGTAACCTTTATGAATGAAGTATTCAAGGAACACATTGGGAAAAGAGCAATCATCTACCTAGACGACATCATCATCCTTAGCCCCAACCTACAACAACACTGGGAAGACGTCTGTGCAGTCCTATGAACCCTGCAGGAAAACCAACTGATTGCCAAACCATCCAAATCTGAGTTCTTCTCAACTGAACTCCCCTTCCTTGGTCACATAATTAGCAAGGACGGTATCAAGCCTGATCCAGACAAAATACGCGCTATAACAGAGATGCCAGCCCCAAGAAACAAGAGTGAGCTCCGCACTTTCCTTGGAATGATAGCATATTTACGCAGGTTCATCCCTGACTGGGGCGCCCTAACAGCTCCCCTATCAGCCATCACGGGGAAAACAACCAAGTTTATCTGGACACCTTTGCAAGATCAACATTTCCGCCAGCTGAAAGAGCGCATGGTCACTGCTCCCATCTTGCAATATCCAAACTGCGAGGGTATCTATGAGCTAGAAACCGACACCTCTGATTATGCCATAGGAGGAGTCCTCTGTATCCAAACGGCCCAGAAAGACTTCCTTCCTGTAGCATATGAATCTAGGAAGCTATCGGACGGCGAGCAAAGATACCCTATACACAATAAAAAGTTGGTCGCCATCATACACTGTCTCATAAATGGCGATGTTATCTAGAAGGAGCTCAGACGTTCAAAGTACTCACTGACCACAAGTCATTGGTATTCTTTAAAACACAACAACACCTGTCAAGAAGACAAGCCGAATGGATGGGTCTCATACAGAGATATCCCATGAAAATTGAATACAAACTAGGCAGAGAGATGCTTACTGCAGACGCCCTATCAAGGCTATACAATAAACACATCCTCCGCACTGATGGCGATCTTGACTGGCCCATGTTAATCATGGGGAATCTCCAGGAAGGGTTCCCACCTGGCACACCAATGAACATCCAAGAGAAAGTCCTCAAGAACAAACACCTGTTCAAAAACGTATATGATACCCTCCACTGAATCCTTCCAAATGGTGACACAGTACCCTACGTTCCGTCAACACAAAAGATTGACACAATCCTCTGATATCACAGAGACTTGGGACACACCCATAGCAGAAACTTGCATGAATATCTCAAGACTCGCTACTGGTGGCCCAATATGCTAGATGATATCAGAGAAGTACTAGAACAATGTGAGGTCTGTGAAAAGTACACCTGAACCAAAGCACCACCCAAGTCAGTAGTACCTGTGTCCATCACACAACCCTTCAAGGTATGGTCGTTGGATATTGTGGGACCCATGCCTGGTGAAAACAAGGGCAAGAAGTACATTATCACAGCTATAAACTATGCAACCAGATGGCCTGTAGCACAAGCTACAAAAGAGCACAAAGGCAATTACATGAGACAATTCATTGGCAAAGAAATCATAGCTAAGTTTGGAAAGCCCGACCTCTTAATCACATATGGGGGCACTGAACTCAAAGCTATTGACACCAACATATAACTCGCCAAAAATGGAATAAAACACGTCACAGCCAGCCCATATCACCCCCAGGCAAATGGACGTGTAGAACGACTAACCGGCTCTCTAGTGGAAGCCCTCAGTAAGTTGTCTGCCAACAATCCAAAAGCCTGGGTCAACATGTTGCCAACCGCCCTTATGGTCTGCAGAACACAAGTCAACCGCAATACAGGCAAAAGCCCCTATGAACTTGTCTATGGTCAGAAACCTTCACTTGTCAGTACAACCATGGGACCACGACTGCCACTTCCAAAGAAGATACCAGACAGTAATGACCCAAAAGTACTACAAGCCAGAAAGGACCAAGAAGTGATGGAACAACAAAGGGTTCAGCGGGAAGCAATCCCATTGCAACAAGAAAGATTCCAAGTCGGAGACGAGATCTGGGTTGTCAACCACGACCAGCACAAATTAGACCCAGGATTGCGCGGACCAGGCATCGTCATGGAGGTGAAACCCAATAACATGTACCTCATCAAAGGGATTGGAGCTCAAACTGAATTGAAATGTATGCATCATGATCGACTCCGCCTATGTAAAGCAAGAGCAGCCCAGCAAAACTCAAGACTCCCTGTTCCTAACAACAAACTGGATCAATACCAGGCCTGTATTCCAGATACCCTCAAGAAGGTTCCCAAGGCTCCGCCTTCCAGCACCCCAGGGGGAGATGTCGCAACATCTTCGATTACTCCCTCTCGGGGAATTAACACCCTGAGTAAACCACCGAGCGGCTCACCGAATGGTTTACCGCCCAGCCAATAAACTGGTGGCACCTTTATCAGTTAACCATCTATGACGAGGATCCCTCAATCCAGGTCCTAAATGGAACACAACTTGATTAAGCCTCGTGACTCAAGAGGAACATTACTCAGATAAGCCCCGTGACCGCCATGACGTACATGGACGACATGTGGCTTATCATGATACTATATATTAACCTATATTCATATTCAATAAAGTATCATTCTCTTCTTAAATCTTCCCCTTTATTTTGTTTATTATACTTCCCAGAAGTATAAACACGACACAATTATGGCATGCTCTGCTAAATGAGTCATTGGATTTTCTTTTGACACCAATAGCGTGATTCCCCATCAAATAATTTTCTTGTATATGGGTTAAACCCAAAGTCAATTATATCTACTACATGAGCCATATCTATAAGCTATGACTAGCATAATTTCCGCTCTTTATACTACAATTGGAGAGCGTTTTAGGAATTGGTGGTGAAATCACGGCGAGCTCATCAATGGCGGAAGTTATACGTGCTCGGATTGTTGAATAATCTAAATATTAGTGAATACGTTGGGCTGTTTGCTTAGGCGAGCATTTTCTTTTAAGGCATATACTTACATTATTATAGCAAGGTGCTGTACTTTAGAAAGAACACGAGCGGATTTTAAATTTGCGCCGAATTCTAATCATTTTCTAATCACCTGCTAATCATGGTTTGCTACAGAAAAGCGTTAAAACAAGGGGTAACTGAGGTGATAAATATCTCTTTGCTTTGATCAGATCAGGCTTGCCTAAAAAGATATCCTTTAGAGCCACCATGTGTACGTTGTAAATAACTAAATCTCGGAAGACATGTCATGTTTATTTGAGTAAAGTAAATAGGAGGTATTTCCAAGCATTCCTAGATTTAGAAGATAACAAAGATTTGCATATATTGTTATCCAAAACCGAGTTATACTAGCCTTCACAAAGAAAAAGCTATACTGGAGACATGTTAAAGAACATGCGCACTTTTTGAATCCAAGTAAAAGGCTTCATCGGGGTAGCTGTTGCAAGATCTTTGACGAGATTCTCGTAATATATAGGGTTGGAAGCAGGAGATAGTAGCTTTTGAGAAAGTGGATACTAGAAAAGCCATAAGACAAAATTATCCAGAAATTTTTTAAAGCGACTGTAAACAATCTAGAAGTATAAACTCCAGGGAGAAATATAACTTTTTAAAAACTTCAGGTAGGGAATCAAACTATTGATTAAAAAATAGTTACCTCAGTTCTATATTTATCGGAATTAATGGCCTCAAGAGCAGCTATTTGAACGTAGGCATCCGCTATGATCTCTTGTGTCTTAGGGCTTTCGATTTCGAGAGATTTATTTTCATGGAAAGTTGTTGAAATATGCTCAAGAAGCTCATTGCGGAATTGGCGGTTAGGTCGTAAATGATCAATTGGCTGATCATAACTCAGGCGGAGAAGCTGCCGGTAAATAGAAAATACCTGTGCCTTGTGCCTCTGAACCTTCGAAAGTGCAGCTTCAGACATTGTTTAAAAAGTTAAGACTGGCTGTTAAAAGTAGCACAAAGCTTAAGTAGTCCTCCAAGACAGTTTAGATCGATCGATGAAATCAAGCAATAAATTTTAAACAGCATTACAGAACAGTCTTATTGTACAACTGCTAGCAAATTACCGCAATTAACCGAGATTGCCACTTTATCAGATTCTATTAGAGCTTCCCAATTCAAATCACATCGATTCAACTATGGGTTTACCATGAAACTTACATTCAATGCAGTAAAAAATGGGAAGTCCTTGTTTTATGCTAACCACAAGTATTTTTAAAGTCCCACTTTAGCTTTAAAGTTAATCACTACAGGATGTCACAAAATTCATCCAGGAAGCAGTTCTGATAGATTTCTATAAATAGTAATCATTGATTCATATAGTATGCACTATAAGGATTTCCATGGAACAACATACACTAATTTTCAAAGCCCTTGAGATGAATGAAATCAACTTAGACTAGAAGAAGATATAATCATAGCAGCTTCTAATCATTATAATATTAGAACAATATATGTTAAATATCAGAAGATTATCCACAAAGCAAATCTTGAACCAAGTATGTGTCAGGAATATTCCTGACATCAACCAAATTTCTGTTGAGATACCATGTTGGGGAAAAATAGAAAATTCCAATTCAAAAAATCCACAATTTGATTTGAATTTCCCCCCATTAATTGGGAAAAAATAAAATCAAAAAAGAGGTCAAAACAGGACTTGGTAAGCCCCAGAATAATTTATCATCTGGGCAGGCACCCACCACGCCTGCCAGCCTTCCCCCGCTTACCCAGCCAGCTGCCAGCGGGCCCACTGCCAGTCTCCCGCCCACCCGCTTGCTCTCTAGGTCCCAGCCTGCAGCCTGCAGCCAGCGGGCCAACCGCCAGCCACCCACCCACCTGGGCCCCAGTCTCCACTCCCCAGCCAATCAGAAGTCCCCATCAACCATAGCCAATCAGAAAAGTCCCTGATTGCAGGGCAAAAATTAGGGAATAATACCTTTCCTTCAGAAGAAGGGAAAATTCATGCTTCAAGTTTGAGCAACAATTCTACCCCAAACCAATGGGATTCTAAGGCCCAAATCACATGGTTGGGTCCAGACTCCAACCAAACCATGCCTTCCAAGACAAAAATAGATTTTGAGAGTTCCTTGAGTTTTCCCCACCACATGACCCAATGCCCACAAGAAACCATTGGTTCCAGTCAAGAATTGCCAAACCAACAACAGATTGCAAAAGAACAAGGATTCAGCCATCTTCTCAAAAACCAATTTCCACTCTCATCCTCCAAACTTTTGGGATCTCCAATCCCTTGTTTCCACTCCCACTTGCAAAGCTTTGCCCAGTGGGAGGCACTATAAATAAAGGATCCCTCCTCAGTAATAGATTGTGCTATTTTTGAGTTTAATACCCTTCTCAATAAAGCTATTTTAAATCTTAAATCCTTAAAGGACAACTCTTAGTTAAATTAACCTTCACCTTCAATCCCCAGCCCAGGGAAGATGAACCACCTCATCTTCACAGCTGTGCTTAAAGCTTGCCTTGGGACTGGAGGTTACCAACAAGAGCCAGGAAACTTTGGGCCTTCACCAGAAGGGTTAGGCCAAGGCTACCACTACAACCCCAGCCAACTCAACTCTTTGCATACTGGTTCTTGGCCTCCTCTTGTGTTGCTACACTCCACCTTGTCCATTGCAGTGTACACCTCCCTTTACTATGTGTTGACATACTTTGTGGGAAGCTCTGGCAGATATAACCTCCACACCAAGGTATTCCGATGGTTAATGACCATCTATCTGATTATCAATGCCTTGACTGGATTCCATTTTGCCAACCTCCAACCATACCTCTTGCAGGTAGTACTCAACAATGCTCTGGGTATTACAGTATGAAGTAAAACAATATCAAACTTATATCCCCAAAATAGAACATTGCACAAAGTAAACTAAAATGAAGAACAAAATAAAATATAGTCATATTATAATATAACTTAGCTTACTATGTTTTCAACATCTTTGATTACACTTACTTGTAAAATCATTTCTTCTATAAACATGTTAGAACGTTCTAATAGAAGGTGGTCCCAAGACCTAGTCCAACTATTTTAATAAAAAGCCCCCTAATGTTCAAAGGACCCTTTCCAAATATGCCACATGATCTACATGGACACAATATGCCATGACTTCGTTCATAAAGGGCTCACTTCTATCTCAATAAAATTAACATTATCTTTATAATTTCCCCATATTTTTATATACAATTCCCAGAAGTACATACACAAGAGTAGTAGAACAGATAAGTTATCCATATCTTCACAGTTCAAACCTCCCCAAGAATAAAACCCAGAATATGACACTTCCTACCATCTGGTGAACTTAAAGAAAAATAGACCATATCTTCAGGATGTTCTGCCTTCAAGAACCTTTCCCATACCTATTGAAAAGTTTAACTACTCCACTACTCAAAGCATCCTGGAACACCAACCTTACCATAAATCACTTAAAATCTCAGCCACAGCATTCCAGCAGCTATGCATAGCATAAATTGCCCCTTTTTAGGGATCTACAGAAAAAACACCAAAATCTCAATCTAAAACACACAAATCAAGTCCATATAAATTAGCTACCCAAAAATCTCAGGCTTAGTGAAATTTTAGCTAGGGTCACTGGAGCTACCACCAAGTTTTTAAGGGCCTGGTTTGAAGCCAACCCAGCACAAAATAATAACTGGATCTATGAAACACTTCTTTTATTGACAATATGTCCCTCAAAGGTTCAGAAACCATGATCTTCCAGCAAAGTAAGAAGCCAAGGATGACTGGGTTGATCTTTGACTAAATCAAAGCATATGAGGATACAAGTGGCAGAATGACTAATTACATTAACTTTTGCAAAACATCAGCTTTTATAAACTTCTATAAGGATATACAGTTATGCCATGAAAATATTCTTGTTAAACTACTTTATGGATCTTTAAGAGACCTTTTAATAAAAAAATTGTTGCTCCAAAGTAAGATTGACTCCACCAAAGTTCCAAGTTCAAGTAAATAAATACCAGAAAGGGAACAGCATCCCAAAAAGCAATCACATCACTTAACTGGCCTTAATTCTATAATAAACCCATAAAACACATTTTAATAATAGAAAGTGCCATAAGGATAACTAAGAGATGAGAAAGCAGGGTAAAACCTAAGTTAAGCTAAGATAGTACTTAAAAAAGGGTAACCCCTAAGCAATCAAATTTTGATCATACAGCAAGACTTATATATACCAGTATCAAGATTTAGATTATATATCCATGACAAGTACCATCTGATAGCCCCATTTTTATACCTGATCTAGAGATAAAGTGCACACTTGGGCCTTTTGTTTTTGATATAACCATGTTACAAATTTATTTGCTACAGGAGAAGAAATACCTCCCATTGGCAAACATTTGCCATTTTTTTCAAAATTACATACCTTTAAGAGCAATATAACACAAGTCATTATGGAAGAGAAAACATTAAAGTGATCCTAGATGTCAGGGAACCAACCCTGGGTGGCTGGCTCATCAGAATTGTGATTGGTTGGGTGGGCAGAGCCCATCATAGTATTGGCACTTGTAAAGCTACTTCCCCTTTGGCCCTGGATAGGGACGTCTTTTCTCAAAGAACCAAGAAATCCTCCCAAATGCCTGCCAAGCCCTTAAATTTGCTAGCAGATTTGGCACACACAATTGACAAGAGATTTGTGCTGGCTTACCCTTCCCAGACGCCTCCCACCTGGTCACAATTCCTGGTCCCAACACTGGAAGAATCTTTAATTAATCTGGATTAGCTTCTAGCATGGTACCATGCCCACTGCAATTAGCTGGTGATTGCCCAATCAGAACTGGCCAAATCAGATGTTCTCACCTGCCCTGGATCCTTAGCTTTAAGAAATTCTACCCATTCTTCTGGTTTCAGAAAATCAGAGGTGCCTGAGGAAATCAATCCCAAACGTTTCAGTCCCCCTGACCTTGGAGTGAAAACTTTCTTCCCCAACCAACCAGAAGGCTCCCCTGCTCCTGGTGGCTCCAAGACTGACAACCACCCCCTCTAAAATTCAAGTAAGCCCCCAAGGGATCTTGCCTGTCTATTTTTACAATAAACTTTTGGTCTTGTCCTAAACACCCCTATTTTCTTGGGGCTCTTTGCTCTAGACTTGGAAGCTGTTGGTTAAAATACACAGTTTTATTACCTGCAGCTGTGACGGAAATCACTGGATAATATGAAGCCGTTTCTAAGTGATGGGGAATTACCACCCAAATCCACATAGAATTGATTATTAACCACCAACACGGCTTCAGATATTTTTTTGTAAAACTTCCTATTGTAACTCTAGGATTAAGTAGAACCAGTAGTCCTAACCAGATTAAACCAAGATAAATGACCTGGGAAAGCATCAATGCATCTTCAGCGTAGAATTCTGGGCATTGAGAAGGGACACAATTTTCAGTTTCAAGAATGGGGGGAGGAGCTACAAAATTGGCTGGCATGAAATTGTCATTTGGAGGTGCCAACAACAAAGTTCCAGATGCTGGGCCCCATCTTCCTGAAATGATTTGGTTCAGAATCAGATTGTACAGGATATACTGTAACAGCCCAATCACAGGATGCATTTTTAAAATTTAAAATTTAGAGCTTGTGATAATTGATTTTTATTGAGTAAATTTAGAAGGACTCAACTCTTAGAGTTGAAACAGGGAAAACTATTCAATATATATCAGAAAAATTGACTAAGCAAGACCACCTGAATCTTGACCTACTATTCCTTCTACGTTGCTAAGTAAGTATTTAGTCCAGATTGCAAAGAACCCTTGCGTGACTAGTCTCTGACAACCATACTGATTAACAAGCTCATATCAGGTGACCCTCATATTACGTCAATTTATCAACGTCAGTTTGAAAGGGGGAGCTGGTTTCAGCTGGCAGACTGGAGCAGCTGTGACCCATTTTCAATCAACTGTTTGGTTTAAAGCCATTAACTTGGTCAATTTCAATATAGGTTTTCTGGCCTTCCAAGCCTTCTTACTTGGACAGACAATACCCAGCATTATGGAATCTACCATGACAGCAGCCCCTTCCCGTTGCTGTACCTAAGCCTTTATGTTAGCTAAATTGAGATTGTTTATCTGGTTTGCTTTCAAGAGCAAGTTCAAACCTGAAATTGGTTAGCGAAGGCTTATAGTTCCTTACTTTAAGTTTGAATTTCTTGGTTTCAGTGTAAACCCTGACTTTGAACCCCTTAGAAAAGACTTATAAGACCTTTTAGCTGTAAGAAAGGGGGGATAAACTAACTAGGTTTGGCTCTCATCCCAGTGAGATGAACCACCAGGATGCCATCCAGTAAATCATTGGGATGGCCACTCTAAGAGGGGACCAAAGGGAGGACACCAGAGAAAGATGAGAAAAGTAGGTGTTCAATCTCATCAAGGCCAGACCTGTAAGAAGCCAGGGAGTGCGTGTAGGTGCATACTCTAGGACTATGGGCGGCTTCTGAGGGGCAAGCATCTCCTTCACTGTCAGGGGGATACTACAATTGTATCCACAACTGGTAGATCAACTGATCCAAGAGCTGAAGAGTAAAGATCAATATCATCACAATTTAGGCTTTTGACCAAGATCTCTCTAGTGAAGAGCAGGTTATTGACTTTTCCAGGCAAATTGTCAAACAAGTACATGAACCTAGAGGGGTCGTCACTCACATAGTGGGCAGAAGAAGAAATACACCTCCAGAGATCAGGAGAGTTTAATCAAATAAACAACAGCACTGGAGCCAAGGGAAAGACCACAAATTTCAGAGCTGGGAGGATCACTTCTGGGATCTTCAGATAATTTGGAGTCTAAAGCTGGGCTTTCTGGGTCTAAAACTTATAAAACTTATGTTAGCTAGGGAAGCCACACAAAAAAATCAACATAATTAAGCTGAAAGGCTTAAAAAGGACTTGACAATGGTCTTGGATGACTTTAACAACAGTTAAAGCAAAAGCAGGTTTAGATTGAAGCAAAAACAGTGAAAATTTAAGATAAAAATAGGGTTTAATGCTAGTTTTGAACTTAAAAATAAAGTTCAAACAGATATTTTGAAAGCAGCACTAAAGCTAGGTAAAGACTATATGCTGACACTAACTTCAACAGCTTAGTAGACACGACCTTGGGCAACAAGGATGACTTAAAGGTAATGAAATCAAGTATTTTTACTAACAGTTTAACTATAGGACACCAAGGCGTCCAAAACAATTAACTTGACTGTGATAAACTTATTTTATTCCAAATGATAGAGTGAGCAAGCAAGGGGCCAAAAGTCCCACATCTTGATTTAAGAAATGGGTTTTGGATTCAAAGGGTCACCTGACCAAACTGTGACATCTGATTGGCCAACAGAGAAAATTTTCAGGGTAGAAACAGGGGAGTTGGAGAGTTTCATACTGATTTATGTTGTTCTGTTTGATTGGCTAGTGTTGATTTGGGATAATTATGATTCATTCAAGTTTGGAGGAGTCAATATGGCTAGTTTTTATTGGCTGGCCCTGATAGTTGTAAAGACCCGGCAATTGGGGAAGCATTTTAGCTAAGTAGGGTACCAAGTTGGCCACTTGGAACCCGGCAAGCGCGGTCACAATGGAATAGACCATCATCATCCATCAAAAGACCTTTGTGTGTACGTTATAACGTCCAAAATTACCAGCAAAATTTATGAGTATGTAGTATACTAAGGTGTATATAGCTACAGACTGAGTGGAGTGGGGCAAAACCAGCGTGAGCCAGGAGTACTGATTAGAGGGTTTGAGCTGTGCTGGCTCCTTGTAAAAGTACTTGTCAGTTGGATCATTGAATGGCCCATGCAGTTGATAGTGTTGGTGGCTCCCAATCCCAAGGCAGGCTGTAAGGACAGCCAAGAAGATGATGTGGTTCATCCTCTAGTCCTGGGGAAGGGCATACAAAGCTTAGTGTCTTTAACTTTCTGAAGGGTAAAAGTCTTGGTTGATTTATGTGATAACAATTGAGGGGTAATTTTCTCAATGATAGCACAAACTATCATCAAGTTATTAAGATTTATTATATGCTATCATCCTTGGTGGGGCATGAATAGTGAAAAACATTGAACAGGGAACCGCAAACACTTGGTGCTGTCTGGAATTTTCTTTTGGGATTGGAATTGGAGGGGTTTGGCAAGCAATGAATTGTTAATCTCTGACTTGCATTGGTTTGGTGCTTCTTCAGGCACTTTCATGCACCTAAATTTCACTTCTGCAATTACTGCATTGGTTGATTTGCAGGGTAGCCTGTCAGCCCGTCTGAATTTGGTAGATTCCAAATTTGGGCAGCACTTTCCCTAAATTTTGGTTTGGAGAAATTGCCTTTTCTGGTTTCCCAATTTGGCAATTTCCCCATCCAGTGAGGGTGGACAGTCCTGCCGTGAGGGGTGTGCTGCCTCCCACTAGCTGGCAGGCTGGTTGGCGCCTGGCAGTCGGCTGTGCAGCCTGGGGCTGGGGCTGGGGTATAAAACCCAAATTTAAAAGAATTTGAATTTTTAAATACTTTTTTTCCATTTGTTGTTTTGTGGCAGTTTCCCCAATTAGGGGGAACTGCTGCCTTTTTTTCTTGACCTGTAGGACCCATTGTGACCAAAATGTTGTCTTGTAAAAGGCTGTTGTCAGAAATATTCCTGACACTGATAGTATTCAATAACAGTTGGCATTAAGCCAGTAAATAGTCCAAATTGACCAGTGTTTCTTCCCAGGGCAGAGCAACCAAAGCATTGGAGTCTACTTAGTAGGCTAGCACAAACATTTCATCCACAGTGTGAGCTAAATCATTGAGGTAACTAAGAGGTTTGGATAAATTCTGAGCAATTTCCTTTGTGCCTCAAGGGAAGATTGTCCTATCCAGGGCCAAAGGGGGGGAGTAAATTTACATTAGCGGTCTCTCTGTCCCCTAACTTTGTGCCTGATCTATTAAAGTGTACTGATTTTTATAGTACCTTGCAAAAACTCAATTTCACTCTAAAAAGCCCACTCAATCACCCAAAGATCTCCCAAATTTTCCAGGAAACCAGAAAATACTGTTCCCTCTCTCAAGTTTGTAGTCTTTTTGGTCCTCCCTGTGCTTTTTGTGCTATGTGTTGTATCTCCTGGCATGTAAAATCATCTAGATATCTCAACTATCACTGTTGGTAGGGATTCTGTGTCTCATCTGTGCGCTGGATAGCCTGCCTGCCCAGGTGTGTGCAGCCCTAGCTTCTGGCACCACTCTCCTCTAAAATCTGACCCCAGATGAAGGTGATTTTGCTATGGTCCAGGAGATGTCCCACTATTCTCCTACGTTGATGGAAGAGACTCCCCTGCCTGGTCCTGTGGTTGAGGTACCTTATTTGGAACCAACCCTGGTGTTTGCCTGCCTGCTTCCTCCTGTACGCCTGGGTTACTTTCTGGAATGCTACTGATGGCAGTCAACACATACCTTCCCTCAATCTCCCCTACTTTGTCCTTCTGGACCCCTGTTAGAGCAGCCATTACAGTGCTTCACTGGATGGTTTCCTGGTAGATTTCTTCCCCCAGGTTGGAAGCCAAGCTTAGCTAGTTTAGCCTCCTATCTCACAGTGCTAACTTGAATATGTACAACATCAATCTTCTAAACCAGGACCAAGGGCCATCAGCAGGACTATATAATCTTTTACCCCTGAAAGGATAATATATGATGTTCCAAAAAGCTTGTTAGTGGTGTCTATGGGAAGGTTGGCAGCAGATGTGGGCATAGGTTTGGGAGTAAGAGGGGGTTTCAAGCCCAGTTGGCAGGCAGGAAGAAAGCTGTATTTCTCTTGGAACTGGTGGGGTTCAGTAACATTCCAAGAGCCCTTTCTGTTGAATCTAGTCAAATCTTTGGTGCAGGCCAGGGGATCACTTGTTAATATGTTCTCAGGGGTGTATAATTTATACTCTGGCTTTAATAGATACTCAGTAAAGTGAACATGACTGTAGGGAGCACTTGGAGGACAGAAAACTGCGGGCAGTGGGTCAGAAGGATCAGTGATGGACCAAAAAATTACTAATGTTAAATGAGATAATAATCAGGATTCTTAATAGTTCATAACCTTTATTTGAAAATGATAATAAAGTCTGGAACAGGTTCTAGGGGTTTGTATAGTACCCCACTACCAGACTTCAACTCTAATGGTTGGGAAATTGCAACTTTGGCAGGCGTGCTGCCTGTGTCAAGAAACCAACCCTGAGTGACTGGCCTGTTAGTGTCTGGGAACAGGGGGGTCACAGGCAGAGTGGGCAGAGCCCATCAGAGGATTGGTACTAACTTAATTAGATAGGACATTCATTTGTCTACCCAGGATCACAGTCCAGCAGCCAGGATGATGGTGTCACTCACCCAGTGAGAGTGGTATACACTATCCCAAATAGGTTGCTGGTGTGGTCCAGGGGGAGCTTGTTTGTGGATGCAGGTATTGGTTTGGAGGTGACAGGTGGCTCTATGTCTAGTTGATAGGCAGGAAGGAAGTTGGATTTATCCTTGAATAGTCAGGGCTCAGTAATGTGCCAAGGGCCCTTCCTGGTGTATCTGGTCAGCTCTTTAGATTGGGCTAAGTGATCCTGTGCTAATATCTTGTCAGAGGAGTAGTCTCTGTATTCAGGATTCAAGGGGTATTCTGTAAAGCAGACAGGACCAAATAGAGCACCTGGCAGACAATAAGTTGCTGGAGGAGTGACAGGAGGATTGGAAGGTTTAGAGCTTAACTGGCAGATGGCTAAGATAAATACAATAATATTTGGTAGAACTAATATCTCATATCCTTTACTTAAAAGTAACAATTTAATTAATCTTGTCCTGGCAGATACTTATACCTCTCTGTCAGGCCTTATTTTCTGGTTGGGTTTCTTGGGCTTGGGAAGGGGGGCAGGGTGGCATCAGGCACAAGCGGGTTGCCATTGGCTATCTTTGCAGAATAGGCCTTTGAACACTTATGTTTGACAATTTGATGCTTAGTGTTGGGCAGATATCCAGGGCCAGGGCCATTTTCTGGACTTTGGGCAGGTTCAGGGCAATTTGCATTGGCAGACTTGCTAATTTTGCCCCCTGACCCGCCAGTGTCACGTGTTGGTATATCAGAATTCTCCTGGCATCTGGCGTGGATGGGTGATTATTAGTTGATATAGTGTTGGGAAGGCTCACAGGGCAAGTATCAACTCTTAGGCTGGGGGCAGGTTTGTGGAATTTCTCATTGGCAGGGTTGCTGCTTTCACCACCCAAACTGCCAGTGTTGCGGGTTGCCACTTTAGGGAAACTTCTACTGTCAGGCACTGGCGGTTTGCTTGCAAAACCCTGTGGTGTTGTCAAGGATTCAGATCCTGGAAGGTTGACATTGACTTTTCTAACAGGTTCACTATTGATAAGCCGTGGTTGGCCAAGCTCCTGGCCTTCTGAACTGGCAGGCTACAGGAAATTAGGTTCAGGGTTCAAACCCTGCCCCATACCTTGGATTTTGGGTAAGGAAAAATGGTCATTCATGACAGATGGCCTCTTTGCCTCCATTTGGCAAGTGATTGGGAGACTTGGTATGTGCTGCTGCTGACAACATTACATTAGATTCTAAGCTTTTGAGGGCATCTGTGGGTTAAATACCAGAAGATTTGATCTAAAAAATGTGGGCAGGCAAGCAGGCCTCTGGTCTTTAAGGCTGGCAGCCCACATTGACCAAGGTTCAAATCTTGTTCCAATACTTGGGTTTTGGAAGGAGGAAAATGCCATTCCTGAAAGAATGGTGCAATTTTTAGATACTACCGTTTTATTCTGAGAAAATCTATCTAGAAACAAGTTTCCAGAGAAGGGTGAGATGGTATGGGAAGTGGTAAGAAAGGCAGTAACTTCTGATTAATCAATTAGAATATTTCCATCTACCAGTTTGGCAGTTGAATTTTGTGTCTCAATGATGTAATGAGCATCTGTTTTTTATTATCCTTCAGGTCAAGGGCTGATTTCAACAGGTAGTGCATAGTGTAGAATTGATTGCTCATAGTTCTGGAGGCAAAGCAAGGGTAAAATCAGTGATCCTGATGGCTTCCAAGGCCAGGGCAGCTTTCACTTGTTTCTTTCAAGAGCTGGGTTCAGATGGCTGAGATCTGGCAATCTCTTGGCCCTCTTACAGTGCTGATTTTGTCTTTTTCCTTAGTGGTTGATGCTTATCATAAATTTTCCTGTCCTAACATAAATCACTTTGACTATATAATTTATTTAAAGTGATTTTTTTTGTCCATGTATAGTAACCCTAAAGCTTGTTATCCCTACCATCAATTCTATATTAGGGTTTAAAGTCTCTATATTTATTATTTCTGACACTAAATGTGATCCTTTAGCTGTATCTATTGATAGGCTTGGTTTATTTGAAAGTTTTTATTCAAATAAAGATATCCAGAACATTTACATTCTCATCTTCTGCTCTAGGTTGTATAACTTGGTTAGTATTCAATGATAGCAGCGTGAGAGCCTCACTAGCTTGGTTTGACATTTTTGTTGTATGTTTCAGCATCTATGAGGGTCTGTTGCTGGATCAACATTTTCACTTCAGCGGCTGGGCTCATTTGGTTCCCAAAACCTCATAATGCACATAGTAATTTTGCAGGGTGGCTAAGATAGTTTTGTTAGTGTGATCAGAATTGTGGTTGTTATTTCAAAATAAATCTTTTACTGCCTGCATCCTTTGTTGTGTCTGGAAATTTTGCCCATCAGCACCCATTCTCTCTGAACTGAGCCCTTATTCCTACCAAAGGGGTTGGGTCCCCTTCTGGGCAGGACCAATCTTTAATATGGCCTACTTTTTGGCTTATCAGGTTGTAAAGCTACCCCACGTAAAAGCTAAATAGGGGAGCTGGTTAGCTTTTAAAGTTTAGTCAGCCATCTGCTCAAAGCTGGGCTGGGTTCTGTTGAGGATCAACACAGCGGTGCTGCAAGACACAGCTGGATGAGGAGTTATCTGTCTCCCCCATCATGGTTACTTTTCAACTGACAAGATAAATCTATCTCTTCTAAACTTTGCTTCCCTGAGCCAATTCTCAAAAAAGTCTATAAAGGATACAATTTAATGCTTTACAGCAGCACCAGTTTAGCAAGAAGGTAGGAAACCATCCAAACCAACTCTATAAAGGCTTTATTAAGAATGAAAAATCAAGTCAAGAGATCGGGTTTATTGAGCTACTGAATTAGCTCTAGAGCCTTAAATTGCACTCAACAAGCTTAAAGGCTGCTTGGATCACCTATCAATGCCTAACAGTAAGAGTAGCTCAGGTTTCAAGTCACGAGTGTTAGAGAAAACCGTCCTGATTTAAACTTTAAGCTCAGAGTCTGTTTGCTCCTCCATCTGCATCAAAGCAAAAGGGATTGCCGTCATGGATTGAGCTGGGTTCTCGAAAGATATCAAAATACCCAAAGTTGACTGTTTATCTGCTTGTGGGGTGTGTTTTTTATTCTACTGTTGTTTTGCGTATCTTGCAACGGACCACTTATTGATATGCTTGGCTTAAATCAGGTTAGGAATTCAAAGGCTGGTGAACAACCTTTAGATGGACAGCTGTGGGCTTATATGGGAAATTAATTATTGTTAAGGTAAATTATCTGTAGATAATTCCCTCTGGATAAAATCCATTGAGGTGCTTTTAAGTCCAGCATGAATATACAGTCAAGATGCTATTTAATAATCATGTCTTTTATTAAGGGCATCCTGATTTCCTATGAAATTCCATCCTCACATGCCTATCTATGAAGAGAAAAGATGATAAATGGTCACATTCAGACCTTATTGATGTGGTCAGATTAGGATTTGAACTTCAAGCCCAGTCAATTTGAGCTCTCCTTCCCCTTTCAACTTTACGAATTTACAATCACTCTAAGAGGAGTGAAACCAATTTCCTCATCTTGCAACATACCTTGTATTTATATTTCCAACTTTATGTAGCAAGGGACCTTCCCATCCTCATATCTGTTTTAGTATCCTGAACCAATGTTGAATGGTTCTTTTCAAATAAAATATGTTTAAGCATTCCTCACCTCATTTGTAATTTCAAGCGCTTCTGCACTCTTCCTAGCCATTTCCTGGAGAGAACTCGTTTACCTAGACATGATTCCCAGTACCTTAAGGTAAGCTCACCTTATTCATCCCTGAAGACTAACCACCAGCTTAGTACAGACCTGATTCTAGGGGTTGGTATCCTATTATAACTTTGATTCCCTGCCTAAATTACAGCACTGGATCTGGGGAACATTCCAAAACATTATGAGTGATTCCTGGAGGTATCCAAACCAATTACCAGGAGAGTCTGACCAGATGCTACCGAAATGATACGTTATTCAGTCAGTAGCATCGCCAACCTTGGCATGTTGAACTTTCTTGAACCCCAGCTATAGTGCGGCTTGACCAATGACAGTTGCTGGGGAATGGAGATAGCTGGTGCATATCGAACCCTTGCTTTACATCTGGGGGTACATGGGAATCTATATGAGGCCCATGGCTGTTGGTTTACTTCTTTTAGAATCTTATGGCAGAAGCAAGAGATTTTTGGGATTGGGCTTTAATTTGAATAATAAGTTGCTCACCCGATCAATGGAGCTTTTTGAGCTGCTGTTAGAAACCGTTGGCTGATGTAAATGCTTTGATTTGATGCATGCCGTTGAGGTCTAGTTGGGTTTAGGCTGCCAAGGCTTGGGGTTGAGATTGGCCGGTATAAGTAGGTCTTTAATGGCAATTGATTGTTTTCAAGGCAGCCTTGGGAATTTAATGCCGCAACTGGCTGGCGATGGTAGTTACATTGGGTTGGGATTTGGCCAAATTGAGTGGATTGACAAAGGTAGCTAGAGAAGCGTTTGAAGATAAAGAACAAAGCTTATGTTTATTAGATTTTAATTTTTCGAAATTGAATTGGTTGATAATGAAACTTGAGGCTTGTCCTTGGAAAGATTCAGTAACATGTTTATGTACAAACTTGGGCTTGTAAAGCACTGGTTGAACCCAAAGGCGTGTGGGTTACTTTCTTACGCCACTTGAGCTTTTGTGGTAAACGCTTCTGCAGGATAGAAGAAGCGTTTGCGTTTGTTCAGGTTTACTTTGTGAGTAACCTTAAATGAAGATGATGTGATTGTGCAGGTTTACTTTGAGAGTAACCTTGAATGAAGATGATGTGTTTGTGCAAGCGATAGAACATGTGACTCTTGAAAGTTCCAATTTTCTAAAAAGGTGTGGCAGGAAGTGAATTCTATTTTAATTTTTAAAGAGTCTATGACTGATGGGTTTACGAGGGCGAGGCAACTAGCTGTTAAGAGAATACTTGTACCTAGGAATGATTAATAAATGAGGGACATTGCAGACAATACCCGCACTTGATGCAGTTGTAGAATACTGTTTGCCCTTCATCGGCCGAGCGAAGCTGCATAGTATGGAAGCACATCTCAGGTGCACCGCATTTCGGGCATTCTTCTTGGATCTAAACATGAGAAATGCAGCACAAATTAGGAATTACTGTAGCGGCTTCTTCGCGAGCGAGAGACTGCCTTTGCACGAGCTCTCTTTTGCTTTTAAGAGAAGACTGGAAAGCGGAAGGTTGGCTTTTGGAAATCACTCGCACAGAGTTGTCTATAAATTCCATTTAAGCTGTAAAACAAATAGAAATGCTAAGTATAACGCAAGAAAATATAGTTAGCTGGTACAACTGACGAAAAGGTAACTAATCTAAACCTGAAACATAGCCTAACTTATGCAAGCATAGCGAATTTTAGGGAGAGTTTGATGAAATAAAGCATGTATAAGTGACTTGCGCTTCCAACAAAACCAAGAGTGCAAGTGAAAGAGACGCTTTAGAGTCAAGACTATTGTTAAATTTAAGGAAGTTTTTACCTTCAAGTTTATAAGCATATCCACAGCTCCCACAGGTCGAAACCGGGTTTTTACTAGGAGGGTCCATTAAATTCCCACAATGAGGGCAAAAAGCCATTGTCCCCACAAAGATGGGCGTTGGTTGAATTTCAGTTGAGCTGGTCATTTCTAAAAGACTAAGTTATATTTCTTATGGGATCTAGGTTGTCTTGAAGTGGGGATAAAGAGTATATTTAATACTTAGACTTTAGTCGCAATCTAAAAAGGTTGAAACAGCAGGTTTAAACCCCTTGTTTATATGAGAAGTTTGAAAAAAGGTGGAGTATAAGAACATTTCTGATGAAGATTTTTGAGAGTTTGGGATTTTAATTTCTAACTACCTACATTAAAAAAGGATTGAGATGTCCAGAAAAATATAAGCTTCTGTAAATACCTTAGGAAAATAAAGTTTAAAGGGTAAGGATTTAGTTGAAATTGATTAAACTTGCTTCAAACTCAGTGCTTGCAAGATTAGATGGATCGAGTTGATAACAAAAGTTTTGTAAAAATTGAAGGCGAGCCACTCAAGTTCGGACTTTGGCTCAGGATATTCAACTACGCTGAGCCTCTATAGTTTTCTCGGTTTAAACTAACAGTAAGTTATTAAAATTAGGTAATAAATTGATTTTAACTTTATGGATTTATCAATGTGTTATCTAAAACCTATTCTTCTGACTTCTTCTTCTTTTCTTCTCTTAAAAGCTTGACCTTTAAGTAATGACTAAAAGAGAGATAATACCCCTGTCCAAAACAATTTTTGAATCTTAAAAAGCCTCATCTACACTCGCTTATCAAGACATAAATCAAAAGATATGATACTATTATTTTGTTTAAAAATATAGAGATCCTGATTTGATATACTCTTTTGAAACTTTGCCACAATTATGTTTTAATCCAAAGAAATCCTTTTATGGAAAGCCCTAAAATGCTAGTAGCCTCACAGCATATAGTTACCAGATTGAAAGTTAATTATTGCTCTTGTATAGATCCAAGCATGGCACTCCAAGAAAAAGTTATTCCAGGAACGCCTTTAGGGCACATGCAGGATTACATACCTGGTCCCGGAACGTACATTCATAATGACTACGTATATGCTTCCCTCCTAGGCTTCAAAACCATCACTAAGCCCGAGATTGAAAATAAAGAAAACCTGAAAGGCGGATTTATTAAAGAGGTACTTCAGAAAATTCCAATAAGGACTCTTATTTTGGAGCTTTAGCCGCCTGCCTTGTTTTCCCTCCCTTTGGAAATATTTGCCCTCTGATTTTTCTTAAGTGCTGTATTCATTGAATGCATCTGATGCATTAGTTTAGCTTCCATTTAAAGCATTTTTCTTTTGGTCTGAGATGTTCAAAGCTTTAAAGTATACCCTTGTACTAACAAAGCATTCCAGCTCCCAACCATGTCTGTCCTTGATCTGAAAACTTCCAACGTCATCCCTGAAGTCGGATCAATAGTAATGATAGTTGTGGATGCTTATTGACTTGAATAGGTGACTGCTCAGGTCCTTCGAATTTTTCCAAAACTTGCTGGGCTCAAGATTGTCATGGTTGGCACAAATCCATGTACTGATGACTTTTCAGGAATTATTAGGTAACCGGTTGTACTTCTATAACTAACCCAGCCTATAGAGTTCAGGATGTTAGAGCTACTGAAAAGGATAGCGTCCAAATCTTCCAGTCATTCAGGCCCGGAGATATCGTCAAAGCTGAAGTTGTAAGCAATACTTTATTTTGCCAAATAACAGTTGGTGTGTTTAGATTTCTCTCGGTGACTCAAAGTCCTATTATCTCTCTACCGCCAAAAATGAACTCGGGGTTATTAATGCTCAAAGCCCTGCAGGTAACTATTATTTTAAGTAGTACTTCTCATTCCCTAGGCGAAACTATGATTCCTATTTCATGGAAGGAGATGCAATGTCCTAAGACCCACGTCATAGAATCCAGGAAGTGTGCCAAACCTTTTTAATCAAACAATCGTATAAACACTTTTGGCTATGGTTTGTAATTTTCTAAACTAAATAAAATAAACCCTAGATGAGTCCACTATACACATTTATTTTAAAAGACCTAATATTTTATCAGCTCTATCTTCAATTATCAGGCGGTTTTATAGCTTTCCTGGCTTCCAGCCTTGCAAGGTAAGCTACTAAAATATGGTTTTCAACTGCAACCAAACATTGAAAACAATGTTTGCTAAATATCTAGTTTACCCAAAAGATTCCTTAGGTGTAGACAAAATGATAGATCGCTAAGTCACAGTGGTTTACAACCTGTTGAGATAAACAGAAATACCTCGACCTAAAAAGAAATCAGCCCACCCCAGTTCAAAATCCAACTCCTTAGTAAAAACACAAGCCCCTTCAACGGCCAAATCAGCCTTGATCAGAAAAAATATCCCAGCCCACAACAAAAGGCGCATATTGCAAACAAACTTAGATCAGAATCAACAACGACCCAACTGATCACCAACAGAATAGCTTCAGCCACTCTTCAGCGCTACTATGTTTATTAAGTCCCAGGGAAAGAGAACAACCCCAGGCACTGGAGTGGAAATCTCAACCCATCCACAGACCCCTTTAGTAACTGAAACAAACGATAAAAAAATCGAGTACCGATACAAAATAGCAAAGCCATCCCCTGTTACCAGTACAGCAGCTTCCAAAGCCGTGGCATTGAGCGAGATCAACTCAGATGCAGACAAAATAGAAGTGGACCCAAATCTAATGTCAATCAATATACATCTTTTGGTTTTAATTTCACGTACAGATGAGTTGGTTTTGCTTATTGCCACAGCTTTGAAAATACTGTACACCCTAATTGAGATACATAGTCTGGATCATAAATCAGAAACATGATCTTCTGAATGACTTTTTTAAGATGGAATCATCAAAGACAATATTTATGGGGATATGTAAGGCTAGAGCAGCAGAATTATGACCAAAAAGCATGCATAAAAGTTTGAGGCATGACGTCAGATTGGTGGACTTTGCGCCTCTCAACTTCCATTTGGTTATCCTTCCCTTTGCTGATAAGATAGTTCAGCTACATGATGGTTCACCCCACCATCTCCCCTGCACATACTTGATCCTTAAACGTTAACAGAATCAAACCACACTATCTTTAGCTTAAAGGCCAAATTCTATATCTTGATAAAAATGTTTACTCTTGTCGCAGCATCTACAATTATTCCAACTCAAGAAATTGTTTTCCCAAGAAATCCCCCAATCAATGAACCATTGGTGGCACTCTTATCAGCCACTCCTATTATACAGGAACCAAACATTTCACATCCTGAATGGAACATCACCCCAACACACCCCATGACCACCCTGACGTGCATGGACAGTATATGGCTGCCCATGATACTATATAATCCTCTACCGCCATACCTGTCACAGATGGTCACAGATGGTCCCATCTTATCTGGAATCATGCCCCCTCAGAATTTAAACATCAAAGGCCCAGGACCAAAAAGGTGGCCTTGAAAAATTACAAGGCATCAACCAAGCAATCAACAAGAAGCAGGTTGCAGCCAAACGTGTGAATATTTGACAAAAGTTGAAAAGGCCATTTACGGCCTTAACCCCAAGAAATCTGGTGACCTGGTGTTTTTTGGCCCTGGCATCAAGGTATGGCGCCATAGATCTTTGGTCAATCCCAATGGCTCAGCTTCAAAAAACCCCTTGATAATGCAAGCATTCCCTCCCAAACACTCACATGAGCTGGGTTAGAGCTCAGAACTGCACCAGTAGTTTGATAACCCCATAAGTTTTTTGAAAGATCTCAGTTGTCAGCTTTTGGCCTAAACTCATCCATGGGAATGGAAATCCTGCTCACCTATATGCCTGTGCAGCTTCTTGTAAGTTGCAGTGTCAATTTCAGGGTCTCTGTGGTCTCTGCACTGCTTGACGCAGCCCCTGAGCCTGAAACTGAGGGAACGGTTGAGCAGATTTGCACAACCATATGTTTGCAAAGCCCAGTCTCATCCCCTTGAGTTGTTGCCTTCCGTATTTTTGCCTTGGTTTTTCTTGGTCATCCTTTCCCAATGCCTCTGCTTGGAGTGTATCATTTGTGAATCTTGCTGTTGGGGATTTGGTTGTTGCTGAATGGTTTCAGTACCTGGATCTCCATTCCATATTTTATCAACCCTTTAGAGTTTCAGCAAGACTCCACCATTACAATACCAGATAAAGTGTTGTTCCCCTTGCAATTCCCCTTTATCTTGTTCCATGCACTTTCCCAGAAGTGGATGCCTGCCAGCAGTAGCACAGGGAGGTTATCCATGCCTGCCCAGCTCCAAAGGAAAAATCCTCCACAGGAAATAATCCAGCAGACAGCCCTTTCCACTGGCTGGAGAAGGTACAAATAAGGCCAGGATGTCCCTCAGGGTACCCTGGCTTCAACAATATCCCTGTACCAACTAAACAGTACAACTTCCTCAGCATGCAAGGAGTCCTAAACCTGCCCCTAAGCCCTGAGCTTCCCCAGAATGCCCAACATGGTATTTCAACGTCTCTACACAGCAGAAATTGAAGCGTTCTCAGGACTACGCTGTGAAAACACCAACCTCTGGATCCAGAGCACCCAAAACACATTCACACAATTAAGCTACCTCCAAAGACTCTGGGTAAGTGAAATTGCCTTACGAGATACTGGAGCTGCCTCCCACTTTGTGAGTGAATGGTTTGAACAACATCCTGATCAAAATGAAGACTGGGACATGTTCAAGAACACCTTCCTGGAGAAAGTTTGCCATAAAGGACTCTTATGCTGTAATCATGACAGAACTCTAGAACCTTCAAGATGACAGGGACTATCAAAGAGTACATTGCAGACTATGAAGGGCATACATGATCAAGCTCCGAACACCATCAACTTTGATGAGGCTGGACCACGTACTGGACTTCTACAATGGCCTTCCCACACACATCAGACATCAGTTTGATATGAGCCGCTTCAAGAACCCTCCAGGATGTATTCTTGGAAGGAAAAGCAAGCTGCACAAAATTCAGACAGCCTTGATGCAACCAACAACCAGAAAGGAGAGTCCCTCAGCCAAGAAGGACCCTTAACCTAACAAGCAGCCCAACTGAGCCAATAACCCTCATCCTCTGAGGCAGAAATTGCACAACTCAAGTGAGCCATTGAATGAGCACTAATAACTTAACCAACTGAGGAGGGAAAAGCTCAGGAGAGTGCTTAGGCAAGCCACTCTCTCCCAATTTACAAGACTCATACAGGGACCAAAACATCAACTCAATTACCATGACCCAAATTCCCCCCAGACAATCCCTATACTGTTTACTGCCCAAACAGGAAATAAACTCCTCACTTATCCTGTTCTGCTTTCGCAGATGCCAGGACACAGCACCATTTGGCACTGGAGCAGACCAGTCCCTTGTTGCCAAGAAACTTGCCAACCTCATTAAAACTACCTACAAACAAGAGTAACATCAAAAGAGTTATCATGGCAAACAACCAAGAGCACTCCAGTCACTGAGGAGGCAAACCCTTTCTGGGCACAGATAGGGGATGTACAAACTACCCTTGGTAGCCCTATCATTCAATACATAAATACAGTATGGGTTTGGTCTAGATTAGATGAGAAAGACAAGAGCCTCACACCAACTGGGATAGCACTATCACTCACCATACAACATGGAGAAGTACACCACCACGTGTACCCAACTCACCTTGAAACCCTCACGAGAGACCACATATTTGTAAAGATTACCAAAATGGAAGAGGAAAAGGACGCTAGTAAGATTGACTGGAATGCCTGCACATACAAGATCATTTTTTTAAAAATGTGAAAGTCTCACTTGAACGGGACCCAACATGCCAACAACTTGTCCAAGAGTTCCCTTCAGTATTTCAGGATAAACCTCCTGGCTTACCACCCGGAAGAGGTATCCAGCACAAGATCAACCTAAAAGAAAGTGTACCCAAGGCACATCCCTTCTACCAATTGACACCACAAGAAGACAACACATTAAAAGAATACCTGGATGAAGCCCCAGAAAAGGGGCTCATTTTATTATCAAATTATACCTTTGGTGTGGTGGTCTTCTTTGTAGCTAAGAAAGATGAAGGCTTACACCTCATCATCAATTACAGAGCACTCAATTAAGTCACAATTAAGAACAGGTATCCCCTGCTCCTGATTGACAGCCTCTCTAGTGCTTGAGGAGGATCAAAGTTCTTCACAAAGGTTGACTTAATAGCAAGATACCATCAAATCCATGTTAATCCTGAAGACATCCCAAAGACAGCTTTCAGAACCAAATCCAGCTCCTTTGAATATGGAGTCCCTAACTTTGGTATGACAAATACTCCCAGTATCTTTTTGACCTTTGTGAACAAAGTATTCAAAGACCATATTAAAAAATAGCCATAGTCTACCTAGATAACATAAGCATCTATATCCCCATCAAATAACAACACTGGAAAGACATCCACATGATACTCACAACACTACAGGACAATCAAATAGTGGCAAAACCATCCAAATATGAGTTTTCTCTCACAGAGTTACTATTTCTGGGCATATCATCAGCAAGGATGAAATTAAACCAGACACTGAAAAGGCAAAAGCCATAACTGACATGCTGGTACCGCGAAATAAGAGCAAACTCTGCACCTTCCTAGTGATGATTGTGCATGTCAGAAAATTCATCCCATACTGGGGAGTATTGAACACCCTGCTATCTGCAATAACTGACAGAGTACCAATTTTTTCTGGAAACCACTACAAGAACAACACTTCTTCCAATTAAAAGACCACATGGTCACTGTGCTCATATTACAATACCCCAACTGAGAAGTGATCTACAAACTGGAACCAGAAGCTTCTGACTATGCCATTGATAGAGTGCTCAGAATTCAGACAATAGACAAGGATTTTCTCCCTGTTTAATATGAGTCAAGGAAACTCTCAGAAAGGGAAGAAAGATACCCTGTTCACAACAGGGAACTGATAGGAATTGTCCATTGTCTAATCAAATTTTGTTGTTATCTAGAAGGTGCACAAATATTAAAAGCGCCAGCCAAACACAAGTTGTTGGTGTTCTTTAAGACACAACAACACCTATCTAGAAGACAAGATTAATGGATGAACCTCATCTTAAGGTACTCCATGATAATTAAATATAAGCCAGGCAAGGAGTCACTTACAGCAGATGCCCTGTTAAAGTTGTACTGTAAGCGCCTACTCTGCATTAATGAGGATGACCTGATTGGCTCATGTTAATAATGGGAAATCTCCCAGAGGGCTTTCTGCATGATATATAAATGGATGTATAAGAAAAATTCCTCAAGAACAAACATCTACTAAAAAACGTCTATGGCACATTACACTACATATTACCAAGTAGAGATACAGTGACATATGTACTGTCAACACAAAAGATTGACACAATCCTTTGTTACCACAGAGATTTGGGCCAAACCTGTAGCAGAAATCTGCATGAATATTTTAAGAATTTCTACTAGTGGCTCAAAATGTTGGACAACATCAAAGAAGTGCTCAAACAATGAGAGTTATGTAAGAAGTAAGCTAAGAGTGATACATCTCCCAAGCTTCTACTTCTAATCCAAACTCAGAAATTGTTCAAGGTATGGGCACTGGATATTGTGGGACCCATGCCAAGAGATAAAAAATCAAAAAAAACCATCATCACAGCCATCAACTACTCAACAAGATGGTCTATAGCTCAAGCAACAAAAGAATACAAAGGAAGAATGCGAGACAGTTCATAGGCTAGTAGATCATTGTCAAGTTTGGCAAACCTGAACTCTTAATTATAGATGAAGAGACAGAACTCACTGCCATTGATACCAATATTTACATTTCCAAGAAGGGCATCAAACACACTGCTGTCAGCCCTTATTATCCACAAGTTAATAGAAGAGTGAAGAGGTTAAATGGCTCCATAGTACTGGTGCTAAGCAAACTATATGCAAATGACCCCTGTCTCTGGGCTTACATGCTGCCAACACCGCTCATGGTATACTGCAATTGCATAAACTGCAACATGGGAAAAAGCCCATGCAAACTTGTTTATGAACATAAACCAGCCATTGTTATTACTACTGTGAGTCCCCACCTGACTCTAGTTAAAAATGTATCCAAAAATGATGGCTCCACAGTACAACAATCCAGACAAGGACCAGGAAACCAAAGAGAAGGAAGGGGTGGAGAGAGAAGCAATGCCACTACAAGAGGAATAACTACAAGTAGGAGATGAGATTTGGGTACTCAACCATGACCTAAATAAACTGGAACCAGCATTAAGAGGACCAGGTGTTATCATGGAAGCCAATCTCAATAATACCTACCTTGTCAGGAATTGAAACTTGAACTGGCTTAAACTGCATGCACCACAATTGACTCCGCCTATGCAAGGCAAGAAATACCCAACAAAAATTTACAACTATCTGTTTCCAATGCAAAATGGGATCAATATCAGACTTGAATCCCCAACACTCTTAAGGAAATACCTAAGGCTCCACCTTCCAGTAACCCAGGGGAGATGTCACAACATCTACAATTACTCTCTCTCATTGAAGTAATTCCTGTGTCAGGAATATTCCTGATAACACCTTGTGTCAGGGTAAACCTTTGTGTGTAATTGAGCTCAAAGAGCAAAATAAAAAATTGCAGCAGTTCCCCCTGATTGGGGAAACTGCCGCAAAATAACAGGCCGAAGAATTGAAAATTAAAAAATGTAATTTTGGGGAAAAAAGGGTTTTATACCCCGGTTGCAGACCACGTGGCCAGCCTGCCCCCCCCACCCCCCCAGCCAGCACCCAGCAACCCAGCCCTTGCCTGCCCACCTGCTCCCGCCAGCCAGCCCCAGCCAGCAGGGGACAGCGCATCCCCCACGGCAGGACCGTCCACCCCCGCCAAATGGGAAAATCTCCCAATTGAGAACCCCCAAAAGGCAATTTTCCTCAAACCCAAAAGGAGGGGGAACTGCTGCCCAAATTTGGAATCTACCAAATTTGGAAGGGGCTGAAAAGCTGCCCAACACAGCCATTCCTGCATTAACTGCAGAAGTCAAATTTGGATGCATGAAAACATCCAATGATACACCAAACCAATGCAAGCCCAGAAGTAATAATTCATTGCCTGCACACCACTTCCAATTTCCCTCCCAAAAGGGAATTCCAGACAACACCAATTGTTTGGGGTCCCCTGTCCAATGTTTTGCACTATTCATACCCCACTAAGGATGATAGTATATAATAAAGCCAAATCACTTGCTGATAGTTTGTGCTATCATTGAGTAAAATTACCCCTCAATTGTTATCACATAAATCAATCCAAAGACTTTTACCCTTCAGAAAGTTAAAACAAGACACTAAGCTTTGTCTGCCCTTCCCCAGGACCAGAGGATGAATCATCTAATCTTCTCAGCTGTCCTCACAGCATGCCTAGGGATTAGGGGCCACCAATATAACCACCAGCATGGGCCATTCAACAAACCACCTGGCGAGTATTACTACGAGGAGCCAGCGCAGCTCAACTCCTCTGAGCAGTACTCCTGGCCCACACTGGTATCGCCCCACTCCACCCAATCTGTAGCCATATACACCTGTATATACTATGTACTCATGTATTTCACTCGGTAATTTTGGACGTTATAACATGCATGCCAAGGTCTTTTGATGGATGATGACAGTCTATCCCATTGTGATAGTGCTCACAGGCTTCCAAGTTGCCAGTTTGGTCCCTTATTTTTCTAAAATACTCCCCCAATTGTTGGGTCTTTACATCCTGAATGATTCCATTATTAATAATTAAGTTAGCAACACTCTTATCAGCTGTTCATCTTATAAGGAGATCAAAACTTTCAAGTCCTAAATGAAAAATTACCTGGACAAGTTCCAGGACCACTATGATCTACATAAATGCCAGGTGGCTTATCATGATACTATATAACTCTCTATCTTCATATCAAATAGAGTATCATTTTCTTCTTGATTTTTCATTTATCTTGTTTCATATACTTACCAGAATTATATAGTTGACACTCTAATCTATTTCTTACTTTCCTGCTGCAGTTTTCCTTGTCATCACTGGTGACGTCTTGTTCTGACCACCCCCAAATAAAGTTCCAATTGCAAATGGACTTCTCATCATTACACAGGTCCCAAACCAAGCCACATCTATGGACACCTGGAAGAATCATCCTCCTTCCTTACATTATTAGCAATAATGTATTCACAGAGAACACCTTTTTGAAGGTTACATTATGCCCAAGGTTTCAAGAAAGGAATTTCCTCCATTTCAAACCCCAAAGTGTGAAACAGGAATTGAACTTTGGTCAACTCAGGCTGTGGGCTGCTAGCCCTAAGGACCAGGCGCCTGTCTTCCTGTGTTTTTTGGGATTGAATCCTCCCTGATTAAATTTAATGATGCCCACAATTGCAAAGAGTCTACTGCAAATGCCTCAGAAGCTACCTTGAAGGAACCTTTCAGCCACTAGCCAATGCAGAGAAGGAGGCCCCAACCATTGACCTAAAAATTCTCACATTGACTAAGGCAGTCAATGAAACTAAAACTGGAATCTACATACCTTCTGCCACTGATGATGACACCAGCTACCAGACTACCCCAAGTATACCACTCCAGAACAGAAGGGTCAAATAATACCTCTACTCAAACCAGCCAATAGAAGCTCACCCTTTCCTAGTGTCATTTTACCAACCAAAACCCCAAACAGCCTTTCTGCCAGAATTTCCTATTCACAACCCTCTGGCGTCTAATCACTAGAATTAAAACCTAGCAAAAGATGACTATATGAACTTCCAGGTCCAGCACCTGTCAGGAATATTCCTGACAACAACCTTTAAGAAAACAATATTTTGGCCATGATAGGTCCCACAGGTCAAGACAAAAATGGCAGCAGTTTCCCCTAATTGGGGAAACTGCCGCAAAACAAACGAGGTTCAAAAAAGAAGTTGAAAATTCTTTTATTTCAAAATTTGGCTTTTATAGCCCGGCCGCAGGCCGCACGGCCAGCCCACCCCCGCCACCCGCTCCCACCACCCACCCACCCAGCCGGCGGGGGACAGCACACACCCCACAACAGGACCGTTCACCCCCGCTGGATGGGGAAATTGCCTAATCAGGAACCCCAAAAAGGCAATTTCCCCAGACCTAAAAATAGGGGAAAGTGCTGCCCAAATTTGGATGGGATTGGCAAGCTGTCCTGCAAAACACTTAATGCAGGAATTGCAGAAGTGGAATTTGAGTGCATGAAAGTGTCTGAAGAAGCTCCAAAGCAATGCAAAGTCAAGATTAACAATTCATTGCTTGCCAAACCCCTCCAATCCCAATCCAAAAAAGAATTCCAGAAAACATCAATTGTTTGGGGTCCCCTGTTCAATGTTTTTCACAATTCATGCCCCACTAAGGATGATAGTATATAATAAAGCTCAATCACTTGATGATAGTTTGTGCTATCATTGAGCAAATTACCCCTCAATTGTTATAACATAAATCAATCAAAACTTTTACCCTTCAGAAAGTTAAAGACACTAAGCTTTGTCTGCCCTTCTCCAGGACCAGAAGATGAACCATATTATCTTCTCAGCTGTCCTTACAGCATGCCTAGGGATTGGGGGCCACCAACACTATCAACTGCATAGGCCATTCAACAATCCATCTGGCGAGTACTTTTATGAGAAGCTGGCGCAGCTCAACTCCTCCAATCAATACTCCTGGCCCACACTGGTTTTGCCCCACTCCACCCAGTCCATAGCCATATACACCTGTATATACTACGTACTCACATATTTTGCCGGTAATTTCAGATGTTATAATGTACACACCAAAGTCTTTCATTGGATGATGACAGTCTATCCAATTGTGACAGCGCTCACCAGGTTTCCAAGTGGCCAACTTGATACCTTACTTAGCTAAAATGCTTCCCCAATTTTTGGGTCAGTACAGCGCCATGCTTTATTGTCATCTTTAAATAAAGATGTTTTATGAACTATTGGCTCTAACAATCAGTTCCATATTTTATTTTAGTCATCTGACACTTGAACAATAATTTTTCTGATCTGTCAGACCCAATGCCCATAGTTTTCTGTCTGCCAGGTGTACCTTACAGGCCCATGCATTTTACAGAGTACCATCTGAATCCCAAGTTTAAGGATTATACCCCAAAATATAATGTTGACTGATCCCTTGGCTTCACAAAATAGCTAACCTGTTTCAATTATAAAGTCATCTGACACATAACAGTAACTCTTTCCGTTTAAGGATTAGTACAGCTTCCTTCCTGCCTATTAACTCAATATGAAACCTCCTACCACACCAAAGCCTGTTTACATATATGCCTCCAATTTTCTTCCAGATAACACCAACAAGCCAATTGAAATATTTATATTACTCTCTATGGGGTAATTGATACTAAAATTCTTGCCACTTGTCCTTGGTTGTGGATAGAAAGATTATTTTCCTATGCTTTTAAGTTAGAATTCATCATATGGTGTGCCTTACCCGCCCAGCTCACAGCCTGCCCCATCATCAACTCTGATGGGCTGGCTGCTCAAAGATGGTTTCCTGCTACAGGGCATGTGCTAAAATCATCCAAAACAGTTGTATCCTAAGCCTTACTACTGCACTTCCCATAGGGGAACATTCTTCCTCCAAGTACATCAGCATAAAAAATACTTTGGTAAAAACCAAGAAGAATGTTCTAAATTGGCTCAATCACACAGCAGCTAAAATCTACACTAGCGGCATTCCCCACATATTTTGCGCCCAAAAAGCCAGTAAATGCCTCTTTGAAGCATCTGAAGACTGGTTCATCACTTGGGTAAGTGTGATGCTTGCATTTGGGACTGTTTTTTAGGCATGGGCTGATGTTTTCCAAGTAAAGATTGGTTGCTAAGAGAGGTAAATATCTGTTATTTTGTTTATTTCCCAGCTACAGTGGCTGGGGTTTGCCCAACTACAAGGGTTGGTATTTGATCTTTATGCCTTAGGATGGTAACTAAAGAGAATCTTTTAGTACTGGGATGGTAAAAATGTGCCCTGAAATAGATATCCAATATGGCACAGTAGTTTTTAAAGCTATGGGGACAAGCAAAAATACTTTGGATTTAAACAAAATAAATCTGATGTAAACAAAATTAAAAATAAATAAATCTATTGTAAATTAATATAAATTTGTTTATTTATAATTTTTTTTACATCTGCGTTATTTTTGTTCATATCTGAATTTTTTGTCGCCATAGCTTTTAAAACTACTGTATTGAAATACTGAGACCAACTAGGGCTCAAATACAGTTTGGTTTCATTACCACAATGCTTGGAGTTTCTCTGGAATGTATTTTAAGTAGCTTTAAGGGGGACACTTACTGATAATGTGCAAGTATAGAGTACTTAGAAATATCATTGAGGTGGCTGTTTAGAGAAACAGCTGCTGGACTTAGTGATTTGGGGTGTCTAAGAAGTGAATTTGGTTAACTTTTGCAGAAAAGCTCAGGCTAACCACTTGGGTGAAAAGTGAAGTTAGCACAACAAGGATGCTTGCCTATGAAAACCCTAGTTAAGAGGACATCATATAGTTTTAAGTGCTATATTCAATGGATAAGAAAATGTGCTATGCTATTTGTATAAGTATAAAAAACTTGGGGAAATGTTGATGACAAGCTGAAATATTTCTCTTAATCATTTTACTAACAAGATCAAGGTACAAAATGTTTTGGTGAGACATTTTCCTTGATTTTACTACAAGAGTAAAGATCTGAGAAAGAATTGAAGAAAGCCAAGTAAACAATTGGCATGGTATTTACTATGTAAATTGGGTAATTTTTATTGGAGGTAAATGTAGTGCTAAAACAGGGAAGCAGTTAATGCTTTGGAGCACAAAGTGTTAATGCTTCAAGCAGGTTGAGTGGTGAAAGTTACCTTCCTATTTGGATTGAAGTGAAACTGTGCAAATGGTAAAGTTTTGAACGTTACAATCTAAGATAATTTTTAGGCTTGTTGACTGACAAATATTATTGGTTAAAAGCTTAAAGAACGTTTAAGAAATCATTGAAGCAATGATTTAAGCTTTTGAGAAATTGATTTTAGAAGCTTATTTTATTACAGGGAATTGAGAGATAAATTATTTTAAGCTTTAGAAAAAACCAGTCAAAAGGGTAATAGCCAAAGACAAAGGTCATAAAAAAGTAATTGCCTGGGCAGGAAATAGAGAGAGAAGCAGCCATTCAAAGATATTAAGTTTAGAATGTGTCTTGGGTCTTAAACTTAAAGAGCTCTATATGAAGAGCAGTAAAGAAGAAGATTATAGCTTTTCCAGACATCCTCAAAGGGTTGTCTTGTCCAGAAGTCTGCAAAAGGTTGCATTTAGAAGGTTTCTAAGGGGATCTTCCTTCTTTTGAATACAGACTTTCATAGCCCTCATTCATTTATTAGAATTTAGGCCATGAAATTCCCCCACACCTTTTACCCAAATGTTAGGCAAAAAGATTAATACAGAGAGTGCTTTAGAATTTTTTTCTAGAAGCCAGACACCTGGTGATGGGTGAAAAAGATTAGCAAATGTTGTAACTGTGCTGTATTAGCAGAGTTACATGGGGGAAATGATTGTAAACTAAATAATTATCTTTATTGAGATAATAAAATTATATAGTTGGGGTGAATCATTATAAGAGGAACAAGATTGGGACAATCAAACATCTGGATTGGGCAGGGGGTGATGTGATCCTTATAATGAGTGAAGCGCTGAATCAAGCTATCCACTGGGCTGGGATTATCACTGGTTCTTGTTGCTGGATTTAGTCATTTGAGTTGACTTCCAAATTTGGCTAAGTGGCACGAGGAAGTTGTTTGAGGGTCACAGATCCTTTTATGTGGAACCTTGTTGGGGACCAACCCTGCAGTTTTGACAACAGCTTTAAAAACTAATGTACTAACTTTAATTAAAAATTAATTATATCTTATGCACTTTTAAGGCAAAAAATGCTTTTTTGCCTTGTTGAATTGTAAATAACATTTAAAAATAAAAACAATAATAGAATAGTTTTTATTAACGTAAATTAATGGAAAGTTATGGCAGCTTGTATTTATTAGGTTTGGCAGGAAATGTGGTTATTTTTAAACGGTATTAAATTACATTCCATTTTTGAATTCCTTTCCCTTTCGTATAATGAAATGTAAAATTAAAGTTTAACCATATGGTGGGAAATGGCTTGTGGGGTTTAAAAAATGGTTTTTGGCATAATTTAAGCTAAGAAAATCAAAAGAGAAATAAACAAAAATGATTCAAAGTGAGTTGTGGCCAGTTTTCTGTCAAAATGACGGAATTGGTCGGCATAACATCTTCCTCCCCTATCTCAGCCCTACTTAGGTACTGTACCTTTAATCATCGCCGATGAACTAACCCTATGGTAGCTTTGAACTCAGAACCTTTTAATATCAGAATTGCTGCCATATTCCTCTTCTTACAGCAAAGAGCAGCGATACAATGGCAGGAAGTGGCTCTTGATTGAGGATCTGGTTAAGTTACAAAATGCAGGCAATCAATAAAAGCTAAAGTCACGTAATAATAAGCTTTATAATAAACATATATGCTGAACAAATTACCGGGAGATGATTATTAACTGCTCCGTCAAATGGTAAATAAATTTATAGCCTAACACAGCTTATAAAATAACCCTTTGTTTTATGACAGTCTAATCTATCCAACAAAAGGATGATTCTGTCACTTAGCTTTCTCAATCCTTTGAAAAGAGTTGCAACCGCCAGAATTCCATAATGATTGGTTCAATGTGTTTGACTGGATCTGTGGTGTTGGGAAGATCAAGCTTAGGAACAAATAGATTTAAAAGATGGGATTGAAGATCTCAGCACATCATACGCCATACAAGTTAAGAATAAGAAATCAAAGAATAATGCGTTTTTAAGAAAGTTTCAAGAGAAATGTTGATTTTTATGGTAAGTCATATAAGCTTCTGCCGATATAATGACTTGGAAAGGCTTAAAGAAAACATATCTAAAGAACACACGCGAGCATAACCAGCCAACCACACTAATAGAGCATAAGTGAGTGATTAGATCAACTAACGAACACCTGGAATCAGTATGTAAAAGAGTAAAAGGTACATAAAGAGGACTACAGTTAAAGTAGATATTCCATCTAAAGTGCAGATATTAATTTTGAAACTAAGCTCTGAAGCAGCTTAATGATTACTCCTGTAGAGGCAACTTAGTAGGGCATGATGATGGGATTTGGAAAGTGCTGATCTCTCGACAGCAGAGGGATTAGGATACAAGTCAAAAAGGGAAATGGTTAGGGAAGGTACTCGCTTACAGGGCTTGATCATACAGTTAGTGGTTACAAGATTATGTCCCTGGGAGAGAAATGCCGAACTCGAGAATGTTTGGTTATTGGCCTAACTTTCTTAAATCGTATAGGCAAGTTAGAAATCTGGCCAAACCATCAAACTAGGCTGATTTAGCATGCTTGATCAACCATTGGAGGGTGATATCAATATTGACTTGGTTTTTGGCTGAAATACTGTAGCAGGAAACTTCTCTATTTGTGATGGCTTTAAGGTTTCTAAAGATAAAGAAAAGGAGGTGAGTAAAGGAAGGATGGCAAAAAATATTCTCCGGGGAGAAAAAGAAAAAACATACAGAACGTCAATGAGTTGATCCACAGTTAAAGATTCAGGTAGATCATTTTTGTTGCCAAGTACCAAAACAGGTATATTGGCCAGTTGGGGTTTTTCGAGAAGATTTTTTAGCTCACTTTTCGCACCTTCTAGCTTATCAGGATCGGCTGCGTCGATCACAAACCTAAATTCGGATTAGAAGAAATATAAGGGCAAAGTAAACAGAGTGAAAGTTAAATAGCATATGATAGGAAATTTTCTTACACGATGGCATTAACACCACGACAGTATCGCTCCCACATTGAGCGAAATCTAGGCTGACCGCCAATATCCCATAGCTTCATTGTTACGTTTCCTTTGGTAACTTTTCTCATGTTAAAACCAACTGTAGGGATCATGTCCTCGCTGAATTGCCCTGACTTGGGAAGAATAAAGTAAGTAAATGCAGATAGAATAGTTCAAATGATCTTCAAAACACTGGAGATGGGGAGCTAAAGGGCTTGTGGAAAAACTTACGGCAATGACATTGACAAGGGTAGTTTTCCCGGAATTTTGAAGGCCAACCAGAGTGAGCTCCATCTCCTCTTTGAAAAACAGGCTCCTGAGCCAGTTGAGTAGAGAAGTGAGGATAGTGGCCATTTAAGAAAGAGATTCGTGTTGGTTTTGAGGAGCAGGACAAAGGTGGGAAAATTACTTGGAAACCAAAGAGCAAGCGAAACGATAAAAAGAAAAGGACCGATTCAGGGAAATTCAAAGTAATCGTGGGAAGGGTGTGGAAGTTGGGGCCGTTTGAATACGGCTTGAAGCTATGCTTGAGAAGAAGCAGTAGTCTTTGATCCAAAAAGGAAAGAAAATAGATGTTTGGGTTAGGAATTAGGCTGGTTCAATCAATGGCAATCGAATTGTCACTCCCATTGATTTGAGGACCACTTGAAACCAATTAAACACTATTAATGAGGACAACGATCGAATTGATGAAACATTTGGGGTGCCAAAGAAAATACTAATAGCAGATAAGGCATGCAGCTACGCTTCAATCAGGGCTCCAATCGAATCAGCTAAACAGGCTTAGCGAAACCTCAAACTACCCTAATCGACATATGCATGGTCAGCTCATTAAAACCTTACTGCTGCGAATTCCAACCAGAAGCATATACCACCAAAGTGTCTAGTCAAAGTACCAACCCCAAAAAGATCATAATCTTCTCCATAAAATCAAAACCCATCTATAAATACAGACATTCTAAAAAGCTAGCAAAAACATTCATCTTTAAATCCCTTCTAACATTAAGCAGGCTTTTCCAGTTTAACCAAAGCACTGATAAAATTTACTCTTTATCATATAGCACACTTAAAAAGGTAGGAGTCTAAGCACCATCTATATAAAATATTAATACAGCAGTTTTCAAACCTGTTGAGATGAACTTATATTATCCAGTTTAGAACGCATGAATTCAGTCTAAAAACAAAATCAAAGTGGATCCAAATCTATTGTAATTTAATATAAACTCCTTGATTTTTGATTTCATTTTTAGACTGAGTTCATGCATTCTAAACTGAATAATATACATTTATCTCAACAGGTTTGAAAACTACTGTACCCTAAAAATTATAAATAATTTCAGCTTAATCCCTCAGCCTGCAATATGTAAAAAGATATTAAAATGGTACCATATGATTGCTTGGCTAGCAGAGTTACAGATAGGGAAAATAAACATTGGTACTATATGATGCCTTTATTATTTAAAGGTATATACCAAGATTTTCATCTTTAAGGAATTATGCTTATTAGAGTTATTATTTCTTTCCATGTTGTGGGAAGATATGCTGATAATATTAGGATCTGTATGACACAGGTGGGCTACCAAATGATGTTTATACAATGCCTTGATCTTTCACTATGCCATTAGTTGATCAAGGAAAGATATCAGAGGGGAAGTCATCAAGCCAAAGGACACAGCACTGGCAAGATGATGAAAGCAGGGAGGCAGCCACAAAGGAGATTAATAAGTAACTCCCAAGATAGGTCTGGTTACTCTGATATCACTGCTGCAAAAATGTGGTGCAGGAAGACATTCCATCAATTTTTGTTCTGTCAACCAAATTTCCATCATTTTGACAAGGAATTGATCACCACAACTCATCCTAAAAATAATTTTTCTGGTTTTTTATTGGCTTAGATTCACTGATGCTTGAAGTAAGCTAAATCCCATTTTTAAAACTACACAGGCCATTTTCTATCATACAGCTAAACTTTAATTTTTTGCTTTATTTTTTGTGTGAAAATGAAAGGGGATTTCAAAAACAAAATAGACTCAATACCATTTGAAAACTGGCAGATTCTCTGCCAAACCTAATAGATTTGAGCTGGTGCTGTAAATTCAGAACCTAATTGCAGAGATGCAGGATTGTCAAGACCCAGGTCCAAATTTCAGATTGCACTTGTGGTCTGGCCTTTTTTATTAAATTTAATTATTTTTATCTCATTCAAATGGTTTAGATTGTGGAATCTCATCAATACTTTGCTAATATCAAGTTGAGCTGCATGTTTCAAGTGGATAAAATTAATTAATTGGAATCAGATTTGAAGTATTCAAATCCACCAATAATTTCTGTTAAGTTTACTATGTTTTTTGAAATTTCAGGATTGTCAAATCCAAGAGCTGAATTATAAGCCACAAATAAAAGTCACAGGTAAACTCAAATAATAGTTGCAGGATTTGGAATCAACTTTGAATACATATTAATGTCATAACATCTTTGATTACTCCCTCTTGGGGAATTAACACCCCAAGTAGATCACCGAATGGTTCACCAAATGGTTTACTGACCAGCCAGTAAACTGGTGGCACCATTATCAGTCAACCATCTATGACAGGGATCACACAATCCAGATCCTAAATGGAACACAACTTGAATAAGCCTCATGACCCAAGAGAAACATTACTTAGATAAGCCCCATGACCCCCATGACGTACATGGATGGCATGTAGCTTTTCATGATACTATATATTCTTCTATATTCATATCCAATAAAGCATCATTCTCTTCTTAAATCTTTCCCTTATCTCATTTATTATACTTCCCAGAAGTATAGACTCAGCAGTGGTAGCACAGGTAGGTTATCCATACCTACCCAACTCAAAGGAAAAATTCCTCCTAAGAAAAGGACACAAGCAATGGTACTCCCTAATGGCTGGAGAGACCATGAAGAAGGACAAGACGTTCCCACAGGCCTTGTTATCTACAACAATGCCCTTGTACCCATTGAACAATACAACACTATCAAAGCCCGCAGATTGTTACCCACAGCGCCAACCACAACAGGACCACAGCAGCCTTAGATACCCAATATTGTATTCCAGAACCTGCATACAGCTGAAATTGGCGCCTTTGCAGGACTACACTGGGAAAACGCCTCTCTTTGGATCAACAGTACACAAGAGCAAATTTGAGCAAGTGGACTACCCCCAAAGACTCTGGGTCAGTGAAATTGCCCTTCATGTCACAGGGACTGCATCACGTTTTGTAAGTGGATGGTTAGCCTAACACCCCAACTAGAAGGAAAACTGGGAGCTATTCAAGAGCCCATTCCTTGAAAAGTTCTCCATAAAGGATTCCAACGTAGTAATCATGACAGAACTTCAAACCTTCAGAATGACAGGAACAATCAAGGAGTACATTGCTGCATACAAAGACCTACATGACTGTGCACCCAACACCATCAACTTTGATGAACCTGGGCCACACTTGGACTTCTACAATGGCCTTCCCACACACATTAGACATCAGTTTGACACAACCCGCTGCAAGAACCTTGAAGACATATTCTTGGAAGGGAATCACACAGTGCAAAAATCTGACAACCTACATGCAACCAACAAGCGCAAAGAGAGTCCTTCAGCCAAGAAGGATCCTCAACCCAATAAGCAGAACAACTTAGCAAACAACAACCATCCTCAAACTGGGAATCACACTTCACAAGCCAACCAGGCAAGCACAAAAAATACCAACAAGGAGGAAAAAGCTCAGGGGAGTGCTTAGGCAAGCTGCCCTCCCCCAACCTAAAAGACCCATACAGGGACCAGGATGTGAATTTAATCACCATGATCCAAGTACCCTCCAGCAACCCTCTACTGTTTGCTGCTTAAACTGGAAATAAACTCCTCACTTATCCTTTCCATTTTTGCAGATATCAGGGCACCACACTATTCAACACTGGAGCAGACCAATCCCTAGTTGACAAGAAATTTTCTTACCTCATGAAACTACCTATCACCCAAAGCAGTATCAGGAGAGTTATCATGGCAGATAACAGAAGCACACCAGTCACTCAAGAGGCAAAACCTTTCTGCGCCCAAATCAGAGACATGCAAAGCACGCTCAGTGGCCCAATCATACCAATCCCCAAATATGACATTATACTTGGCCTGGACTGGATGAGAAAGACCAAACCTCACATTGACTGGGATAGTGCTATCCTCACCATGCAACAAGGAGAGGTACATCACCATGGTTACCCAACCCACCTTGATACGCTTATGAGGGACCATGTATTTGTAAAAATCATGGAAACAGAAGAGGAAACCAACCCTAGCAAAATCAACTGGAGTACCTGCACATACAAGGTCATCCACTTTAAAAATACGGAGACTTAGCATGAAAAGAGACCACATCTAAGACCAGCTAGTCAACAAGTTCCCTTCTGTTTTCCAAGAAACTTTACCAGGACTACCTCCTGACTGCGGCATACAACACAAAATTGACCTCAAAGGGAGTGTACCTAAAGCACAACCTATCTACTGCCTCACACCACAAGAAGACAACACCCTAAAAGCTTACCTTGACACAGCACTCAAAAAAAGGACTCATATGACCATCAAAGACACCTTTTGGTGTGGCTGTCTTCTTTGTAGCAAAGAAAGAGGGAGGAATCCACCTGGTCAGAGACTACAGAGTGCTCAACAAGGTCACAATTAAGAAAAGTTATCCCCTGCCCCTAATTGACGACCTTTTTGACGCCCTAGGGGGTCCCAAATCTTCACAAAAATTGATTTGACATCAGGTTACTACCAAATTTGTGTGAAACCTGAAGACATTCAAAAGACCACATTTGGAACTAAATACAGATCCTTTGAATGTATTGTTCTCAACTTTTCCATGAAAAACTCTCCCAGTACCTTTGTGACCTTCATGAACAAAGTTTTCAAGAAACACATCAGAAAACAAGCAATTATCTACCTGGACAACATCATCATTTACAGTCCCAACCTGGAACAACACTGGGAAGACGTCCTCCTGGTTCTCTGCACCCTTGAAGAGAACCAATTGGTTGCAAAACCATAAAAGTGCAAATTCTTCTCAACAGAACTTCCATTCCTCAGTCACATTATCAGCAAGGATGGAATCAAACCAGACCCAGATAAGATACACTCCATAACAGAGATTCCAGCTCCAAGAAATAAGAGTGAAATCTGCACCTTCCTTGGAATGGTAGCCTATGTACACAAGGTTCATCCCTGGCTGGGGCTCCCTAACAGCCCCCTTGTCAGCCATCACTGGGAAAACAACCAAATTTTTCTGGACACCCTTATGAGATCAACATTTACGCCAACTGAAAGAGCGCATGGTTACCACTGCCTCATCCTCCAATACCCAAATTGTGAGGGAATATATGAGCTAGAAACCAATGCTTCTGACTATGCCATAGGAGGAGTACTCTGTATCCAAACGGCAGAAAAGGACTTCCTCTCTGTGGCATATGAATCAAGGAAGTTATCTGACAGTGAACAAAGATATACCATACACAACAAGGAGTTAGTAGCCATCATACACTGCCTCATGAAGTGGCAATGCTATCTGGAAGGAGCCCAACCGTTCAAGGTACTCACCAACCACAAGTCACTGATATTCTTCAAAACACAGCAACACTTGTCAAGGAGACAAGCCAAATGGATGAATCTCATACAGAGATACCCCATGCAAATCAAATATAAGCCAGGCAAGGAAATGCTTACTGCAGATGCCCTTTCAAGGCTATACAGTAAACATGTTCTATGCACTAATGGGGACCCTGATTGGCCCATGTTAATCATGGGGAATCTCCAGGAAGGGTTCACACCTGGCATCCCAATGGACATCCAAGAGAAGGTCCTTAATAACAAACACCTGTTCAAAAATATATATGGTACACTACACCAAATACTTCCAAATGGTGACACTGTACCCTAAGTCCTATTAACACAAAAGATTGGCACAATCCTCCAATATCACAGAGACCTGGGACACACCTGCAGCAGAAACTTGCATGAATACCTCAAGACGCGCTACTGGTGACCCAACATGATAGATGATATCAGAGAAGTACTGGAGCAATGCAAAGTCTGTGAGAAGTATGCCCAAACCAAAGCACCAACCAAGTTAGTAGTACCTTTATCCATCACACAGCCCTTCAAGGTATGGTTACTGGATATTGTGGGACCAATGCCTGGCAAAAACAAGTGCAAGAAGTACATCATCACAGCTATAAACTATGAAACCAGCTGATCCGTGGCACAAGCCACCAAAGAACACAAGGGCAACAATGTGAGACAATTCATTGGGAAAGAAATCATAACCAAGTTTGGTAAACCTGACCTCCTAATCACAGATGGAGGCACCAAACTTAAGGTCATTGAAACCAATATCTACCTTGCCAAGGACGGAATAAAGCACATCACAGCCAGCCCATATCATCCACAAGCAAATGGACGAATAGAAGAACTAAACAGCTCTCTTGTAGAAGCCCTCAGTAAGTTATCTGCTAACAATCCAAAGGCCTGGATTGACATGCTCCCAACCACGCTCATGGTCTGTAGAACAAGAGTTAACCACAATACAGGTAAAAGCCCTTATGAACTTGTCTATGGACAAAAGCCCACACTTGTTAGTACAGCCGCAGGACCACAATTACCTCTGCCCAAAAAGGTGCCAGACGACAGCAATCCTAACGTACAACACGCCAGAAAAGACCAAGAGGAGATGTAATGCCAAAGGGTTGAAAGGGAAGCAATCCCATTGCAACAAGAGAGATTCCAAGTCAAGGACAAAATCTGGGTTGCCAACCACAACCAACACAAATTGAACCCAGGATTGTGTGGACCATGAATTGTCATGGAAGTCAAGCCTAATAACACCTACCTCATCAAAGTAATTGGGGCTTGGACTGAACTGAAACGTATGCACCACAACTGAATCCACCTGTGCAAAGCAAGAACAGCCCAACAAAACTCCAGACTCCCTGTTCCCAACACCAAACTGGATCAATACCAAGCACACATCCCTGACACTCTTAAGAAAATTCCCAAGGCTCCGCCTTACAGCACCCCAGGGGGAGATGTTGCAACATCTTTGATTACTCCCTCTCGGGGAATTAACACCCCAAGTAGATCACCGAATGGCTTACCAAATGGTTCACCAACCAGCCAGTAAACTGGTGGCACCATTATCAGTCAACCATCTATGACAGGGATCACCCAATCCAGATCCTAAATGGAACACAACTTGAATAAGCCTCATGACCCAAGAGGAACATTACTTAGATAAGCCTCATGACCCCCATGACGTACATGGACGGCATGTGGTTTGTCATGATACTATATATTCTTCAATATTCATATCCAATAAAGCATAATTCTCTTCTTAAATCTTCCCCTTATCTTGCTTATTATACTTCCCATAAGTATAGACTCAGCATTAAATAAACTAGGAAACACTAACCCAAATAAAGAAGCTCCACTATGACTAAAATCAATTGAAAAATTCAATCTTAATAACCATGTTTAGACATGAAAATCAATTGAAATGAAAATCAATTGAAATGAAAATCTTCTAAAATGGTTTCTAGTAAAATTCTACATGCTTCAAACCACTGATATAGAAGTTTTGATACTATTCAAGGCTAAACAAAGGTTAAACAAAAACCCAAAACTGAACAAAAAACCTAAATAAAACACATATTTAATCTAATATATATTATTTTACTTTATGATACAATTTTGCATACCCAACCAGCTCCCGCAAAAGGACATGGTGCAGCCTGTCTATGGTGGAGTACCAGAGGGTCCAATAATAGGCCTAGAACACAACTCAAGGGGAGCAATACCAACACACAGGCCTCCCAAGGTGTCAGCGCCAGCCAACCACCTCTGCATCTCAAGCCAGGAACAGTAGCCTGAATCCAAGACAGAAGCCGCTCTCAAGGCCTGCCACAAAAGTCTCCTATACTTTTGTCATTGGGAATAATGAGGTTACATACACCTCCACCGTGTACCCAGTTGTAACACGGCCCCATACACTGGATCCCATAGTTACCAGTTCATGTTACTGCGTTTTTGACACATACTATCAGCCATTGGCCACCACTGAAGAGCCATCTGCACCTGTTTTGTATGCCATCATTGACAGCACCAGAGCAACCAAGTGTGATCCCACCTTCTACACAAAGGTCCCCATCCCCTGTGTTGAGCCAGTCATCCAGAATGCTGCAGTACCTGTCAAGGGCCGGTGTCAGTTGATGGATAGTGAGTGTGAAGCTCTCCTCAACTGCCCAAACAGAGGAATGGAAGTTTGGGATATTGCGTCCCTATCTGGTATCACAGCCAGATATGTTGGCAGCCTCAACACCAAATACAGTGACCCCAACTGAATTTTAAAATCTACAAAGGCCAAACAACAGCCAAAACTCCTACAACCTGTACACATTGATGAAATCAAACAGCAGATAGCCAAAGATTGCCACCTGGTGTCAGGGATTCATCCTGTGGTAGGTTCCTGAGAACTTGCATTCAGACGGCCCACAGGCCCAGAAGGAAGAGACCACCACAGGCTGGGGCTAACTTTACAATGTAGGATAGTGATTTCCCAAAGATGGTCCAGGGTCTGCTGGTGGGCACCATGAAATCAATTAAGCCAGTGAGGATGTTGTAAATGACTCCAAATATCTGGGTGGAGGTGGACTCACTAGTAGCAACAGATTCTGGTGGGCAGTTGGGCTGTGGGGTCAAGGAATGGGTCATTGGTACCAAATACGCAGGCAGGTAGGTATATTTGTTGCAAAATAGCAGGGGCAGCACAGTGATCCAAGTTCCTTCACAACCAATAAGCTCTGTTTCTCTGGTACTGGCTTCTGAGTTGTAAGTTAGGATCTCTTCTAAGATAAACTCCAAATAATCTGGGTTTGGAGGATAATCTGTAAAATAAACCAGGCTGTAGGGAGCTCCTGGAGGACAGAACAATTTGGGCAGTTTGTCTGTGTTTTATTGGGCTTGGCAGGAGACAGGAAAGGACCCAGAGGATCAAATTGAAAATGCTAAAGTGCTAAAAGGATTTAGGGTAAAGCCTGCATGAACTAAAGGTTCATAAAACTTTATTTTAAGGATGGCAATGTGCATCTTCCCGTCATCTCCTGGGTATAAGTATGCTCATAAAAACTATGAAAACTTTTACAAATTCTTGTGGGCCAGGTGGTAGCATTTATCAGGGGTTGGAAATCCTCAGTGGCATCCAACATAGTCAATCCATTATTGGCTGGGCTGGGATGGGGAATCTTAATTTCCTTCTTTAAGGCATGAGATTTTTCATCATTTGGCAGCCCTTGTTCTTTGAGAAATTTCTGCAGTACTCAATTGGTGGTGACCCAAGTTATTACAGAGATATTTCTTGGGTTAGCGCTTCTATTTACTAGGCTAAGAAGATCTTCAGAGGGCAGTGCTTGATCATAGGGTGCAATACATTAATTCAAAAACGCCAGAGCAAAAGACACCATCTTGAAAAAATTTTGAGATGGCGTCAGGATTTACATCAGAGAAATTAAAAAAAATTTAATAAAAATTATTAAATAGTTATTTTTTACATATCAGTTTCTAATACAGCATCTCAAAAAACCGCATCACAGAAATGCTATCTCAAATCAAAATAAAAAGTCTGTTATCAAAACAAGGTTACCAAAACTTTGCAAATTCAACAGCAAACTTACCCAGCTTTAAGCGCCGTTGCGCCGCCTTAAACAAATCAAAAGCGGCGCGGCGCCAACTTGGGATAGTCTTGGGCGCCGCCTTGCAAACATCTTTTATGCTGCAGCAGCGTCTTACATTTAAATTTAGTGCTGCAGCAGCACAAGATTTGAATCCCCAACATAAAAACTCAACTAATCAACAATATTTCCATAAGCACTAAATTTAGAAGATAACTACAACAATTAAAAACTTAATACAATAAAAAATAAGAACTAAAAAATAATAGAAACAATAAAAAAGAGGATAGGCAAAGCAAGTTTATTGCAATGAAAGGCAGGCTGTGTGGGATTAGTCCCTTGTGTTGCGGGCGCCTCCACGCTGCTGAGCAGAAGACGTGGCAGGAGGAGAGGACTGACGGTTGGCAGGGCAGGGATGCTTGGCGGTGCACTGGATGGTAATCACTGGGCGCTCATGGGTGGGCATCATGTAGCGGTTGTTGTCCATGCGCTGGCGCACGTGAGCCAGGATCACCAGCATTTAGGCCCAGGCCAACTGGGAGTTGCGCAACATAGAAGGCTAGTTGCACAGGGGAAGGCAGATTTGACTGACTGGCACCAACTGACCCCAGCCAACACAAGCAGAGAACACAGCACCTATGATGAAGTAGTCCATCAACACATCTTTCATGTAGGAAGATGATAGGGGTAGGGGGCGCGGAGTTGGTAAGCCAGGGAGCGGTAATGCTCCAAGCAACAACCAGTGTACCCAGGATGGCCAGGCTGGCAACTTTTGGGAGGATACCACATAAAGTGGCAAGTTGCGGCAGCCAAAGGAAGGTAAAGGGAAGCATTGCCAGTGGCAATTTCTTGGAGATACGCCTTGAACGTAACGGAGAAGCAACAGTTGGTGTTGGCTTGGACGGGCAAGTCCAAGGTCTGGTGGAAGCTGGGATCTGCTGCAAGCTCAAGAGCCCAAACCTGAGCCACCTTGTCAATATACTCATTGCAGACAGCAATGGTGTGAGAATGTTGTGCAGAAATCTCACTGGGGGCCAGGGTAGCTGACTGCAGCCCTAGACGCACCTTAGCAGCCAAACAGGAGGCATTGTACCGGCCGTGATATAACTCCCCTGCCCAAATTGGGGTCATTGCATCCTCATCAGAATGTAGTGCCTGTACAAAGCTTTACATTGTCTCCTTGTGGTGGCAGATCCCAAACTTACTAAGAAGGTTGGGGTAGTCCACCACCACATTATCAGAGTTGCAGCAGGCACAGAGCAAAGAAGATGGGGTGGGGGGAGGCGCACCAGTGGAAGGAAGGCGTTGAGGAAATGGGTGCTGAGCACCAGAAGGATTGCCGCTGGGGGGCGCACTGCTGACAGGAAGAGGCTCCTCAAACATGGAGTCCTCATCAGGGAAATCCCTGGCACTAGAGTTTGGTGCAGTACTACGCTCAGAGGCCGCCACAGTGGTTGCGCAGTCCTGTTTGCAAAACTGGGAGTCACTGGCCCAAAGTCAATTCAAGAAAGCAATACAAACTGAGCGCGGCATTTTTCAAAAAGCGCGCCGCTCCGCTTTGTCCATTGAAGCCATCATTTTGTTTTAGGCTTGGCGCATGTTGGCAATGCTATTGTTGTTGGTGTTGGGATTCATCTGATGAAGAAAGAAAGTAGTGTTTGGTCAAGTGGGGAGAATATGTTGGCAATTTTGACCAAGCAATGATGCCAATTATGACAGAGCTCACAAATTAGGATTACAGCAGCCAACTCCATAAATTAGCAGTATAAAATCAATGATGCCAATCATGACAGAGCTCACAGGAATAGAATTACTGCAACCTCATTGTCATAAATTTATAATATAAAATTTATATATATTCAATTGGCAGTAGATTTTGGATCATTACTGCAGAATACCCAATGACATGCGCCGCCATGCCGTCTCTATCATACATAAAGCGCCACCACACCACCCAAAAATAAGCTCCAGGCGCCGTGGCGCCGCCTTTCAAATATTTTAGATGCCATGGCGCCACTTTACTTTTACATCACGCGCCGCCGCGGCGCTATTTTTGAATCCCCAAAATGTTAATCTAATTATTAATCATATTTCTAAGCACTAGTCTCAATAGGATAATCAAAAAAAGATATTTTGGATTGGTATTAGATTTATAATTGTAAAGACAAAATCCAACCCACTGAAAAGCAGCGCTGCAGCGCCTGGGATTTTTAATAGTTGGCGCTGAGGCGCCTGAGATAATTTTCAGTTGGCACTGCGGCGCCTAAGCTTTAATTAAAATGGCGCGGCAGCGCTATCTTTGATTTTGTTTGTCTAACCAATCATACTTTTATGTGATAAATCCAAGCCTTTCCATTTTTAGTTGGGAATAAAGTATGGTATCATTTTAAAGCCCTACATAATAAATTAACCCAAATTGACACCACTTTTATAGTACTACCCCCTATAATACAGTCATTCAAAAAACCATGTTTCATATGCTAGTCTTATTTCTTATAATAGTATGAACTTTGCTATTTGGGTTTCAACAATACAATATTTTACTAGTGATTTTATTTAGTAATGAGGGTATTTCTGTTGTGCAAAATGTACCCATTACAAAATCTACTAAGCAACTAAGCGTCCAATAGGAGTGACGCCCACCAATGTGGCACTAAGAATTAACCTGTTTTAGCATGTGGTATCATAGGACGCTATAAAGAACACGCCATCAAAAATTGACTGTTTCCACTTTTACCAAAGTACAGTTCAGCGCCAAATCTCAATTAAATAAAAAATGTAAGAAACCGTCTGAAACTTTGCATATATGTATTTTTTGATCTCCTCTAAACAACTGGGTACTTTTTAACCCCAGTTGCATAAGCTAGTTTTAAAAATATTCAAGTTTTACTCTTTGGCCTGGTTGAGGTAGCCCCACCAGAAATTTGTTAATTTAATATAAAAAATGGTCAAAAACACTATATTTTTGAGCTACAGCATCTCAATTACGTCATCTTGAAAACGCCATTTCACTTGCAAGTTTTCAGTCAAAACTCACAGTTTTGCATACTTGCGCTACTAATAATTTTTTAATTTTTACATAATACAAAACATAATAACTTTGATGGTATTTAATTCGAGAGTTTCTCTACAATTCCATGTAAAAATATTGACTACTTTTATACTTAACACATTCTCATTTTTCTCTTTAAAAATTGTCCCAAAATTTGAACTTTTCTGATGCAAATTCACTCTTAGATGCCTCCCAAGCCTACCACCAACGCTACCCCCAAGGCTCCCAAGAGCACGGCCGCTCCTGCTCAGGCAAGAAAAACCAAGGCTACCCTCTCCAAGCAGACTCCTAAAGAAAAAATGCCTGCCAAGACCCCCACACCTTCCCCTGAGCCCAAGGCTGATAGCCCCACCCCCTCCCCACTCTCCCTTTGTCTACTCCCCCTCTGATCTCCAGGAGGAGCACATCCACTCCAATGATGAAGATGAGAATGAAAGAGTCTCCAAAAACAACTCTGGTGACCATGGTTTTGCAGCCCCAGAGGAGGAGCCTATCTTAGAGTGGGACCTACATGCAGTTGCCAATATCTGCAACGTCAACGGGCAATTTATAGTTCCAGCTGTTTTCCCTGACTTGTTTCCCATTATGACCAAGAAGGGGGGTGCTGGCTTTGTCAAAGACAGCTTCCTTTTCATATGCAATGACCAGAGAAAAAATATGGCAAACCATCACTACAAATGTGATAGTCCAGGCTGCCCCGTGCAATTAACTACAATTGGGTTTACCCAAGTCAAGGAGCTTACCATTGAGCATGACTGTTTGGGCTCTGATATGATTCTCTACTATCTTATGTGCTGGTACCTTTGCCAAGCCATCCCTTTCAACAAGGACTTGACTTCAACTGAGCTGGTAACTCATGCTCTCCTTTACCTGAATAAGGATCAGAGAGAGGAGGTTGGGGAAAAGACCAGACTCCAGCAGTATTTGACTGATCAACGGTCAATTGATGCCAATATTGGCGTCAGTGCTAGAAGTATTGATGAGCTTGTACTTTCAGAAGTCCAGAAGACTACCATGCTTGGAAAGCCCTTTCTGCTACACAACAACAGGCAAGGTTCACCAAACTGTATTTTGTGCTTTTCAACACAAGAGGATCTTGTACGCCTTTTAAAGTGTGATACCTGGTTTGCTGAAGGGACTTTTGCCTCTTGTCCAAAGCTATTCTATCAGCTTTGGGCCATCCATGGTCAGGTCAATGAACATACCATCCCCTTTGTCTTCTTCTTTCTCCCTAATAAAAGGGAAGAGACTTATATTCATGCCTTAAATATACTCAAGCAAAAACTGGATGCCATCTTGCCTACGCTTGAAGAAGAGCCAACCAAGAAAAGGGGCCGTAAGAAGAAGAAGGTCAGCCCAGAGGCTACCCAAGAGCAACAGGCCATAACCAGAAAGGCGCCAGAGTCCCTTCCTTACCATACCACGTTGATGGTTGACTTTGAGGCTGCACAGGCCAACAATTTTATCAAGGTATTTAGGAGCAGGCCCCAAGGCTGCTTCTTTCACTACCTCCAGGCTCTGCGCAAGAACCTGATGAAAAACCCAGCCCTCAATAAGCTGGTATACAAAGATGGTACAAAGGAGGCCAGAAAGATATTCAATTGCTTTGCTGCTCTGGCCATGATCAGAAAGGAAGAGGGTAACCTTTTTTACAATGAGCTTCTCAACAACAATTACATTCTTGGGAACCAAGAAGCCTTTGCTCCTTTCATACAGTATTTTGAGCACCAGTGGGTAGATGTATTCCAGGGGCATCACTGTATCTGCAAGGGCAGCAACTCAATTAACTGGAACTGCTATAAGCAGGTCAAAGCCGGCGTAACTAAGACCACCTCCTCACTTGAAGGTTGGCATAACCAATTTTCCCACCTGGTTAAGGGAAAAAAGCCTATGTTTAATATGATCATCAACAAGCTGAAGGTTCAGCATGCGCACAGGGATCAGCTATATTCCCAGGCTGTCAAAGGCAAAGCTTTTATAGCTAAGCATGCTGGCCAGCAGGTCAAGTTTGCAAGTGTTACAAAAGTGGCTTTGGCCTATTACACTAGAGAGGGCTGCATTACCCATCTCAAAGACATTGCCACGGCCCTTGGATCCAATTTATAATCCACTTTTTTTAACAATAAACTTCTTTTTTTCAAATATTTGATTTTAACTTTTAAGATGTATATACATGTTTAATATAGTGTTAAAATTTAATACAAAAATAGCACCATTTTAGGATGTGTTGACTTTGGAGCTTTACACACTATAGTTGGTATTAGCTGACCCCATATTTTTATTGCAGATTTGAAAGCCTTGGATGATTTGGAGTCTAGTCAAATGTTTTTTTATAATTTTTGAAATGCTTTTTGGGCTTTTATCAATATTTTAAGTTATCTGGCGCGGTTTAGCCATAAATCTGAGATGGAGTTTTTAAAATGGCGTCTTTCTAGATGGCGTTTTTGGACACATTTTTGAGATAGCGTCTTTCTAGATGGCGTTTTTGAGATAGCGTCATTCAAATTGACGTATTGCACCAATCATAAAAGGTGCTATTCTGGTGGGTTGGGAGGTTTCTCTCAAGTCAAATCTATTTCTGATTCAAGCCCAAAAAAACGCGGACAGCTGGGTAGATGGGCCTGCAGGCTGGCAGCTTACAGGGTCCCAGGGTTTGAATCTTGTAGTTGGGGGTTTTCTGTGCTAATTGATAGTAGGAATTTGTCACTTGTGACACCTGGATTCTCTCTCCATCCAATCAATGTTATTCACAGAATTTCATGTTTCTGCTTCTAAAACATTTGAATACAAAACCATGGTTTATTTAGGCTTCTTGTGGAAAGTATTGGGTGTTTCTCTGTATAATAAGAACGGAAATAAGAATATTAAGAATAGTGCATCTACGCTGAAATCTATCTTGCCCTAAAGGAGACTGGTAATGTCCAGCTCTTTCCTATGAATAAATTGATATTTTTCTCCTTGCTCAGAGCTAGACATGGGTGGGTCAAGAAGGGGTCAAAGAATGGTGTAGCATGATATTCAACTATCAGGTCCCAACATATTTTATGATAGTGCTTCTTGATCCCTGTGGTCTAGACCAATATAAAATTATCAAGGGCTTAAATAATAGTAGAAAATTAATTGGTTTTCTCTGATATGTCAAGTAATACTTACATATCAACTACTGTGGCACAACTAACATTGTGATGCTTGATAATTTTGGACTTCACAAAGTTGATTTGGTTGTGTCAGAGTTTCCTCCAATTGACAAAAACAGCCATACTTCTGCCACCACTTTGCTGACTGCCAGATGAGACTTCTTTTCCTCCTGCCCTATTATCCATTTATGAATCCAATCAAGGAGGTATTTAGTTGTATCAAGAATAAAGTGAAGAAAGGCCTCCCACAGGATACCAAAGATCTCTTCAATATTATTAAGATCAGTCAATTCTTGATGCCACCTGATATGGTGGCAGCTTTTTAAAAGCACTTTAAATCCTTCCTCCCCAAAATCCTTGTTTCTGAGCCAATTGTTGCAAATGAACCAATTAGAGTTCAGTATTTGATTGGGGAAGACAAAAGTCCAATAGAAATGACATAAATGAATAGAATAAGGTGTTGTTTATTGTAGAATATTGTGATTAATATACTATATGGGGAAAGCCACAAGGGGGTGGCATGGTGGCATGTTCCATGTAAGGTTTGAAGCCAAGGATTAACTTGTGCAGGGATCAGCAGGTCAAATTGGTAGCGCTCCTAATTAGGAGAAAGTGCCTGCAATTTGATATTGCCTTTGGATTGGTCCATGTTGTTAGATATGTTAGCAGGTAAGGAGGGTGACTTGGTTACAACACAATCAAATAAAAGGGTGTTCCAGGATATAATTGTTTTTTATAATTTTATTTATTTTATTTTTATTAGGACTTGAAAAATAGTATTTATGTTATAATGACTTGACGTTAAATTACATTATAAATATTAAAGACTTCAGATGTTAGTTAGTGTCAGGGCACCAGCCTGTAGGGGGGTATGGGGAACTGGTGGGCAGACGGCCCACAGGTCCTGCAGGCAGGGCCCACCACAAGATTGGTGCTAACTTTACAATATAGGATATCAACTTACCCAGTAGGGCCCAGGGTCTGCTTGCAGGTACCATTGAATCAATCAGGCCGGTGAAGGTGATATAAATCACCCTGAATATCTGAGTGGAGATGGATTCATTGTGTCAGGATACCACATCCCAGGGGAGGAACTGTTAGCCTCAGCTGCCAACTTGCGCAGTTGGGAGGAGGGTAGAGCCCACCATAGGAGGGGTGCTAACTTGATGAGATAAGATGCTGATTGTCCCACTAAGGCCCAGGATCCAGCAGCAGGTACCATAGTATCAAAAAGCCCAGCCAAGGTGATGTAGTCAATGCCTTCATATTGGTTGGCTGTGGGTGGAGACAGATCTGGGGTGGGGTGTAGGCAGTCAGGCTTGGGTGTTGGGGGTGCTTCCATATCTATCTGGTAGGCAGGCAAATAGTTACACTTCACACAGATTTTGGGGGCTGGTTGTTTGTACCAAGCACCTTTGTGAAAAGCTGTTTGTGGGGTAATCTGTTGGGCCAGGTGGTCTGGGTGGGGGGTATCCTTTACGGTCAACTCCTGATGCTCTGGCTTAAGGGGGTATTCAGAGAAATGCAGTGGACCAAAGGGTGCTCCCAGAGGACAATAAAACGCAGGCCGGGTTTTGGGGGCTTCCTCAGGAATGCAGGCTGTCTGCCCAAGATTTTTGGTTGGAACAGTAGTAAAATGTAAAACAACCAAGACAAAATAAGGAATAAAATGGTAGAACCAAGATCCCATAATCTTACTTATTTCAGAATGGCAATACCATTTTGTCAAGATTTTACAGGGTTTAAGTACCATTTAAAATGCTAAGTTTGGAATCTAGCCCATCACCTGATGGCTGAGTTTTCTCAGTTTCCTCCAGGCCAAGAGTTCTGGCCCCATTCTGATCCTTCAGGCCCGTTATATCTTCTGTTGGAATGATCTCCATCTGACAGTCCATACACAACCTCTTCACGCCTTCATCATTGCCTTTAGAGTTCTTGTCATCAGGGACCAAGAGACCTCCAGAAACCCTAAGCCAGGACAATCTTTTCTCCATAAGCCACACATCTTCAGGAGTGGCTTTGGGGTCACTACATGACAAGGGATCATGTGAACCAGTGGCCCAGGTTTCTAGCCAATTACCAGAATTCTCTTTGGATTTTGGCCCATTGTGCTGAGTAGCAAACCCCTTTTTGGACAGCCAGTCAACTATGAAAGGAGTGACACCATATTGGTTTAGCACTTCCAGTAATACAGCTTGTTCCTGAAAATCTGTGGCCAGGCAGACCTGCAAATTTCCCTGATTAATCAGATTTGAACCAATGCCTGTTTCAGCTCTTCCACCAGCTAGCTGTAAAAAACATGGGCGGGCAGCCTGAGGGTCTGCAGGATCCCCACAATACTCAGAATCAGGTCCTGAGTTTGATTCTCCTAGTTGGAGTTTCCCACTTATTTTGGTAGAAATGTCATGCATGACACATTGGCTGTAAAAGATTCCTGTAGGTGGTTGGGCCACAGGGTGAGAGGTGGTGTCATTGAAACTAAATAGGTGTGCAAGTAGTTGTACTTGTTGCAGAATAGAAGAAGAGGTATGGTGACTTTGGTCCCTTCTCTGTAAATGGTCTCAGTCTCTCTAGCTTTAGCTTCTGGGTCTTGGATTAAGATTTCCTCAAGCATGAACTCAGAATATGCCAGGTTTGGTGGGTATTCTGTGAAATGTACTGGGCCAAAGGGAGCTCCTAGTGGGTAATATAGTTCAGGCAGCTGGTCTGCAGTTTCTTGGGGTAAATAGGTGGGAGGCACAGAACTACAGGAGATGGTCTGCAAACAAAATGGAACTAAAATCAAATATGGGATGACTTGGTTGAACCAAAGGTTCATGACACTTTATTGCAAGAATGGTGATGGGTAACTTCCTGACAGCCCAGGGTATAAGTATATCCATCTGCCATGGAGAAAATTTTACAAATTCCTTTGGGCCTGGTGCTACTGCCTACCAAGTTTTTACAGCCCTCAGTGGTATCCATAGCGGGAGCTATTTCATTGGATGGTTCAAACTGAGAAAGCTCAATTTCCCTTTCAGGTTGTGGGATTTGTCATCTTTGGGTGGCCTGCATTCTGCAGAAAGTTTCTTTGCTTCCCCTGCCGTGGTGGCCCAAGTTATTTCAGGATCCTTGGCTTGGTCCGCGCTCTCATTGATTGGAATAACAGGAACCTTTGGTGTGGGAGACCTTGATGCAAGTAATTTCTGTTCATCAAGCCTAAGGAGATTCTCCAAAGTCAAATCCTGCTCTGGTTTGAGCCCAAAAATCTGTGGGCAGCCGGGGGCTGGTCCTGCGGGCCACCAGCCCACAGAGTATTGGGGTTCAAATCCTGTGGTTGAGGTTTTTGTATGAGTAAGGTCAGTAGGATTTTGTCATTTGTGACAGCTATATAAAATTAATTATATTGAATGCAGAGACAAATAATTCTATTATAATGCACAAGCTATTTTTTAAAACGCAGAGTTAAAAGTTAAATGAAAAATATAAATATAAAATAATATTAATTTTTTATTTAAGTAAAAGTAAACCATTTATTGATATGATGCAAGTAATTTTTTAAGCCACACATTTTGTTGTAACTGTGCTATTTAGCAAAGTAACAAGCAGAAAATATTTGAAGACTAGATAATTATCTTTATTGAGATATTGGAATTATATATTGTTAGTGAATTGTGGATAGTAGGAACATGATGGTGATGATCAATTGCTTGGAAGGTTAGGGAGGTGGCTTGATCCTTATAATGAGTCAAGCGCTGAATCAATATATCCATCATTTGGGATCATCATCTGCTCATGTTGCTTTTTCTGGAAATCCAAGTTGACTTCCAAATTTGGCTACAGGTCACTGGGAAGTTAGATTGTGGGTCACAAACCTGATTAGTTGGAACCTTGTTGGCAGGCCAAACCTGCTGTTTTGAAAATTTTAACCCATGCTTCATCACCAGACCCATATTAATTTAGTGCCACCTGCTATGAAATCTAATGATTTCCACCTATTTATTAATAATTATTACATTTGATGTATGTTAAAATTGGTTCAAGCTTTTTAGCAAATCATATTATAAAGGAAACAAAGTCAAATTCAAAACAATCCAATGCTTTAAAAATACAATTTAATTAATGTAGACTGCTATGGGTAATATCAAGTTTTGTTTCACTTAAAATATATTATCTGAACTGGGAGTTGATATATACAACAAAATAAACAACTTTAAACATATAGCTTTTGATATATTAATGCCTGCGTTTTAAAATAATTTTTATTACTATCTATTTTTTTAATATTACTGTATAAATTTAAATTAAAAAACTTCCAAATAAGGAGTGTTTATTGGGGGAAAGCAAATGTACAAGGGGAAAGGGATTTATTTGGGGAAAGTATACAGTAGTTTTAAAAGAAATGACAACAAGCAAAAATATTTCAGATTTAAACAAAAAGAACTCAGATTTAAGAAAATTCAAGCTATCAGTGTAAAATATATACTCTATTAACAGGGGCTTTGGGTGTTAATAGACAAAAAGGGTCAACACAGCAACAAAGTGCTCACACTAAAAACAAAAATAAACAAAATGCAAACCAAAATACATGATTCAGAAACTAAATGGTTTGAGTTTACCTTTGGTGTACATATTTTTACTATGCAAATTGTGTCAGGGCCCAGAATAGACCAGACAAAACCCTATGTTGCATAGGGTCAACTCCTGCAATGGAGCAATCACGCAACCAAACAATCACATTGTCAATCATGCAGATTAACACAAAGAAAACTTTAATTCTAAGTGGAGAATTGAACCCTGGTCAATGCCAAGCCTGGGGACAATTGAAAACTGTCCCAAAGCCAAGTGGAAAAGATTTTATTTGGCCCACACCCTCTGAAACCCAGAATTGGGGACTTGGTTTGCCAAATGACCCAAAATTCCCCTGCCACCTTCCCCAGGGCAAAAATAATGAAATGATCCATCTAACTGACAAATCAGGAGTCACCAATGGAACCCAGCTTGAAAATAATCCATTGTCAACCAATAAGAAGTTGCCAGTAGGCCCAATTGCAGTTTCCCAGAAGGATATAGCTGGGAGCACTGGCATCCCCTTTCTTTGTTGACATCTTAAAATTAAACATCTTTATGCTCAGGATTCCTTATTTCCTTGCAAGATCTATATACTTTTGCACCATTATAACTATCCTGTTTGCATTTATTTGCAGCTCCACTACACTTTACAACCTCACATATTTGCTCCTCCTGGCCACCAAGAGTGATCATTTTGCCCTCCATGCTGGAGATTCCTCCTATTCCTCCCTTATCAACTATGCCTCCTGCCCAGGACTTTAGTAAGTTGAGTTTTTTATATATCACAGTATTAGGGCTGACCAACCAGGTTGTGCCCCATACTGGGAATAGGCAATCCCTAGCTACTGCAGTCAATTATCTGGCCAGGATTGCGCCTATTGTGTACTTGGCCTTCCAGGACTGGCCTTCCAGGACTGGCCTTCCAGACTGGCCTTCCTCCCCTGCGGGAGTCCAGCCAGATTCTGGTATGGACCATGACAAATTGTGTGAAAAATACACCCAAGCAGAGTGAGTCAAAACACAAACCAAAACAAAAAAAAACAGAAGCAACTCAACATGTAAATGAAACCACTCAGTTATTTTGTGAAATTTATTGTAGACAAGAATGATACCAAGGTAACTAAAATAAGGCATGTAATCTGAAACATAAATTATAAAAGATTTGTGCTGGGTGTTTGAATATGGCTTAAAATCTGAGAAAATAGGGTGGAAATTAATTTGGTGATTCTAGTTTGCCATTGTAAAACCAACAACACCTAATTAAGAAATACAAAATCTATAAACAAGTATTGGGTGGTGTATATTATAATTAAATAACCATATTCAGATAAAAGGCAATAATCAAAATCAGGGTAACTCAATTGAGTTTTATTTAGTATTTTATTAAATTTTAAAATTTAAGGAAAACAACAACAGATAGCAGTGCAGCCGCTATGCACTGTGGTTGGGGAAAGCCCCCAGGTCAAAAATTGAGTTAGTGCAACACAAGTGCCAACTCAGGAAGGAGACATGAGGACAACTATCAAAATTTAAACTGACTGCATGTAACATGCTCCATGTTGACAATCCCAAATTTTATTCTGGTTTTATTTTTTACAACTTTACTTAAAACTTGAAAATTAAAATTAAATTCCACTTTTAACATTAGGAACAATTATTTAAGGTAAAAAAATCAATAAACATACAATGAAAATACCTTTTCTTTTGGTAATTGTTGACATGAAGGATGTTACATGTAGAAAGTTTAAATGCAGACAGTTGCCAACAAGAGAGGAAAGAATATTGGTAAGGTTGCACTGACACAACCAGTTCAAGTTGCACAGAGTTCAAGGAAACATAGCATAAATCCTAGGGTTAAAAGCTAACCAGAAAGCACACCAAAGTTATCACATCTAAAAGAGTTAAAAAAATGGAAGTTGAGCTCATTTCTTTGGTATTTGACCCCGTTTATTATCAAGAGTCAGTCCCAACAGCCATGATATAGAAGGTTAAGCCTGTGCTTGACACTAGCTACGGGCCCTATATCAGTGATAGTGATCAAGAAGATGTCAAAGTAACTAAGTTTTATAGAACTACAGAAGGGAAGTAGGTGTTAAAGAAAGTTGTGACTTTCTACAACAAGGTGCCCATGCCTTGTGTTCCAGTCACCAACCAGTATCCTGATTCAACAGCACCCAAAAAGACAATCCAGAAGGCTGTCCTCAACATAAATTTCATTAACATTCTCAAGCTGATTTAGGAAACTGGTGACTACAAGTATGCCATGACTATTATTGGGGTGGATCCCAAATACACCAGTAAAACATTCAACAAATTTACCAATACTGGGCAAGCTCTAAAAGTGGAAAAATCCTTGCATATATCAACCCTGCTCACCAAGGAGCACAAATGGGCAATTTGTAAGTGGATTAATCAAGACTGCCATCTTGAACCAGCAAATATACAGTCAATGGTCAAGTCAACTTTTGGTATCAAGACTTTAATTTCCTTTTACTATCATGTGGTCAAGGACCTGCAGTTATTTTGGAAAAAAAACTTGGGGTATATCCTTATAACTGTAATAGCCCTAAAAATATCAAGACCCAGAAAAACTACGCAGAGGCGTACACTGCCATCAAAGCCAAGAGGACAGTAAAATTTTACTATATTGACAAATTGGCATTTGCCTTGTCTATGCGCAATGCATATGGCTATGTTCTCAAAGGTTCAAATGATATAGTAGCTTAGTGTACTGAAGTCTGCAATACAGCTTATTCCATGGTGGCTCACCTTGGTCCAAAAGGGATTGAGATGTACCAAATGATATTGGTATCCCACAATAGCAGGATCTTTCTATCATTTCTCTGATTGGTCCAGGAGCATCTTAGGCACACTTGCCTGGGGTTCATCAATTTTATTGTATTAGATAATGTTAGGCTCCATAAGGTAGCAGATACTCCCAAGAAAATTCCAACAATTGATACAGGAATAGCATTTGGCCCAAAACAATTGGCCACATCAAATTTGCGCCTATTATTTCTCTCTGTGTATTCCCCATTCCTAAACACAATTGAATAGGTCTTTGGGTGGCTCAAGCATGTTGTTAATAAAGGGACAACATCTGGTTCAGAAGGATTTTTTGATTTGCTGCAGGTTGGTTCAATACTCTTACAGCTTAGACTGTGGCCAAGTTCTATGCTCATGCTGATTTATCCATCCCTTTGTGCTTTAATAATCTGTAATGGACATAGTTCTCCTGGGTGTGGCTTGGCCAAAGCACTGCCACCCAGGAAAACCCAGCCCAAAGCCATAACTACTTGCAACAATTGTAGATTTGAATCTAAAAATTGATTGCAAGTGGTTGGTGGTGCAAGCTCTGTGTCTGAGTGGGGCACAGATGCCCCACACTCAATTTTCCCTCCTCTTTCTTGCTGGTTCAAAATCCTGACATCCTTAGAGGTCAGAGAACAGCTTACAGAACCACCATTGGTTATATCTTTAAGCTGACCAAATACTATACACAATGAGGCCACCTCATCAAGATGCACCCAAGAGCCTTAAGTAACATCTATCCCCAGCAAACTACTTTAGTAGTTTGACATTTTTCCTAAATAAATATCTTGCCTTGTGATTCATTTATTTTAATACTTGCTAATAAGATTTGTAAAAACTAGACTACTAGATTCTTCCTTCTCACCTTTACAACCTCCTGGGAATCCTCCTCCTCCTGGTAAAATAATTCCCAAAATCTGCAAAATTGAGTTAAGACTATTTATCCTGCTAATTCCTTGACTCTGAGACAAATTAAGATCTTCCTTTTGTACCTGTTCATTATCTTCTGTTGTAAATTTTCTTATTCACTCTTCTAGGGTTTCTATTTTTGAGTAAACAAACAGTGTCTCCTCCCTATTGGAAATTTTATCCTAATTTGGGTATGCATTTCCCATTTAATTGACTACAACAAGCTCTCACTCTACTTCACCCTGACATAATCAGCCAATCAATTAAAAGTCTTATCTACTCCAAATATTATTATTTCTCTTAATTTTCTATTTTACACATTTATCTTTTGTTTATTATGTTTAAATATATAGATGATCATTCTATATTTAGATATTCCCAAGCCTGCAATCAAATAAAGCGGCACAATTAACACAGAGTTTTAAATTTGTATTAAAAATTAAATTATTTTATTATATTATGTGGTGTATATCCCAAACACTTATTCCCAAAGTATAATGATTATATGGCCATGTCATTACTGGAAAATATTGAGTATATACTTCTTAGAAGTATAATAAACTAGATAAAGGGGAAAATTAAGAAGAGAATGATACTTCATTAGATATTCATATAGGATATTATATAGTATCATGGGAAGCCACATATTGTCCATGTACGCCATGGTAGTCATGGGGCTTATCCAAGTTATTGTTCCTTTTAACGGCTTGTCCAAGTTGTGTTATCTTAGGATTTAAAATGTTTTATCCCCGTAATAGATGGCCAAATGATAGGTGTGCCACCAACTTAATGATTAGTTGGGGAATAATTTAGCAGAGTCACTCTGGGAACTGCTTTCCCAAGAGGGAGCAATTGTAGATGTTACAACATCTCCCCCTGGGGTGCTGGAAGGTGGAACCTTGGGAATTTTCTTGAGAGTATTAGGGATACAGGCTTGGTATTGATCCAGTTTGGTGTTGGGTATAGGGAGCCAGGAGTTACATTATGCTGTTCTTGCTTTACATAGGTGGAGACAATTGTGGTGCATACTCTTGAGTTCTGTTCAAGCACTAATACCTTTGATGAAATAAGTATTGTTGGGCTTGACTTCCATGATGATGCCTGGTCCTTGTAACCCTGAATCCAACTTGTGCATGTCATGGTTGACAACCCAGATCTTGTCCCTGACTTGAAAGCGTTCTTATTGTAGCAGGATTGCTTCTCTCTCAACTCTTTTCTTTTCCATGACTTCTTGGTCCTTTCAAGCACGCTGTACATCAGGGTCACTTTTGTCTGGTACCTTCTTAGGTAGAGGTAAACATGGTCCTGCAGTAGTGCTAACAATGGCAGGCTTATACTCATAGACAAGTTTATACAGACTTAAAGCCCATATTGCGGTTAACTTTTGTTCTGCACACCATGAGTGCTTTTAGCAGCATGTCAACCCAGGCCTTTAGATTGTTAGCAGATAACTTACTGAGGGCCTCTTATAAGTAAGCTGTTTAATTGTTCTACTCTTTCATTTTCTTGAGGGTGATAGGGGCTGGCTATGGTGTGCTTTATCTAATTCTTGGCAAGATAGATATTGGTGTCAATGGCTTTAAGTTTGATTCCTCCATCTGTGATCAGAAGGTTGGGGTTTCCAAACTTTGCTATGATCTCCTTGTCAATGAATTGTATCACATCATTGCCTTTTTGTTCTTTTGTAGCTTGTGCTACAGGCCACCTGGTTGTATAGTCAATAGCTATTATAATGTACTTTTTGCCTCTGTTATTGCCGGGCATTGGTCCCACAATATCTAGTGGCCACACTTTGAAAGGTTGTGTGATTAATACCAGTATTACTGATTTAGATGGTGCCTTGAAGTGGGCAACTTTTCACATACTTCACATTGTTCAAGCACCTCTTTGATATTTTTCAGCATGTTATGCCACCAGTAGCGTGGATTGAGGTATTCATGCAAGTTCCTAATAAAAGTGTGCTCCATATCTCTGTGGTATCAAAGGATGGTGTCAATCTTTTGTGTTGACGGGACATAGGGTACAGTATTGCCACTTGGTAGTATATTATGTAGGGTATCATATTTTTTGAACATATGGGACATTATTTTTCTTGTTATGCCTAGGCGCCAGATTGGTTATTTTATAACTTAATCACATTATTCATATTCAAATTATTCAGAAAGAGTAAAATATAATCAATCCCAAATATTTAATTGATCTTGGGCTTGGGTGATTTTTTAAAAAATAATTCATTGATTTTATAATTGAAAATTGCAACTTATAGTACTACTGAAAATATCTTAAGTGCTACTAAAAACCAAAAATATTTATGATGAGTTGCATGGGAGAGTAATAGCAGCCCCAAAGCTATAAATGCTATTACCATATCTTTGGCTCATCATAAATATTCTTAGTTTGTTTCAGAAAAAAAGGTTGTTGTTTTTGAAAGACTGATAACTCTATTTAAAATACACCCTCTAGTAAGCTGCCCTACTTCATGAACTTGCCCCAATACACTACTAGCATCTTCTGATATTTTTGTTTCTCTGGTATCATCACGTGATTTCAAATGATAAAATATCTCAGAATATTCTGAGAAGCTTTCAAATGTTAAAGGTGAAGTATATAACTTCCCATCTTTCATCAAATATGAAAGATTAATGCGCAGATTTTTAACTTCAAGCTCTCTTTTATAGGCCTAAATTTCCTTTCATAAATATAAAAAAATGCTTTTTGGGAAACAATTGAACCAGTTAAAGATGAATTGTATAATTCTTTTCTTCTTTCTTCTTTCTCACAAATATTTTTAGATCATTAATGTTGTTAATATAAAGTACATTTTCTTTTTCCTTTAAAATTTTTGATATTACACCAAAGTGACCATCAACAATGCTTTTTCCATGGCATTCAACAAAACGGTTATATTTTATGGAACCCTTAATATATTTAGGTGCCTCTTTAAATAAGTAATATAAAAATTTATATGATCTAAAATGATTTCCATTATCTGTCCATACTTTTATATTTTTTATTTTTTAAATCTATCTAATTTAAGAAGACTTATTAGACATTCACCTGAAAATAAAGAATCATGTGATAATATTTGAGACAAAAAATCATGATATTCATATTTAATTTTATTGTTTTCTTTAAAAACTAATGCAAACCCTAATAATGAGATTGGTTTTTTGAATAAAAACAATTATTGGTCTCAATTGGACCACCTCCAACCTTTAAGTTTTCTTTATAATCTATAACTACAACACAAGACTCATCATCTAGTTCATTAATATCTTTTTATATTCACAATTTTGATGAACATAAAAGTCTTGGTGCTGATTAATAGTCTTTAAGTCATTGTCTATAGATTCTGGTAATGGTAAGTTTTTACTTTCACATTCTCCCTTCTTTTTTCTAGTGAATTTTTAAATTACAAATATTGCACATATCAGTTTGTTTTTTACTTTTTATTATATTTTTAGGGATTAATTTATAGTAAGTGGAAATTGAAACTGAAATTTCATTTTTATTTTCATATTTTCATATATTTCTTTTTTGTTTTAAGTAGAGAGTATTTAATTTCAGTTGAGTAATTACTCATCTCTTTTTCTATATCTTTATAAATTTTTTCAGGCACTTTTTTTGTAAACTGGCTTGTTTCAAAAGAATTTTCCAGCAATTTTTTAATTATTTTTTTAGTTATTTCTTTTTTTAATGAATAGTTATTATTTTTTTGGCTTTTTTTGTTTAAGCTTACATTTTTATTTTTATTTATTTTTCTTGAGTATTCAAACTCACTTTTGGTTATATTAAACCCCATATCATTAAGCTCTTTTAAAGAGTAACTGGAAGTAACCAGAGATCGCAAGGCTGGGATATGTTTTTGGGGAGAAGATTTCATGAGATCCTTTAAGTTTTCAATGAACTCATTGCCTTTTTGATTTTGAATAGTTGGCAGGAACTGAGCTTTCCCAAATTCAGTTTGAGTAAGGAAGTGCTTGATGAAATTATCAAGATCATCACCAGCAATAAAGAGGAATGCCTTTTTAACATTGCAATCTCTCTCTTTTTGTTGAAGCTCCCAAGGAAAAAAAGGGTAGCATGAAAGAAGTAAATTTAACTGAGGACATGGTAGTATTTTGAATCTGTAATTAGGTCAGATCTTTGATGTGTGCCTTAATGATGGAGTAGTTATGATCAGAATGTGGTCTTTGAATTGGGTTATTTGGATTAGAAGCTCTGTGGTACTTTAGCTCTTATATACCAAGCTAAATGACACCATTCTGAAAGAAATGGTGTGATAGCTTTATTATAGTTTGAACTTGAATTTATGTTTGCAGAAATTAATTAAATACCCAGTTTTCATGCACAAGTGATATATGTGAAGCAGCTAAGTATTATTATTACATCATATCCTCTTTGTAATCAATGCAAATCAATTAAAATGATATATTCAGTTAATTGTAACTCTTCCGCATATTTTTAAATGATAAAATATTAAAGAATTCCATTTAAAGAATGCTCAATTTGAGGTTCAAGCTCACTGAACCTTAAAATCAATCTAAACAGTGATAAAAACATCCTAACCAAACTATCATAAAATCCTAGAGAATTGAGCCTTTTAAATAAAAGAAAATGCTAAAATAAATCTCTCAATCTTATCTTTAATTTCGTCAAATAAAAAACATCTGTTGTGTATTCAAAAAAGAGTATTTATTAGCTTTGAAGTGATCTACTTATATCATTAGATATAATCATATAATAAAATCTGGATTATGCTCTTTTAAATTACTTTCCTTTAATATTGACATAGTATACATATTAAAATTTTTACACCAATAGAAAGATAAGATTCTTACTTCATTTTGATAGTTTACAGTGTGAAAAAATATTAATTTTCATTGAGTTATTAATGTTTTAAATATAAATTGTGTAATTAGTTACTTTTCAAAATCGAACTGTGTTATGCTGCGACTGACACATGCATTAAAAATGGCCTAATCTTTAAAATAATGACCCATATGTTTGTTCTTGAGGACTTTCTCTTGGATTTCCATTGGTGTACAAGTTGGGAACCCCTCTTGGAAATTCCCCATGATAAAAATGGGCTAATTGGGGTCCCCATCAGCGCATAGGACATGTTTGCTGTATAGCCTTGATAGGGCGTCTGCAGTAAGCATTTCCTTACCTGGTCTGTATTCAATTATCATGGGGTACCTTTGTATAAGGCTGATTCATTCAGCTTGTCTTCTAGATAGATGTTATTGAGTCTTGGAGAATATCAATTAATTGTGGTTGGTTAGCACTTTGAATATATGTGCACCTTCTAGGGATAGGACACGCCATCTCAAAAACGGCATCTCAAAAAACACCATCTCAAATTCAATTTGAGATGGTGTTTTTTGCGTTAGTGATTTTGAATCACAAAAAATAAAATAAACAATAAAATAGTTAAAATTTACATATACCTTTATAATTCAGCATCTCAAATTTACGCCATCTTGATTCCGTCACTTTGAGTCAGATTAATTAAATCTTATTTTGCTAACTTTATTTACATATGAAATCACTTAGTGTGGGGCGTGTTTACGCCATCTCAACTTCACGCTGTTTTGAATTACGCCATTTATCTTAAACTAAAATAAGCTTATACCCAAACTAAAATAAAGCCTGTGGTATAGTGCCAGAAGATGTTCCTATAGTATTAATCTAAGACACTTATAATAAGAACAACCTAAATAGACGTCACTATGATAGTCCTTCTAGTGATTGTCATTGCTGGGTAAAAAAAACAGTTTTTTATATGTAATCTATAACTTTATTATACATGGATACATTGATAAGGGTTTTCTTAATAAAATATTTTAATAGTGATTTTAATATAGAAGGGGGTGATTATGCCATTTCAATTTATGTAACTTTGAATTCCACTAAGTTTCATATCACCCAATTGATTTGATGTGCACAATGGATAGGGGAAAATAAGGGGAAATTACATATGACGCCAGGCTACGCTATATCAATTCCCCCACCCCAATTCATGCTTTCCACTTTTTAAAAGTACTAGTTCACGTCAAAAACCATATTAGTAAAAAATGTAAGAAAACATGTGAAACTTTGCAAATATATATTTTTTGGCCTCCTCTAAACAACTGGGTACTTTTTAACCCCAGTTGTATAAGCTTTTTTGAAAATCAAGTTTTACTCTTTGGCCCAGTTGAGGTAGCTCCACCATAAATTTCTTAATTTAATATAAAAAATGGTCAAAAACACTATGTTTTTGAGCTACGGCACCTTGATTACAACACTTTGAAAGCACCATTTTGACTGCAAGTTTTCAGTCAAAACTCAAAGTTTTGCATACTTGCGTTACTAATAAAAAAATATTTTTACAAAATAAAAAACATTGAACTTTTGATAATATATATTTTTAGATCTTCTCTACAATTCTATGTAAAAAATATTACTACTTTTATATTCAACACATTCTCATTTTTCTCTTTAAAAACAACCCCCAAATTGCTCATATTTTGATACTAATTCACTTTTAGATGCCTCCCAAGTCAATTACCAAAGCTGTGCCCAAGGCCTCCAAAGTCAAGACCACTCTTCCTAAGGCCAAGAAGGCCAAAACTACCCCTAAAAAGCAGCCTGCTAAGGGTAAAGCTCCTCCCAAGACACCTACGCCCTCACCAGAGCCTGAGGAAACAAGCCCAACCCCTCCCCATTCTCCTTTTGTTTACTCCCTGTCAGACCCTCAAGAGAAGTTGTTCAACTTCAATTGCCATCCTGACCCCACTTCAGAGCCTGAGGATGAAGAAGAGCATCAGCCTGAGCCTGATGCTCCTGCAGATGAGCCAATTGAGCTCTGGGATCTTAATACCATCCATAATATATGCAACCAAAATGGCACCTTTGCTATGCCAACAACATAACCTATCAGCTATCCAATTATGACTAAGAAAGGGGGTGCAGGCTTTTTCCACAAGGGCTACAGCTTCAGCTGCAATGACAAGAAGAAGCCCATCTGCCAACATCACTTCAAATGTGATAATGTTGGCTGTCCAGCTAGACTTACCACCTATGGGTTCACTCAGTTTAAAGCCCTGACTATTGGGCATTACTGTGCCAAGCCTTTTGATCCTCTATATCAACTGATCTTCTGGTTTCTTTGCCAGGTGATCCCAACCACAAAGGACCAAACTGCAACTGAGGCTGTAAATGATGCTCTTATTAATCTAAATGATACCCAACTGGCAACTGTTGGTGGCGCCTCAAAACTACAGAGATATCTCACTGACCAGAGATATGCTCTGAGCACTGAAGGCGTCAGTGCTACATCAATTGACCAGTTGATTCTAACTGAGGAGCAAAAGCTTTCACAGCATGAAGAGAGATTCCTCCTTCACAATGATGGGCAACATGTCCCAGAGCAGATCATCTGCTTTGCAACAAGCCAGGATCTTTGCAACCTCCTCAAGTGCAAGACCTGGCTTGCAGATGGCACTTTCTCCACCTGCCCAAAGCTCTTCAGCCAGCTTTGGAATATCCATGGGCAGGTTGGCAATCTGGTTCTTCCCCTGGTCTTCTTTTTCCTCCCAAATAAGAAGCAGGAAACCTATGTCTGGGCACTCACAATTTTGAAGGCCAAACTAGATGAAATCCTCCCAACAATTGAAGAGGAGCCCAAGGAGACTAGAGGGCGCAAGAAAAAGGCCCAGTCAGAGGAAGCCACCCCAATCAAGAAAAAGCCCAAAAGCCTTCCCTACCATGAATATCTGGTAGTAGATTTTGAGCAGGCTCAGGCCAATGCTTTTATTTGTGTCTTTAAGAGCTCCCCTCAGGGATGCTACTTCCACTTCAGGCAGGCACTCTGCCGCCGCCTCCAAAAGTGCTCTGACCTCCATGAGCTGGTCTACACTGAAGGCACAAAGGAAGCAAAGGACGTGTTCAACTGCTTTGCTGCCCTTGCCCTTGTGCAAAAGGAGGAGACTAATGCCTTCTATAACGCCCTCCTCTGTCACCCATATATTATTGCCAACCAGGCAGCCTTTGTGCCCTTTATTGAGTACTTTGAAACTCAATGGGTTGGTATTTTTCAGGGAGCACACCACATTAGAAAAGGCGGTGACTCAATCACATGGAACTGCTTTAAGCAGGTAAAAGATGGCCTAATCAAGACCACCTCTTCTCTTGAAGGGTGGCATAGTCAATTTGCCACAAGGGTCCGGGTTCAGAAGCCCAAGTTCAACAAAATCATGGTGCATCTCAAAACCCAGCAGGCCATCTCTGCCTGCCTCTTTAAAACAGGCATGAAGACCAGGGGTGATCCCCCCAAGCAAACTAAGGCGGTGAAAAAGTACACATAGATTAGCAAGGTGGTCCTTGCCTACTATCCCAAGGATAGTAAGCTTGAGCATCTCCAAGCTATCTCAGTTGCTCTTTCTACTAATATTTGAGCTCTTTCCTAATAAAGTCTTCTTTATCTTCTCTCTTCTTTTCTTTAATTTTATTATTTTTTGACTTTTTTAGTATTTTTTACAATTGTATGCTTATTTTAAAGTATAGTTTATAGTTAAAATAGATGAAAATAGTTGTTTTTGGGTATATTTTAACTTTTGGGCTTTACGCAACTATGTTGCTACTAATTGATCCCATTTTTTATTTCATATTTGGAATCCTGAGGCATTTTTAAGCCTAGAAATGTTTTTTGAATTTTATTTTTTGAGAATTTTTTGGGTTGTTTTTGGAGTTCAAAAAATCTAAAATTTTAAACCTGTTTTTTCTTAGTCAAAATGCTGTAAATCAAAATGGCCTTTTTACTAGTAAATTGAGATAGCAGAAATTTGAGATGTGTATTTTGAGATGGCATTTTTTGAGATGCCATTTTCAAAATGGCGTGTTGTACCCTTTTAGGTAGCATTGCCAATTCATTAGGCAGTGGATAATAGCTATCAGTTCTTTTTCATGTATTGGGTATCTTTGCTCAGCACCAGACAGCTTTCTTGACTCATATGCTACAGGGAGGAAGTTATTTTCTGCAGTTTGAATTTAGAGTACTCCTCCTATTGCATAGTCAGGTGAGTCAGTTTCTAGCTTATATATTTCTTCACAGTTTAGATATTTTAATATGGGGGCAGTGACTATGCTTTTTTAGTTGTCAAAAATGTTGGTCTCTTAGTGATGTCCATACAAATTTGGTTGTCTTACCTGTGATTGCAAATAGGGAGCGGTCAAGGCACCCCAGTCAGGGATGAATCTTCTGACATAAGCTAACATGCCTGGGAATGTACAAAGCTCACTCTTATTTTGCGGCGCTGGCATGTTGATTATGGCTCATATCTTTTATGGGTCTGGTTTTATTTTGTCCTTACTGATAATGTGCCCTGGGAACAGGAGTTCAGACAGAAGAAGTCATATTTTGAAGGTTCGGCTATAATTTGGTTTTATTTGAGGGTGCAGAGGACAGGCAGTTGTCTTTCCAGTGTTGTTCTACAGTTGGGCTATATATATTATGTTGTCTAGGTAGATGATTACCCATTTCTGAAGTGGTATTTGAAGACTTCATTCATAAAGGTTACAAAGGTGCTTGGAGAGTTTTTCATTCCAAAGTTAAGGACCACACACTCAAAGGAACCATACTTTGTTCTAAAGGCTGTTTTTGGTATGTCCTCTGGTTTCACGCAAATTTGGTGGCAATGCAAGGAATTGCATTCCTTTCACAAAAGATAATGTGGAAGCACAACTCACTGGAATTAAGGACACCAAAAAACCTCAAAAATGCATTTTTAAATGCATTAGATGATTATATTACTTATAATAATGATTCAGAGATCAACACGTCAAAAAAATGTTTGGAATCAATTAATGAATGTGTTGTTATTAAGGGAATAAATAGCAAAAATCAGATTGAAAGCAAAAGCAAACACAGAATCCTTAATCTTAATATAAAATCTACTTCAAAACCAAAAACCACAGATAAGTTAATGCTTTCAGACAACAATAAATTGAATACTACCAACACTATGAGCTCCAAAGATGCCCCAAAGAGAAGATTAACCAATCAGATGTCCAGAAATGACTCCACAATACCACATAAGCTCCCAGAAAGTCCCAAGAGCCAATTAAAAGATCAAAGCCAACCAAACCATAAAAATAACCATCATCCAAGCCCAGAAACCCCCCAGGCCACTGCAGAGACCCAAATTGCCTGTCACAAATTCATAATAAGCTTGCTCCTTCTTCCAGTGCAGGCTGTAGCCTGCTGCAGTCCTACCAGGAAATGCTTTCCCAACAGCTCCTGCATGATACTCTGGTAACCACCTGGCCTACTCCCCCTTCCCTTCAGTATTCAAACTGAATTCCCTCTGATAGAGAAATTGCTCCAACAATTTTTATTCCTATCTTAGTTCAATAAATCTATATTTTCAAGCTCCTAAACCTTGATTAGTAGATAAATAAGGATTTATGACAACAACATGAAGCTCATTCTTATTTCATGGGCTTTTTGTGTGTCAATTGGTTTTGGGCAAGCTAATGTGAACTTCAAAACTCCTGAACCTACTCCCACAGATAAATCTGAAGGCATATTTGGTATTGTTTTGGTCCACATTGTTGCCATCCCCCTTATGTAGAAACAGCTTGGTTCCCCCCATTATCTATCCCAAGGCTCCTTGGCTGGTCTTGGGGTACACTAGTGTCTACTATCTTTTAAATTGCTCCACTCCCTTTCTGGGGAGATTTTGCTTATTTGGTCATCTTTTACATATGTTAATGATAGTGATTCCAGTAGGATCCACATTAGTCAAGTTTAACCTGGGGGCCCTTCTCCATTCAATTGGAGAAAGACTTCCCAATGAGTGAATCCCTAACAGGTAACCTGCTGTCAAGTCAATTTTTGTAAAGACTTGGGACCCCCTCAGGGCGTCAAAAAAGTCATCAATCAGGGGCAGAAAACCTGTTCTTAATTGTGAACTTGTTGAGCTCCATGTAGTCTCTGACCAGGTGGAGTTCTCCCTCTTTCTTTGCTACAAAGAAGACAGCCACACCAAAAGGAGATTTAGAAGGTCTTATGAGTCCTATTTCAAGAGTTTTGTCAAGATAGGCTTTTAGGGTGTTGTCTTCTTGTGGCATTAGGCAGCAAATAGGATGTGATTTTGGCACACTTCCCTTAAGGTCAATTTTGTGTTGTATGCCGCAGTCAGGAGGTAGTCCTGGTAAAGTTTCTTGGAAAACAGAAAGGAATTCAATGACTAGCTCTTCTTGGATTGAGTCTCTTTTACATGTGGATTATGTACTTTTAAAGTAGTACTCTCATTTGGGAAAGTGTTCCAGTTGATTTTTCTAGTATCCTTTTTCTCTTCTGTCTCCATAATTTTTACAAATACATGGTCTTTCATGAGTGTGTCAAGATGAGTTGGGTAATCATGGTGGTGCACCTTGCCTTGTTGTATAATGAGGGTAGCTCTATCCCAGTCAATATGAGGTTTATTCTTTCTCATACAGTCCAGGCCAAGTATAACATCATACTTAGGGATTGGTATGATTAGACCACTAAGCGTAGTCTATATGTATTCTATTTGGGCACAGAAAGGTTTTGCTTCCCTGGGAACTGGTGTGCTCCTGTTATCTGCCAACATAACTCTCTTGACGTTAATTTGAACCGTGAGTAGTTTCATGATGTTGGTGAATTTTTTGTCAACAAGGGATTGGTCTGCTCCAGAGTCAAATAGTGCTGTTACCTGATATCTTCAAAAGCAAAAATGATAAGTGAGTAGTCTATTTCCAGATTAGGCAGCAAAAAGTATAGGATTACTGGAGGGTACTTGGACTCTGGTAATTGAGTCTAAATCTTGGTCCCTGTACAAGTATTATAAAGTGGAGGAGGGCATCTTGCCTAAGCACTCTCCTGAGCTTTTCCCTCTTAGTTGGTGTCATCAGTGCTTCCTTGATTAACTTGAGTGGTGTAATTCCTGTTTTGCAGATGGGTATTATTAGCTTGGTTGTTCTGCTTGTTAGGTAGAGGGTACTTCTTTACTCTGGGACTTTCCTTTTATTTGTTTGTTACATGTAGGTTGTCAGATTTTTTTGTGACGTGTTTTCTTTTTAAGAACACATCATGAAGGATCTTGCAGTTCATCATGTTGAACTGACATCTAATGTGTGTGAGGAAGTCATTGTAGAAGTTTAATTGTGGTCTGGCTTTGTCAGAGTTAATGGTGTTGGGAGCTTGGTCACATAAGTCTTTGTAGGCTGCAATGTACTCCTCAATTTTTCCTGTCATTTGAAAGTTCTGAGTTCTGTCATGATCACCACGTTGGAGTTCTTTATGAAAAACCTTTTGAGGAAAGCAGCTTTAAACATATCCCAGTCTTTACTGTGATCAGAATGTTGGTCAAACCATTTGCTTACAAAGTGTGAGGCAGCCCCTGTGACACAGAGGGCAATCTCACTGGCCCAGAGTCTACAGAGATAGCCTACTTGTGTAAACTTGTTTTGGGTGCTTTGGATCCAGAGGTTGGTGTTCTCTTAGTGTAGTCCTGAAAACATTCCAATTTCTGCTGAGTGTAGGCACTGAAATATGTTGTTGGGTATTTCAGTTATCTGCAGGATTGGAGGCAGGCTCAGGATTCCATGAGTGTTGAGGAAATTATACTGTTTGGTAGGGAAAAGAATATTGTTGAAGACAACAAACCCTGTAGAGACGTCATGTCTTTCTTTGTGGTCTCTCCATCCTATGGGGAGTGCAATCTGCTAGATTATTTCCTTGGGAGGAATTTTTCTTTTAAGCTGCGTAGGTGTGGATAACCTACTTGTGCTTTTACTGTCAAGTATATACTTCTTAGTAGTATGATAAACTAGATAAATAGGGAAAATTAAGAGGAGAATGATACTTCATTGGATATGAAAATAGGATATTATATAGTATCATGAGAAGCCACATACTGTCCATGTACATCATGGTAGTCATGGGGCTTATCTAAGTGATTGTTCCTCTTAAGTCACAAGGAATGTCTAATTGTGTTCTGCTTAGGATTTGAAAATTTTGATCCCTGTAATAGATGGCCAAATAATAGCTGTGCCACCAACTTAATGATTAGTTGGGAAATCATTTGGAAAGTCACTTGGGGAATTAATTCCCTGAGAGGGAGTAATTGTAGATGTTGCAATATAAATAATTCATAAAGTTATTTAAAAAAGTAAAAGGTAAAGCTATCAAGTTATATGTTGATTTTTTATTGGCAAATATGCTACTATATACTTTATAAATACTTGCTTAATATATTTTTGTTTTAGTAATAGTTTACTATGGTAAAAAAGCTATTTAAAATTAATTATAATAAAAAATTAATAATTGAATTGCAATATATATATTGAAAAAGGCTTCTTTAATTGCACCTATATTGGGTTCTTCTGTATGCAACCACCTGACATTGTAGGTGGTGAAAAGCTTCCACTGCCACACTATACACTGTGGATGCACCACAGTTAAATTATTCTCTGAAGCTTGTAAAAGGGAGGATGGCAAGGGGGAGTGAAAAAGAAGCTTTTCAGACAGGGCTTCAAGCCCATAGATTCCCACCAGGACCTAGGTGTTCTGAATGATATGATCCACCAAGTCATCCTTAGACAACCTTATTGCTGTCAAGAGAGAGCCTGGCCTTGTCAATCCCAAGTAGGATCTAAGACAATCCACATGGAAGCAGTTTTTTAGGAGAGAGTTGATTTGGCTTTAAATAAAGACGCTATTCTGAAAGTTGACAGTGTGTAGTGGTTTTAAGATAAGTAGAGGCCTAGTAGGAAACATTGGCTACTAGGGGAGGTGAGGCCTGCCTAGTAGGTAACAAAGGACTACTAGAGACAAACTATGGACCAGCCCAGCAGGGAACATTGGCTGCTGCAGGCTAGTTAGGTGTCTCCACCCAGCAGTGAATATTGGCTGCTAAGGGTGGGGGAGTGTACCAGCCTGGTGGGTAACACAGGCTACCAGAGCTGATTGATGATGTGACCCTGGTGGGTAACACGGGCTGTCAGAGAAGGGAGGATCTGAGATAGCTTTATGTGCCCTTGTGCGCGTACAGGAGGTCTGTGAGCAAGCAACTTGCCTAACAGACTGGTAGGGTGTCTGTTGAGAAACTGGGGTTATTGCTGGTATGTTCAAAAATACAGATAGATTTTAGCCTGGTTAATGTACTATACCCAAACTTATGCAAGAGCACTACAGACTATAATAGAATAGAACTTTGAAGGTAATTACTTTATTGAAACTGGAGTACAATCCAGCAAGTGGCTGCAATCTATCCAGGTGTAACTAAGAACTTTTTATCATCCTTTCAGGCATCTGTATCAATATATACTTCAGCAATCCTTCTTCTTGTCCTTTAAGACAGTTCTCATTGGCTACCTTTGCAATAGGTTCATCCTTGCTGGCTGCGCCTATCCTGATTGACTGTCCTTGGCATGTGTGCTGCTTCTGGCCTTTACAAGGTGTACATGGCACGTCAGCTACAACCTACGCTCTTCTTGAGCTGACCTACTGGCAATTATTGATTGGCTGTATCTTAAGAACTTATTATGGCACTAGGAAACTATGCCATATTTTGTTGATGCTTGGAAATGGTCCCTGTTCAGTCTCCTTCATTGGAAGATAGAATTCCAGTAATCCATTTACAGGGCTTAGTCAGTGATCCTTTTTTGGCTGGTGAGCCTTCTGATTATTAATACAACAGTTTGAATTATAGATTATACACTTTATAATAGCAGACTTGATCTAATATCAACTTGTAGATTATCTGCCGTGTAATGCTGACCCAAACCAATAAGGAACCAATTATATGCCAGTATACTGATCCAAACTTGGTATTTCCTAGTCATTTGCACATCACTTGTTTGATATGATCATATACACCCTTCAGGCTGGGTGGGACTGAGTTGATACAACTTCCAGAGGATGAAATGAGAGATATATGATTGATGATCTAGCAATTACACACCAGGTAATCAATGATAATCACTATAAAAGCTAACGGTTATACAGCGTAAAATAGCTATATCAATTATAATACACTAATAGTTATACAGCGTATTACCACTGCACATATAGGAATGATAATCAAGTGATAATACAGCGTATAACGTTGCATCTATTATAATAAACTAACAATTACACAACATATAACTGTCATATCAATTATAATAAACTGGTGATTATACAGCATATAATTACTACACTTAATAGAGTATTAACCTAGTGATAGTAAAACAGCGTGTAACTGGTAAAGATCTGTGTGCAATGATTAGGCTGATTATTTGTGGTCAATCAGCCTAATCTCACGTTTCCTCCCTCTTGACCATAAATAGGGAGGGTAATAAGAGAGTCAGGAATAATGACTTTCTCAACTATGTCCTCCCACCTGAGCACCAAAGAAGAATACCAAGAGTTCCTGACAACCATGTCAGAGGAACGTTGGCTGGAGTTTAATTGCCAGAGCAAGGAGGCACACCACCTCTAGTTCTACAGTTGGTGTTTGTTGTGCGCTTACAAGAACAATACTTGTTCAGAGCTGTCTTTAGCCACCACTGTGGTGACCAATCCCTTCCAGCGCCCCACAGCCTCATCTTGTAGCAGGAGTTTGTGCAGGAGAATCATCCTCCTTTGGTTATTTGGGTACCAATTGGGCTTCCTCAGGAGACCAGCCGCTTGCCAGACCAGGGCTGTGGTTCCTCAGCCACCTACCGTCCCATATGCTCCTGACCCTATTATGTTGGGTAGAGTTGTTCTCTCTTATGACCCCAACCATACAAACTTTGAGCTCAGCAGCCTCTTTCAGGGTTATGAATTCCTAAGTGAGTTCCTCTTTGTCCTCCTGTCTTGTGAGAAAGATGTTGTGAATGCTGCCATTCACCATGTTTTGATTTTGCCTTCAATGGGTTATTTTGAGGAATAATCTCTCTCTTTTGTTTTTGCCCTTTGAAATGAGTCTAGCTCTAAATTGGGAAATTCAGTTGTTCAGTTTCCTGATTATGTGCAACTCACTTGCCCCACTCATGCTTGTGGCAAGTGATCCTACCATTCATGTACTGTTTTGTGGTAAAGCTACACAGTATATATTCTATTTCTTATTCATCAATAAAAATTACATATTCACATTTTTGTCTTTGTGTCTTCACGTATTTTAGCACCTCTCTAGCCATGTCTAGCAGATATTATTCAAATAGTGCAAAAAAGTAATAGCATAGCCTTCCCTGCCATTCTAACTAAGACTTAGTACCAATCCAATCCTAAGGTTAGGATTATCTGTTGTGTGTCTGTGCTGCGCCTCATAACACAACAAAAAAGATGCTCACTACAGGGGCTGTAAGCCCCTCAAATATTCCTTTCACAACCTTGTTTTCAGGTCCTTTGCCTCCACCTATATAAGAGCCAACTTCACCTGAAATTACCAGTCCTCCTATCAAGGAAGACATCACAGACCCACCTATTCTCTACTGTGCTGAACCTTGGTAATAGTCCCTACCTAGTGGCCTACCCTTTGGGTACCCCTGCCTTGGAACAAGTCATGACAGTAGCCCTGGAGTTAGCTTGTGATGGGGCCATCCCTTGCCTCCAGCTACAGTTCAGTTGAGCAGAATACTACAAATTGATTGTGGTTCCACAATTTCGACAGCATCTCCTCTCTGTGGCTGGCTCTGCTGAGCACCTATTGTCATCCTTTGTATAACCTGCCTTAGCCCACCATCAAATGGTGTTAAGGCTTCACGTTCAGGAGATTTTGTCCCTACAAGCAGCTGTCACAAACCACTGGGATCAATTTGCTGCCTAACAATTTACCACTCCCTGTTTTCCTTGGTGTCAGACAATCAGCGTGACTCTGTCACTTCTCAAACCTGCTTGGTCAATTCCATTGAGCATATTGCCAGTTCATCCCTGAATACGTCAGAGAGCGTCTACACAAGTTTCACCAATTAGATCAGCCCTGGAGGACTCAAGTAGACTCCACCCTGAACACCTATCTAACTGATTTCAAACAACTGGTGCAGCAGCTCAATGAGCTCAGTGCTTACTCATTTGATCAACTACAACAAGTATCAGACCTTGCTGCCAAAGGCATTCACAAGCTTGGTGAAGAATTTGATCAGAACAGGTTGCTACCACTGCTGCCATTATCAAGCTCCAGACTCAAGTGAATGAATTGTCTATGCCAAAGCCAGATTTTCTGCTTTCCCCCATCTGAAAATTTGGTAGATAGAGAACAGAGGCTACAGGATGCCATTCAAGAGCTTCAAGTGTCCACCTGCAGTCAAGAATGCCCCGCTGAAGAACCTCATCCAGATTCTCAGGTGCTTGCTTTGGCAACTCATGTTGCTGAGTTACAACAAGAGGTTACTTCCTCACGCAAAATAATGGTGACTGCTGCTAGTCCAACTGGGGTTGTTGACAAAGATGGCTGTTGCCCTGGCCTGTCAGGGACCCCCGTATCCACTGTGCTAGAGAGCTGATAGCTTTAGCAAATATAGTGGACTACTTGAAACAAGACCACTCTGAACTTGATAAAGACATGTAAGAATTGAGTGAATTAATTGATTCAGTGAATGACAGGTTTGCCCCTTGCCTCTCAGTGAACCTTCCCTTACATCCCAACTGGCTGAGCTTTCCAAGTAATAATAATACAGGGCTAACACCTAGACGTTACAGAGAAGCAGACCATCTTAGCTAAATATAGGTGCCCACACTGCTGAGACCCTGACTACTCTTGAAGGGAGTGTTTGACAGCTGTGGGCCAGACAGCCTCCCTCCAAATCTGAAGCAGAGTTCTCCCTGCACATAAATGTACTCAATAGCAATAATGGTGGTCCAACTCCCAAAGCACATTTCAAACCTACTTTTAAACAAGTCTTTGACCCCAAAAATTATACCATTACAGCTTTCCTAACTATCTACAAAACTGCCATGAGGAGAGCCTCTGATAAGGTTAAGAAGGAACACATTCTAACCTGACTGCACCTGATCTGTCAGGAGGTAGTTGTCACGGTAGATTCCATAATGCTGGGTATTGTCTGTCCAGGTAAGAAAGCTTGGGAGGCCGGAAAATCTGTATTGAAATTGACCAAGTTAACAGATTTAAACCAAACAGTGATCAAAAATGGGTCACGGCTGCTCCAGTCTGCCAGCTGAAACCAGCTCCCCCTTTCAAACTGACATTGATAAATTGACATAATATGAGGATCACCCAATATGAGCTTGTTAATCAGTATGGTTGTCAGAGACTAGTCACGCAAGGGTTCTTTGCAACCTGGACCAGATACTTACTTGGCAATGTGGAAGGAATAGGAGGTCAAGACTCAGGTGGTATTGCTTAGTCAATTTTTCTGATATATATTGAATAGTTTTCCCTGTTTCAACTCTAAGAGTTGAGTCCTTCTAAATTTACTCAATAAAAATCAATTATCCCAAGTTCTAAATTTTAAATTTTAAATTTTAAAAATGCATCCTGTGATTGGGTGGTTACGGTATATACTGTACAATCTGATTCTGAACCAAATCATTTCAGGAAGATGGGGCCCAGCATCTGGAACTTTGTTGTTGGCGCCTCCAAATGTCAATTTCATGCCAGCCAATTTTGTAGCTCCTCCCCTATCCTTGAAACTGAAAATTATGTCCCTTCTCAATGCCCATAATTCTACGCTGAAGATGCATTGATGCTTTCCCAGGTTATTTATCTTGGTTTACTCCGGTTAGGACTACTGGTTCTACTTAATCCTGGAGTTAAAATTGGAAATTTCACAAAAAAATATCTGAAGCTGCGTTGGTGGTTAATAATCAATTCTATGTGAATTTGGGTGGTAATTCCCCATCATGTAGAAACAGCTTCATATTATCCAGTGATTTCTGCCACATTAATCAACTCTTCTACGTCTGATTTTTTGGAAGCAGTTTGTCATGAATTTGTGTTTCTTTTCTCCTGCTCTGTTGATATATCTGCATTTACTATGTTTATTTGCACCAGTTCATTTCTGAGTTTTCAGTTTGGGCTTTTCTTTAATTTGTGGTTTCCATCTCCGGTTGCAGTTGTAGAGACTGGATCCTCTGTTTCCTATTTCCGTTGTGTCATGTTATTTTGGTGTCCAGATTATTTCCCTGCTCCACCCACCAATGAAATTTTGCGTGAAGCTTTGTCAGCATTATCATTTTATTCCGGCTCTAGCCTTAGTCACAAATCCCAAGTTTACCATGTGATGACAAAGGTTTCTGAAGATGCCTGTGAATGGTTGTTGTCTGCAGTGGAGCGCAATCCACATGTTTTAACTGAGAGTGCATCTCTATACCCTTTGTTAAAAAATTTGTGTGTATCTATTGAGGAGCTCAAAGTATATTGTAAGCTGTATGCCTTCCATCAGGGTACAACTCTGATTTTGGTATTCCTTCCTCAGTTTCTTACCTACTGCTGTATGATCAATGTTCCCAAGGTGAATAAACTCTCAGCATTGTGGTTAGCAGTTGACCAGACTGCCCAGGATTTGGCGGTTTGGGGTTCCCTGTTAACCATAACTGAGGCCCTGGTAAGCCAAATCCTTTCTCTGGTCTCAAATCCGTCTACTTCTAAGCAAGGTACGTTGGTAATTAAAGATAAACTTGCTGCACACTCCTGGTTTTCTGGTTCCAGTACTGCAATAGTTCCTTCCAACCAAAGCCAGGATTGTTCTCCCCCTAGCTTGTCTCAGCTACAATTTGTAGTGGTGAACAAACCTGGTGATGTGAAGAAGGTCCCCGTAGTATCTGGTCCTGATAGTTCCTTGGCAATGCTTCAGCACGTTGTCCCTGCAAAATCTTCTGTGATTATGTCCAAAGAGTTGCCCCTTGTTCCTATCTATTGTGATAACCCTGTTCTTCTGGCTGCTGTCCAAGAAATGATCAAGTGTTACTTCCAGGAGCATCCTGCCTCCTTAGCTGCCATCTGTACCGCCAATGAAAAACAATACCCTGCCAAGATTGCTGCCTTTGCTGAAAATAAATCTACTTATGGTTACTTCTTGTTCTATGGTTGCATTGATAATGGTCAGACTATCTATCAGCCAGCTATTTTTTTGGATACAGTTGCTTCCAAAAATTTCATGAGTGTGGAGACTGCTAACTTGCTACAACTCAAGTACCACCTGGGAATGCTTGTTAGGGGTGGGAACTTTCAAAATTTTCCCTCTTTCTAGCTGAAGAAGCCAGTTACTTTTGTAGTTGCAGGTCAGCCTTTTACTGCAAGGTTTTCTGTTTGCTCTACCCTGATGTATCCTATCATTTTGGGAGTGAGTTGGTGGAGAGATCATAATGCATCAACCTTACTGAGAAAAATGAGCTGCAGGTGGAACATTCTTTGGGTATAACTATTCATATTCTGCTGTTGGATATGTCTAAATTGGAGCAATCATCACAGACCATACAATTGTTTCCTGTCCCTGTCCCTGTAAGTTTGGATTTACCTGCATGCTTACAACCCTGGTCTGCGGAATTTGACGCCACCAGAGGCCAGGTCCTTCCCAAGCACACTCAGTTTGACTTTGACTTTAAGGTTATTGTTGATTTGATTAGAATTGTGTCTCCTATTTACCTTTTAACTTTGAAGGAAGACACATGTTTGGAAGAGTGGACTCATGATATGTTTGAAAAAGGCTACATTTTTAAGAAGGCTTTGTCAATTTGCTCCCCGTTATTGTTTGTTCAGAAGTCTGATGGGTCCCTTTGTCCTTGTGTTGACTACGGGAATTTGAATAACATTACAATTCTGGATCCTTATCCTTTACCCCTTGAAGCACAGATCTCTAGGTGTATTGAGAAGGCCAAGGTATTCTCAAAACTGGATCTGTTGAATACTTTCAATAAAATCAGGATTTCAGAAGGAATGGAATGGTTAACAGCATTCAGAACAAAGAAGGGTATCTTCCAGTTTCATGTAATGCCTTTTGGATTGAAGAATGCCCCGGCTTGCTTTCAGCAGTTAATTGATTCAGTCCTGGGGGATCTCCTAGGTGTTTGCACCATTGCATATATGGATGATATCTTGGTGTTTTCTCTGGATGAGGAGTCTCATAAGGCCCACTTGTTAGCAGTTGTAGAGCACATTCTCCATGTAAACTTGATCATTAAAAGGAGTAAGTGTGAATTCTTTAAACATAAGGTTACCTTTCTTGGTAATATTATCTTTGAGGATGGCCACACCATTGCCCCTGACAAGGAAGCTGCGGTTTGAGAGTATGCTATGCCTGTGACAGTATCCCAACTTTGTAGTTTCTTGGGTACATGTACATTCTTGAAGAAATTCACCCCCCACTTGTCTGAGGTGGCCACCCCTTTATATTTGGCTAGTGAAAAGACAACTTTAGTCTGGACGCCTGAGTGCGCAAGGGCCTTCTCAGCAGTCAAGGCTTTTTTGTTGTCCTCCCCAGTGTTAATACATGTGGATCCTGAGCTTCCTTTTGTGGTTTCCACCAATGCATCTAAATACACTGTGGCTGGTGTGCTGTTGCAGACAGCTAGTGATGGAATTGAGAGACCTGTAGGGTATTTCTCCTGGAAGATGGAGGCTTGAGAATGCAACTACATGATTTATGACAGGGAATTGTTGGCTGTTGTGGAATTGTTAAAGCATTGGCATCACCATCTCATGTCAGCACGTCATCCATTTGTAGTAAGAACTGACCATAAGGCTCTTCTATATTATCAACAATCCAAGGTTTTGTTGGGTCATCAATCTAGATGGCATGGTAACCTGTCAAGATACAAGTTCCGCTACAAGTTTATTAAGGAATCTGACAATCACTTGGATGATGCACTAAGCAGGAACACTTCCCATCTCCCAGATGTTAGTATGGATGCCAAGTTTAACACACATATTATGATTCCAGACAAGGCTGTGGTGCCTTTTGTACTGCCTCCGCTGGCTACATTGGCTACCATGTCCTTAGCTAAGGGCGCAGACCTGGACTTGTATTCCAAGGTCAATTTTCTGCAACCTTTGTCCAAAGACTATGATAGGCTATTAGAGCTAGCATGCGCAAACCCAGTGGGTCAGCCTCAGGGTTATCATAAGATTGGTTCAGTCCTATATCATCAAGGTTGCTTGTGGGTTCCTGAGGGCACTATTTGGGATGAAATCATGGAGGCTAATCATACCTGTCCAACGGCTGGTCACCCAGGAAAAAACAAAACAGTTGAACTAATCCTCCGCCAGTTTTCCTGGAAAGGTTTAACTGTGCAGGTAGCAGCCTTTGTTTGAGATTGCCTGGTATGTGTTTAATCCAAGGCCATTCATAACAAGACAACTGGTTTACTGGTTCCACTGCAGCCTGCTGCGGGACCCTGGACGTCTGTGTTGATGGATTTCATTGGTGAGCTTCCCAATTCCAATAGGGTTAACGCAATCATGGTGATAGTCAATTGTTTCACAAAGATGGCACACTTTGTACCTTGCTTAACCACAATTACTTTGGTGGAAACAGCTAGGTTGTTTGTGAATAGAATCTTTTCCTTACATGGTATCCCAATGGAGATTGTGAGTGACTGCGGGCCTCAATTTATTGCTCAGTTCTGGAAAGCCTTTACTGGAATTCTTGGAATCAAATTATGCTGTTCCACAGCCTTTCACCCCCAATCTGATGGACAAACGGAGAGGGTAAACCAAATTTTGGAGGTCTACCTATGTTGCTACACTAATGCACAACAAGATGACTGGTGTGATAATCTACCCATGGCAGAGTTCACATATAATAGCACCCCACACATGTCAACTCAAGTATTGCCATTTTATGCCAATGTGGGTTACAATCCCTCTTTTAACATGGGTCCTTGTTTGGTAAGCAATGTGGAAGCTGCAACTGATCAAGCTGCTGCATTGAAGCAGGTCCATCAGGAGCTCCAAGTTACTCTTGCCGCTGCTGTGACAACTTACAATGAATATTCAGATTGTAAGCGCCAGGAGGGCCTAACTTACAGGCCAGGTGATCTAGTCATGGTTGATGCTTGCAATATGAAACTTAAGGTTCCCTGTTGTAAATTAGGTCCCAAGCAAGTTGGTCCCTTTAAGGTAAAACATCAGATTGGTCCCTCCGCCTATTGGCTAGATTTTCCTCCTGCTTTCAAGATTTTCCATACCTTCCATGAATGTCTTCTTACTCTCTTCAAAGGAACAGAGACTCCCTCTTCTCAACCCTTTCTTGTGGAAGGTGAACCTGAGAATGAGTTAAATTGTATTCTGGCTTCCTGCAAGAACTGCTGCTGTTTGGAATATTTGGTGTCTTAAAAAGGTTATCCTGATTCTGAAAACTCATGGGTTCCCCACTACAATTGTTCAAATTCCTCAGATCTGATCCGTGAGTTTTACAAGCACAATCCCACTGCTATTGGGCACCCTGAACTTGCCAGCTGCAATAAAATTCCCACCTGCCCATAAGAATTTCTCCTTATCCCATCTCCCAGATGGTGGTATTGTGCCCAGGGCTAAAGCAGAGGGTAATGTCACGGTAGATTCCATAATGCCAGGTATTGTCTGTCCAGGTAAAAAAGCTTGGAAGGCCGGAAACCCTGTATTGAAATTGACCAAGTTAACAGATTTAAACCAAACAGTTGGTCAAAAATGGGTCACGGCTGCTCCAGTCCGCCAGCTGAAACCAGCCCCCTCTTTTAAACTGATGTTGATAAATTGACGTAATATGAGGGTCACCCAATATAAGCTTGTTAATCAGTATGGTTGTCAGAGACTAGTCATGCAAGGGTTCTTTGCAACCTGGACCAGATACTTACTTGGCAATGTGGAAGGAATAGGAGGTCAAGACTCAGGTGGTATTGCTTAGTCAATTTTTCTGATATATATTGAATAGTTTTCCCTGTTTCAACTCTAAGAGTTGAGTCCTTCTAAATTTACTCAATAAAAATCAATTATCCCAAGTTCTAAATTTTAAATTTTAAATTTTAAAAATGCATCCTGTGATTGGGTGGTTACGGTATATCCTGTACAATCTGATTATAAACCAAATCATTTCATGAAGATGGGGCCCAGCATCTGGAACTTTGTTGTTGGCACCTCCAAATGTCAATTTCATGCCAGCCAATTTTGTAGCTCCTCCCCCCATTCTTGAAACTGAAAATATTGTCTCTTCTCAATACCCAGAATTCTACACTAAAGATGCATTGATGCTTTCCCAGGTAATTTATCTTGGTTTACTCTGGTTAGGACTACTGGTTCTACTTAATCCTGGAGTTACAGTTGGAAATTTCACAAAAAATATCTGAAGCTGTGTTGGTGATTAATAATCAATTCTATGTGGATTTGGGTGGTAATTCCCCATCTTTTATAAACAGCTTTATATTATCCAGTGATTTCTGTCACAGTAGTGGTACCTAAGTTACCCACCATCAATACTTGGGAAGAAATTAAGCAGCTTCTGATCAACAAATTTGGTGGTAAACTTAGTTTGGAAGTGAAGAAGGACGCCTTCATGCACATTGCTTTCAAACCAAAGGAGACTCTAGCTGAATTGTCTGATATATTCTACATGGAAGGACATCAACTGATAACAAGCAGGCAAATGACAGCACACAAAGATTACATGGCTTGCAATCAAGCCTCCAAGGTTAATCAGCTTCTGTGTCTCTACTTTAGGGAACATAAAGCTATGCTCTCCTCTATGAAGAGCATAAAGACGCTGTTGCAGGATATGCACCTTACCCATTCTGGAGCTGCTGTGTGGGAGAATTGCGCTGCCTCTAACTCTGGTTTGTCTCCTGATGGCCCTCACATCCTCACCATTAAATCACAGAATTCTATTTGACTCCAAGGTTGCCATAACTGTGGCCAAATAGGTCACCATTCTTGATTCTGCACCAATCCTTGGGTTGGATGAGCTGACTCCAAGTAGCAGGCGGGAAAGGAACAGTCAACCTAGAGGCAAAGATGCTCTCAGTTGACAATTCTTCCCAGTCTCCTTCAATTCTCCCATCCATAGATGACTATGAGCCTGCTGACAATGAGTATCCTCACATTCTGCTACTGTTCCACAACATCTCTAAAAACTCTGATATGGACAATTCAGATGTTGATGATCCTGACGCCTATGGGTATTCAGTACTTGCTGTTCCCAAAACCATTGCAGTTCCTTATAAGTTATGCTCTGGGAAAACTACAACAACTGCCAAGCCTTTGTCTGAAGATAAAGAGGTTGTCTCTTGTCCATACCTCACTCAAGCTAAGAGATCCCTGGTGCTTGTATAGTTGTCCAAAGAAGCTGCTGAGGTTGATGACGCTGTATTCAAGAATGTTTCAGTTTTTTCAGACTGTCTATAAGAAGTTTCCAGGCTTGAGATGCATGATTGAGAAATGGGACAAAGAGCTAGCAGAGGCCCAGGACATCCTGGCTGTTCTACCACCCTTTGATTGTATTACCACTTGTGTGGAGATATCCATTCAAAAGGTGAAAATCAAGGCTGTCTCAGACATTGGATCTCCTGTTAATGTTGTCTCCTTGAAGCTTGTCAAGAAGCTCAAAATTGCACCCAGCCTTAACTACCACCAGTTGTGTAGTACAGCTGGGCTATCTATGACTTGCGCCACAGGGGCTTATTCCGTCCTTCCCATGTGGTTTGGCAAGCTACTATTGGCTGTGCCTGCTGTTTTCTTAGAGAATGAGAGTTACAATCTCCTAGTTGGTACTCAATTCCTTAGGAAATACAATAGGATCATCAACTTGAAGAATGACTACCTCTCTATCTTAGGGTACAAAGTCCCCCCTGATCTTTGAAGAGCCTGTTAAAGTCCCCAGAAAACGCCTCAAGATGTGTGCCTTAGAATATCCCACTGGTATCTTCACCCTAAAATACTGTACCCACTCATCTAACATGAAATGTCTTCCTATGGCTTGCTCTACCTCTAGGGGATTCCTCTCTTGACCACTTTTTCTGTAACCATTCCCCCTGGATCTCAAGCTATCCTAGATTCCCAAATATTGTATGAGTTACCTGATTGCACGTTCTTAGAGTTATACTCTCCTCCCTTGCTAGGACACAACAAGCCTTACCTCTGCCTGGGAATCTTGGATGTCTCTCATAAAGACCCTGTCCAGTTGCTGGTTGCCAACCTAACTTCTCTCCCCATACATGTGTCTAGAGGACAGATTGTTGGGTATCACAAGTTACTGAATTCTGCTGATGTCCTATTGCTACATCCCTTTTGTATGTTCCAGGATTTTAATTTACCTGAAGACAAGCCCTAAGTCCTATCCTTGTTCACTGCGCAAGATTTTCCATAGCTATCCCTGGTCCAGAAGAAGGAGGTGCTTTATTTTCTAGATCAATTTCAGATATCTTTTCTAAAAATAGAACTGATCATGGTCTAGCCAAAGTTGTCAATCACTATATTGATACTGGTGACGCTCCCTCCTTCTGCGCTAAACCCTATTGCCGCAGTTGCGTAGGGGATGCTCAGGTGTCTAGAAAACTCAAACAACTTTTAGATGCTGGGCTACTGGCTCCTTCCCAAAGTCTGTGTGCCTCACCCTTGCTCATACTGAAGAAGAAGGATGGAGGTCATTGTATTGTGATGGACTATCAACAATTAAACTCCTTAACCAAAAAGGATTCCTACCCCTTGCCGTGTATTGATGATGCTCTCTGCTGCCTTGGAGGCTCCAGATTCTTCTCCACTATGGACCTGGCATCTGGGTACTGGCAGGTTGATCTATCTTCCAAGGATAGACAGAAAGCTTCGCTCATCACTTTTGAGGGATTGTTTGAGCCTACACGCATGCCACAAGGACTCTGCAATGCCCCAGCTACCTTCCAAAAAGCCATGGACTCCATCCTCCGTGATTTGAAGCTCTCATGTACCCTAGTGTACTTAGATGATATAGCTGTCTTCAGTTCTACCTTTAAAGATCACCTGACTCACCTTAAGGATATGTTCATAAAGATTCAAGAAGCTGGTCTTAAGTTAAAACCATATAAGTATGCCTTCTTCAAAAAACACCTCAAATTCTTGGGCCATGAGGTAACCCAGACTGAAATTTGCCCAATGACCAAGAAAGTTGAGGCCATTGACAAAATGCTTCTGCCAACCAACCTACAAGAGGTAAAAGTCTTTCTTGACATGATGGGCTACCACAGAAAGTTTATCCCTGACTTTTCCAACACTAGCAAACCTTTGGTCCAACTTTTATGCAATGTCCCTTTCAAATGGACCATTAGTCAACAACAAGCCTTTGAGACCCTTAAACAAAAACTCAAAGAGGCTCCCATCCTAGTCTATCTGGACTACAATAAGGATTTATCCTTTACACTGATGCTAGTTACCTGGCTATTGGAGCCATCTTGGCTCAACTAGATGATGAGGTTGTGGATTACCCTGTAGCTTATACTTCTTGTGTCCTGAACAAGCATGAGAAGAATTATAGTGTCACAGAGAAAGAGTGCCTTGCGGTGTTGCATGCTATCAAACAGTTCTGTCATTATGTGTATGGCACCCATTTCATTGTGATCACTGACCACACTTTGCTTAAGTGATCACAATAGCTTAAGGAACCAAAAGTACAACTAGCTAGATGGGCTCTCTGCCTGCAAGGTTACAACTTCACAGTACTATACTGTCCCAGGATTTAACACCAAAACGCTGATGGATTATCCAGAATGCATATCCTTATTCTACACCCTGCTGAGGCTGATTGGTTATACAAACTAATTGGGTACCCTTCTTCTTGGGAAATTGAGACAGAAGAGGTACAACTGGCCTTGTCCAAGCTGTCCAAAGATACCCTCATACGCAACAATCAGCTCTTCAAGAAGGTACAAGACCAGGATCTGCCTTATGTACGACCCAGTCTTTGCCTCTCATTGGTGTTGCAAGCTCATAAAGAGACTGTGCATGGAGGCATTGCCAAGACCTTTGACTGGCTTCAAAAGAATTACTTCTGGAAGAACCTTTGCCTGCTGATCCCAGACGTTATAGCTAGCTGCCACAACTGCCAGCTCCAGCAACCTCAAGCTGCCTCTCACAAGTTCAAACTAGTTCCTTCTTAACATGACTTTCATACTGTCAGCATTGACACTGCAGGGTCTCTACCCTGCTCCTGCTCTGGTTGCTGAATTATTCTAATTGCTGTTGATCATTTTAGCAAGTGGATAGAGGCTTGCCCTACTAAGTACATCACCGCCAAGACAACTGCTGCCTTTCTGCTGCAAGATGTATTCTTCTGCCACAGCTGCCCTCAAGTGTTGTTGTCTGAAAATGGGACTAACTTCAATGCCAAGTTAGTAACCTCTGTTATTGAAGCCTTGGGGTCTCACCAGTCTTTCTCTGCCCCTTATAATATTTCTACCAATGGGCAGTCAAGTGTGCAAACTCAACTCTTGTTTCTATCATGAGGAAACTCACTTACTCTGACGCTTCAAACTGGGATCTATACTTACCCACTGCTCTCTTTGCTTATTGCCTTAGCAAACAATTTGTCACTGGGTATTCCCCTTTTGCTATGTTGTATGGTTGTGAAGCTATCACTCTGTTGCTCTTGGGGGCCACCTAATCTCCTCTGATAAGGCCATGCACCCTGATGATCATATCAAATATCTAGTCAGCAGCATCATTGATATAAAAGCTACTGCATACTTTTCTGAGTACAAGACCAAGATGCTTGAGCTCTCTCCTGACAATGCCAGGCAATCTCCTTTGCCTGAGTTCAACATTAGAGACCACATTCTCTACTATCAGAATAGAGTAGGAGGGCGCGTTCACAAGTTAGATACATTGTGGGTTAGACCTCTAGAAGTGACCTTCAAGTAAGGATCAGAGTATAAATTGAAACTCCTCTCTAGTGGTTGCCTGTTTACCTTAGTGCATGCCAAGTTCCTCTGCAAGTACTATCCCCTAAGGCCAATCTGGAGGGGGACAATGTCATGAATGTTGCTATTCACTATACATAAATTTTGCCTTTGTTGGGTTATTTCAAGGACAAATCTCTTTCTTTTGCTTTTGCTCCTCAAAATGGGTCTGTATCCAAACTAGGGAATAAAAGTGTTCAGTTTCCTGATTCTGCGCAACTCACTTGCCCCACTCATGCTTGTGGCAAGTGATCCTACCGTTCATGTACTTTTTTGTGGTAAAGCTACACAGTATCTATTATATTTCTTATTCACCAATAAAAATTACATATTCAAATTTTTATCTTTGTGCCTTCAAGTACTTTGGCGCCTCTCTAGCCACTTCTAGTAGATATTATTCAATCAGGGCCACAAGGTAATTTCATAGCCTTCTCTGCCATTCTAACCAAGACTTAGTACAAACACAATCATAAGGTTAGGATTCCCAGTTTTGTATCTGTGCTGCACCTCAGAAAACAACACAGTTGAGTTCCAGTTGGAGGTGCACCTGTACTAGGGGCATTTAGGGATCACATTTAATTATGGTTAATATGAGAGGGTGGGCTTTGTCACCTTTGGTTGACATACAGGACCCAGATAGAGTTTTTGAAGAGGGACCACAGTTGGCATGAGTTTTCTGGGTTGCAGCCACAGTGGACTTTGCAAAACCCATTGTGGCCGCTATTTCCCCAAGGAGCATAAGCATCCCTCTTTCTTTTTAACCATTTTGATAGCAATTTCTGGGGTAATTAGCTTGCTTCTGTGTAATTGCAGGATGTTTTCTGGAGGTGGGATGTGTCTGTCTTGGGAACTGGATGTTACCATCTGATTGGCTGTTTCTGGATTCTGGCTTCCCTGGGTGACCCCTTGGCTCAATTGACTGGTTCCAGATGCCATCATTGATATGTGATTTGGGTTAGCAGCTGCCTGTGTGTGATGGGCAAACATGACCATTCTATATTTAGAAGGAGAAAGAAAAAATCCTGTGTAGTATTTTAAGAGGGGCTTATAGGTTAGGAGTTGCCATGGAGAGAGGCTTTGCCGTTGGAAGACCCAGCATAGTCCTGCACAATTTTTTCAAGGCCAGCAAACAGCTTTTTTACTTGATTGTTGTTAGAAGAATACATAATATTTTTAATAAAAAAACTCAATAAGAGGAGTGTATATTTAGACAATTTTATTGTTAAACATGTTAAGTTGGCAAATATTACAATCTAAATTTCAGCTGTCTTAAAATAGGTATGGGTGATTTCTGAGAATGACTGTAATCCCCAAAAGAATTAGCATAAATTCACTCTAGCTCCTTTGACTTCCTGTTTGAGATGCACATCAATTAATTTAATTTTGAATTCACATTATTTTGATTTGAAGTTTGGACCAAGGATTTGATTATCCAAAAATTTCTATTATTAGGTTATGGATTTACAGTAAAATAAAATATAAATTATTATACTTTGAATTAAACAGGTTTTTTGCATATGTAATTTTAATTAAAAGTTAAGAAACTAAAAATTAAAGATAATTGAGGATTTATATTTTTTATTATTGTGGATTAGAGGAAAGTTCAAATTTATTAGGGATGAGGAAAAATCTTCCTGTTTTTAATTTTTATTGCATCTCTTTTTGTTTTTGATTCTTCTTTCATTTTCATGTAAAAAAGAATTAAAATTCAAAACTTCACCAGATGACAAAAAATGGCTTTTGGAATTTAAAAAAATGCTTTTATAGCTTAAGTTAATAATTATTAAAATTAAGCTAAGCAAAAGAAAAATAAAACCCATAAATTATTTTAAAATGAGTTCCATCAACCATTTTTCTGTCAAAATGATGCAAATTGGTTGACTGAACAAAAAATTGATAGAGGATCCTTTTACCCCAATGTGACCTAGTCTAACCAGCTGTTAAAAGTACTATGTATTACTCTTAATGGCCTAGTGGTCTCTATGATACCCACTTCTGTATCTTGATCAATGCTTGTGCGCACTCTCTCTCTTATATTATCAAGTTGGCACCAGTCTTGTGGTGGAAGCAACCCTCTGAGCCGGCAGCTCAGACCACACCCCCAACTATATCCCACCAAGCAGCTGGTATCCTGAAACCATTCCACATTACCCCCATTAGCTAGGAAAATTCTGAGGATGATCTGGTTTCAGATTGATATGTTCAAGGTCTGGTAGCCAGGCAAGGGCCCAGACATCCTGAATCTCTTAGAAACATGTGTGCTATGTGAGAAGTTTGAGAGAGGGGGGCTAAACTAACTAAGTTTGGCTCCTATTCTGGTAAAACCACCAGGATGACATCTAGTGAATGACTGTAATGGCTGCTAAAAAGGGATACCAGAGGGAAGAAGGAGAGATAACTCACAGAAAGAAAGCATTTAGACCCATAAGAGCCATCCCAGACAGCAGCCAAGGGGCACAGCTGTGGGGGGTGAGGTCTTGCTACTTCCCAGAAAGTTCTTAGGAAGATCAGCAAACAGAGGGGACAGGGTTTTGTCAATGCTGTTGAGGGAGGTGAACACTGGAGTGGGGGCTGCTGAGGGGATGTCCTCAGAATTCAGATCCTGTAGCAGAACTTTTCTTTGCAACAAGATGCCTTGAAGGTGAGAGGGAAAATATCTCAACCCCTCCACCACTAAGTGAGGGATGAATACCACAAATTGAGCCTAGGACAACAGGTCATTATAGAGAACATGCTGGTTATCCTAAGGAGTATCAAGGCCAAGAGGATGGTGAGAACCAAGGATTTAATCAAAGGTACAAACATTTTTTGAATCACCTAAAAATTTCCATCCAGGAAAGGGCCTGGTGAAGCAAGAATTGACAGGAGAACCATAAGTTACTGGGGTGCCTTTGGAAATCTTTTAGAGATCTTTTTAAAGGCAGGGGCCTCTACTAAAACCGGCTAAGTGAGAGCTCTTTACACTAATGTAAAGTGGGTTTGAATCAAAACCCAGCCAAAAACCAAAAGTAAGCTTAATAATAAGTTTTTAACCTAATGTTTGACTTAAATCTCATGTTTGAGCTTAAGTTTAGAGTTCAGAATAGGCAAGCAAAAGCGTAAAACACTAACCAACCTACAGAGGCTCTGCAAAGGGCTGGGGATAACAAGGAGAGGGGACTAAAGTTAAGAATTTTTAAAATGGGAAAATTCCAAGCAAATTCTTTTAAAAATAGTAACTCCAAGAGTGAGACCTTGAAGTTTAAACTTTATTAATTTGACATATGAGCAAGCAAGAACTTAAGAGCCCCCTGCTGAATCTAAAGGATAGGGGTGGGATTTAAGAGGCCACAAGTTGAGGAGGCATTATTCAATTGGTTGCAAGAGAATTTTTGCAGCCTTTCAGGATTGATAATTCATTATCCTGGGAAACCCGGGCCCAAGGGTGGGATTTGAACCCTGAACCTACATTCCTGTGGGCTGCTGGGCCCATGGATCAAGGGCCCACCCGCCCGCGTTTTTTGGGATCAAGCCCCTGCAAGCTGAGGCTCCCGCTAAGTCCCAAAGCCAGAATACCTGCACCAGCTTGACCATGGTGGCGCCCAAAGAGGAGCCTCTTGAATTGCCTAATGGAAGCAGAGATGGGGCCTCTGTGAATTTCATGAGTTTGAAGTCCTCTCAAGTAACCAATCAAACCCTACTGCCAAAGATAAACCCAGGCTTTGGGCCCAACCCCGTGACCACAGCAAAGAATCAAGGAAATCAAGTGATCAAATTGGATGTTCTGACCAATGAGAGAACACCCAGCCAAGGTGCCATTTTGCTGCTCCCACACCTGGGCTCTCTGGCTGCCTGCCTGCACTTTTCCCAATATTTTGATAAAGCCCTGATGGAAAATACTAAGTTTGGAGGCAGAATGCTATATATGCCTATAGATTCTGCACTTGAACCTTATTGCCATTTTTAAATAAAGGTTATGTTACTTTGGCTCTTACAGCTATTGCCATATTTTGTATTTGCTATCTATCAATTCAGTTTGAGATCTGCTGGCCCTCCTGCCCCACTTCCTGCAGTTTTCCGTCTATCTGGTGCACCCTTTGGGCCCGTTCACTTCACTGATGATCCCTTGAAGCCCAAGTATAAGGACTATACACCAGAGAAAATCCTTGAACTTGACCCGCTAGCCCGCATCCAATCCGCTATTAGATACAACCGCCAAGGCCTGTGGATATTCTCCACCCCAAAACTATTTAGAGGAAAATTCAATTATCTCCTGGCCTACAATATCTATATGGAACTGCCCGTAACACCCAAACCAATGCCAGCCTCTTCACCCAACCTTCCAACCAACCATAACAGCAAGCTTTTTGGAATAGTGTACATCATCCTCACAGGGGTGGTGGACACCATTGTACTGGCTGCTGGACCGTGGTCTTGGGTGGGGAAGTTGGCTTCCTACCTTCTAAAGTTAGCTCCTCTCTTGTGGTGGGCCCTGCCCGCAAAAACCCCAGCCCAAGTTACCCCCAGAAACGGCGGGCCAGCTGCCCAAGACTGGGTCCTTGACATGGCCTGAAACTTGGGGGTTGGAGTGTTTCTCAATAATTTATGGCTTGACTTCTGATTGGCAAGTGCCTATAGGATACTTCAGGATATCACTATTACCAGATAAATTTGAAATAGTTGGCACCAATGTGACAGCTTTTGATTGGCTGTCTCTTATGATTTTCAAAAGCAGTTGACACCAGGCTAGTAGATAGTCCAAATTGACCAGGGTTTTGTCCCGTGTAGGGGCAATGGAAGCAGGGGGCCTGTGGGATATGCCAATACAAATCTCTCGTCCACCAGATGTGTAAAAATTCTCTAAGGAATTAAGAAGCTTAGCCTGTTTTTGGGATGTTTTCTTAGTACAATGAGGGAAGAGTGTCCTGTCCAGTGCTAATGGGGAGTAACTTTACAAGAAGAATACATCAAAACCTTCCCCATCAAAGTTTCTTTTACCCATCAAGTCTATGGAAACCTTTGAACAGTGGGTCTTGTCATTTTTGGGCCCTGCCCAAGGATAAACTAGGGAAGAACTTGAATGTTGCCGCCATCAGCTATTTATTGCTGGGCCTGTAGCTTGGGCTGCCATTAACCACACTGCCACCACCCACTTCACTGGCAAAGAGACCCTGATGCGCTTTGGCGGCCCCAAAAAACTCATCTTATATGGGGATAAGACTTGTGGGCAATATCATGGAGGTGTCCTGGGTAAAGGACGCCTTAGAACTTGTGGTCCCAATCCCCCACCATCTTCAAGCCAATTGGGGTATGGTACAGTTAGATGGCTCCCTAGTCCAGCTAATTTCCAAACTGACCCTGGAGCATCCAAACACAGCTTGGATAGAACACTTGTCAACAGCACTACAGCAACAGCGCCCATATCAGCAGTAAAAATGCCAACAGTGGCTATGTCAACACTATAGTAAAGTGACAATCCAGTTTTAGATAATGTTGTCTTCTGGATGTTGATACTTTTTAAATTAACAAAACACTTTACCCTGAACATTTTTAATATAAAAATATTTTAAAATACTTTATTATACTAAAAAACCCCAGAGATTAAAAAACTGCAATAAAAAATTACTATAAGTAATAAGAATAAGGAGATATAAGCAACTATTTTTCAGTTTACTATGTAAATTACACTCTTTATTATAAAATTCTTTTTTATTCCCATAAAAATTAAAATTCCAATGAACCAAAAATAGAGATATTTTATATATCATAATAACTACAAAATATAAGAAAATTCTAAATTAGAATTTATTATTCTTTATATAAGCATAACTGAAAATATCTCATACCTTAAAGATAAATTAACCAAATATAATGTATTTCTTACTAAACCACATTAAAACAGTATCTGAAACTTACCATTTATACCTAAAAAGCTTACTACACTATAAATAAATTAAAAAATTAAAAGTTTAAAAGTAAAAAATTTACAGGCAAAGAAAAGCAAGGTTTATTAAGCTAATTAAAGCCACCAGCAAGATCAGTGGCAACGTCCTCAAGGTAATTCTTAATCTTGGCCACCTTGTACTTTTCTTTTACCACCTTCTGAGCATCCTCCTGGTAGTCCTGCTTCTTGGACTTTTGCTTCTTGGGGGCCACCCAGTTGGCCAGGTTGCAAAACTTGGAGACAGTCCGGGCCTGCTCCTTCTGCAGCTTCTAGAAAAACTTGTTATATTTGGGGTTGGACCCAAACTTCACCTTCAGGTGCTTGTGCCAAACCTCAAGGCTAGAGGTGGTCTTCATCTCCCTCTTGAGGCAGGCGCCCTAGCAATTATAAGGGGAAGTGGTCCTGCTCTTACCTCTCTGGGCATTCACCTTCTTGTTCACCCATTGGTGCTCAAAGTAAACCAAGTAACCTTTGAAGATGGTGGAGTGCTTCTTGATGTAAGCGTCCTTCAGGAGGGCCTCAAAGCCAATCCCAGTATGATTCAGTCACACAAAAGCCAAGGCAGCAAACTGATTCAAGGCAAAGCAGCACTTCCCCTTACCATTATTAAGATACCTCTCAAAAAGGTCCTTCTCACTCTTGAGATTCTTGATGAGGGCCTTCCTAAAATGGAAGAAGCAGCCCTGGACTTCTCCATTGAAGGTGGCCTTGAAGGCTCTGAACTGAGCTTGCTTGAAGTCCATTATGATAACCTTTGGCCCAAGTGAGCCTGCATGAGCTAGCTGCTCAGCAGCTAGGGTTGACTCATCCTTCTCAGCAGAGGAGGAATTTGCCATTGTGGCATGAGTGGGAGGGGGGAGCTGGTTGGTGGGAAGGGAGCTCAAAGCATCCCAGACAATCTTGAAGGCTCTGATGTAGACTTTATTCTTGGCATCAGGAAAGAGAAAGAACACAAGAGGGATAACCTGGTCATTGAACTCCCCATGCAGGACCCAAAGCTGCTTGAAGAGAGAGGGGAAAGTAGCAAATGTGCTGTCACACAGCCAGGTGGTAACAGTGTTCAGCTGCTCCAGGTTTTGAATTGTGGTGTAGCTATAATCCTATCCTCCACTTCCTGCCCATTTTCATGGAGCAGGAACATCTCACCATCCTCTGTCTTCTTGAGGGCATCTGTGAGGACCAGGTCTTCAATTTTAGTGGTGTTATTGGATAGGGGGGTTTGAGGCTTGACGCCTATCACTTACAAACTTGACCAACTGATTGTGGGTTGGCACCCTCTTCAAGTTGTTTGAGGAGAGGTACTTGCAAGCAAGCACAGCCAGCTGGGTGGTGGAAAGATCTTTGGAGGTGGGCATCACCTGGATGAGGTACCACTTGAGGAGGTGAGCAATAGTGGTATTTGGCATGATGCAGGTATGCTTGCCCTTGATGGTTTGGACCAAGTCCCAGCGCTCAGTGTTGAGCCGCACTGGGCAAGAGCGGTCCTTGCAGGTATAATGGTGGCTCTTGAAACCCCAGTTGGCATTGTTGCAAGAGAAAATATACCCATTGGCCACCATGGCCGGCCCACCCTTTATGCTCATGATTGGGAAGTATTTGGGCAAGGAAGAGGGAACCTTAAATTTTCTGTCAACATTGCAGATGTTGTGGGCCAACAGAGGGTCCCAGGGGCCAGCAGGAGCATGGCAGAAGCCAGGGAAGTAGTTGGGGTGGGGCTTTGAATCATCCCCAGATGAGCTTGAAGGGGGGATTTTGGTGGGGGGGGAGCAGAAGGGGACTTATTGTGGTGCTCCTCATTTGCAGGAGACTTATCTTTGGGTGGGGTCTTTTGGGCTGAGCACTTCTTCTTGGTTGGCTCCTTATCAGAAAATGAGTTGTAAAAACTGTGCTCTGTAAGAGAGCCATCAGATTTATCTCCCCCAGTGGAGTGAGCAGGGCTCTTCTAAAGGAGAGGGCTCAGGAGAGGGCTTTGGGGATGATTTTGGAGTGGCCTTCTTTGATGAGACAGGCTTCTTTTTGGTGGGTTTGGTTGGCTTTGAAGGACGCTTGGTTCATTTGGGCTGTTTGGAAGTGTTTTTTGTCCTAAAATAATAAGTAAAATGGTTTAAAATAAAGCAATGTATGTAAAAAAACTTAAAAAGCATAATATATAAAAAGTAAATCTTAGATGGTTTTTATTGGCATTTAAAAGTTAAAAAATACTTGTATAGTTTTTATTTTATTAAAGTTATAAATAGAAAATTAAAAGTTAAAGGAAATATGCAAAAGTATTATATTTAGATAGATTTTATTTTAAAAAATTAAAAAATATAAAAGAAAAAAGTCAAAAATAGAACATATCAAAAAATGAGAAGTTTTTATTATGTAAACATAAAGTTTTATATGTGAGAACTGAAAAGCGTCAACATTATGAGTGACAATTAGTAAAAAAAGCTGAATTCTCACTGTCAATTACAAAAATTGTAGAAATTATTTTTGACAACATTGTCACTATCAACATTTTTTTAAAAATTTACTATGTTTTTTCATAGTATGCTTAATTAAATTTACGCGGGCTAGCAAAAATTAACCATTTTCTGTGTATTTTTGTTCACATATAAAAATTAAAAAAAAATATATGAAAATAAGTAAAAAAAAGTATCAAGGTTCTTTATTTCTTTATTAAAAATTATATTTGGGTAGTGGTAATATGATATTTTACCATTGCGTATATGTGAAGTTTTTAAAACGTTGGCTAAGATATTGAAAAGGGTAAAGTGTCAACAACATCACTTACAACATTCTTTATATGAGGTGACATATTAATCTAGGCTTAATTGCACCACTCTAATTTGCTTAACTCTCCCTGGGGGATGATCATGAGCAAATAAACGACATTTAAAAGTGTCAAAATCATTTTTAATAATAAATTATATAGTAGCTTACATAGTAACTCACATTTAAATTATTGGATTGCCTTTAGCCACCAATCCACTTAATATATTAAAGCTGTAATAAGTACCACATATATATTTATAACATGAACATTCCAACAATCAGCTATATGTACACTGTCTTTTTCAATATAATAATTCAATAAAAAAATTAAATGTGCACTTTTTTTTACTGTACATGTTTCAGTTTTGTTATTAAAAATAAGTTCAGCTTAAAAAGTATTGACATTGACATTTTTATGTCGTGAAAACAAATAAAAAATAAACTAATTTTCATTAGTACAAGTAAAGGAAAATCTGGTTAAATAAAGTTTTTTATTAAGCTTAATATTAAATTGTGTCAAGATGGCCACAATTTTGTCATGTTTTCTGGGTTTGCACCCCTGAATGCTTTTAAAAAAAAGAATTAAGCTAATGCAACTAGCAAAAAACTTAGGAGATTTAGAGTTTTGAGTTGACAGTGGCCATGTCAACAAAGTGTCAACATGGGCGCTGTTGCCTTGACTCATCCTTCTCAGTAGAGGAAGGGTTTGCTCTGGTGGTGTGGGTGGAAGGAGGAGCTTGTTGACAGGAAGGGAGATCAAAGCATCCTGGAAATTTTTGAACGCTCTGGTGTATACCTCTGTCTTGGTATCACAAAGGAGCAAGAAACAAGGGAGATGACCTGGGCGTTGAATTTCCTGTGCAGGACCCAAAGCTGCTTAAAAAGGATGGGACATGTTGCAAATGTACTGTTGCACATCTAGGTGATAGCAGTGTTCAGCTGCTCCAGGTTTTGAGTTATGGCGTAGGCTATGATCTTATCCTCCACTTCCAGCACATTGTCATGGAGCAGGAACATCTCACCACCCTCTGTCTTATTGAGGGCATTAGTGAAGACCAGGTCTTTGATGGTTATGACGCTCTTGACCAGGGGGGTTTGAGGCTTGACACTTATTTCTCACAAACTTCACCAACTGGCTGTGGGGTAGCACCCTCTTTAAGTTGGTAGGGGAGAGGTGTGACAGAAATTGTGGGATAGTATGAAGCCGTTTCTAAGTGATGGGGAATTACCACCCAAATCCACATAGAGTTAATGATTAATCATCAACGTGGCTTCAGATATCTTTTTATAAAAATTTCCAATTGTAATACTAGGACCAAGTAGAACAATTAATCCTAACCAAAGTAGCCCAAGATAGATTGCCTGGGAAAGCATCAAAGTGTCTTCAGAATAAAATTCAGGACATTGGGAGGCAGCACAATTTTCAGTTTCCAGAATGGGGGCTCCAAGATTGGCTTGCATGAAATCAACACTGGGCGGCACCAACAATGAAGTTCCAACTGCAGGGCCCCATCTTCCAGAAATGATCTGGTTGAGAATCAGATTGTACAGAATATAGCGTAACAACCCAACCACAGGATGCATTTTGAAAAGTAAATAGACCAAGGGATAGATTATTTTTATTGAGTAAAATTTTGGAGGACTCAGCTCTTAGAGTTGAAACAGTGAAAATCATTCAATATATATTGAAAATCAACTAAGCAATACCACCTGGATCCTGGCCTCCTATTCCTTCCACATTGTCAAGTAAGTATCTGGTCCAGGTCCCAAAGAACCCTTGTGTGACCAATTTCTGACAACCATGCTGATTAACCAGCTTGTATTGGGTGACCCTCAAATTACAACAATTTATCAACATCAATTTGCAAGGAGTAATTGGTTTCAGCTGACAGACTGGGGAAGCTGTAACCCATTTTGAATTGACTGTTTGATTTAAATCTGTTAATTTTGTCAATTTTGATAAAGGGTTTTGGCTTTTCAAGCCTTCCTACTTGGGCAGATAATTCCTGGCATGATGGAACCTATTGTGACAAGAGGTACTTGCAGGCAAGCACAGCCAGTTGGTTTGGGGAAAGGTCCTTTGAGGTGGGCATGACCTGGACAAGATACCACTTGAGAAGGTGGGCTATGGTGGTATTGGGCATTACACAAGTGTGCTCACCCTTGATGGTTTGGATCAAGTCCCAGCGCTCAGTATTGAGCTGCATTTGGCAAGATTGTTCCTCACAGGTATAGTGGCAGCTCTTGAAGCCCCAGTTGGGGTTGTTGCAGCTGAAAATGTAACCGTTGGCCACCATGGCTGGTCCATCTTTGACACTCATGATGAAGAAAAACTTTGGCAAGGGGGAAGGAACCTTGAACTTCCCATCAACAAGGCAAATGTTGTGGGCCACAAGAAGGTCCCAAGTGCCAGCAGGAGCATGGCAGAAGTCAGGGAATTAGTTGGGCAGGGGCTTGGAGTCATTCCCTGAAAAGCCAGAAGGAGGAGGGTTTGGTGGGGGAAAGAGGAAGGGGGCTTGTTGTGGTGCTCCTCATGTGTGAGGGACTTATCCTTGGATAAGGTTTTTGGGCCTGGCGCTGCTTCTTGGTAGGCTCTTTATCTAAAGCCAAATTGTAGAAAATGTGATCCGTAAGAGAACCATCAGATTTCTCTCTCTCAGTGGAGTGAGCTGGGCTCTGCTTGAGAGAGGGCTCAGGGGAAGGATTGGAGACAGTCTTTTTTAACAAGAATGCCTTTTTCTTTGGGGTCTTGGGGGCCTTGGAGGGACACTTGGTACAGTAGCTTTAAAAGCTATGGCAATAACCAAAAATACCTCAGACTTAAACAAAATGATTTCAGATTTAAACAAAATCCAAGTTGCGCAAGATTCAGGATTCAATTAATTTATAAAATTTCAGTTAATAAATAAACTTCCAAACAAAAAACAAAATTTCACTAGCCCATTATACAAAATTATATCAAAGATCAAGTGGTGTAGTTCAAACCACAAACAAAATGAACTGACGCAATAAGTGAGATGAGTGGATGCTATTCTGAAGTATATTATAATTCAATCAGGATTCATAAAAGGCACCAACAGAAGGACTAAAATGAAAAAAAACTTGAGCAATCTAGAAGCAAGATTACACAAGCACAAAACAAAATGAACTCACACAAGATGTGTAGTATGAGTAGCCTAAAATAGAAAAATAACAGTTTAACAGCCAATCAACAGCTATCCAATTTAGGAACAGAGGCATTTTATCCATTTTCATGGCTCCAGATTTGTATGAAAAGGTTTTGAGAACCTTCTAAATATGGACTTGAGATTACAATAACAATAAATCATTAAATTTTAAAATTTATACTTTTAGTGATTTTATCCTAGGTTTTTTACAATGGTTTTTACATACAATATCTTTGACGGCGCCAGCAGCCAAGCCAGCAGCAGCCAAGCCAGCTTCAATGGAGGCAAGGATCAGAACGTGGAGGCACCTGTTTACACCCAAGCTTTTGAGGCGGGTAACAAGGAAGCTGACCTGTACCTGACCACCGACCCCTATGGCTTTGAGTTGTTTGAGAGTCACTTAGTGTCTAGCTCTGCCCCTGCTCCGGTACCCACCCCTGCACAAGCTGCCCACCAACCAACCAATCAGGATGGCAACCTTGATTTGGAACAACTTCCTGCCACCAGTCAACCTTCCCCCCTACAGCCAATCAGGCTTCAGCTCCCCCAGCCCAGCGCCCCAAGCAACAAATCATCACTGCCCAAATTCTTCAGGAAATTGTGGCACTGAATCTACAGGGTCTGTCCTGGGAACAGATTGCTGCCCAGTTGCAATTTACCCAATCTACTGACATGCGGAAATTCAACAACCTGATGAATAAGGGGAATCTGATTGGGACAGCCAAGAAGCCCAAGAAGGCCCCCAAGTCACAAATATCTGAGGCATACCCAATCATGCTTGATCTCCTCCAGCGGGATCCCAAACTTCCATTGACCCAGGTCTGGAAGCAACTTGCACACCATAACATATGGGTGTCTGAGCGCATGGTGCAGCTCTGGATGTATGGGAAGGTGGCTTCCATATGGGTTCTTACCAATTCTGCCGGCAACCAATGGGATAGCGCTGAGGATTTCCTGTATGACACTGCCATTGAATCAACCCTGGTCCAATGCCTGACTAGTCTAACTGATGATGTCATGTTCATCTCCTATTACAAGCTATCAATAGCTTTTGATGATTTTGGCAAGCAAGGAAAAGCCGCTGCCAAGAATAAAAGGAAGAAGGTCAAGAAGGGGATGTTCATTGGTGCATTTCTGGCTGTTTCAGCCAAGGGTTTTGTCTACTATCAGACAGACCCAGATTTCATTGATGGCTACTCATACAGCCACATCCTCAGTGGATTACTTGACTCCTGGGATGGCTCAAATTCCAAGTACTGGGTTTTCTTGAGCCACCAGATAGAGGGTAGCTCCACTGCCCTTGAGGCCATCCAGGGACGCAGGCACCAGGCCTCAGTCTACCCTGCTGGCCATGCAGACGTCCATCTGGCTGATGTTGTCTTCTTCAACATGAGATCCACATTACAGGAGCGCCACCTCAGGCTTTCAACAACCTCTATCTTGGGGTCCTTGACCACAATTTTCTCTTTGGCTGCCAGATGGTGGCTGACTTGTTTGCGCAAATGGTTTTCCATGTGAGCATGGGCAACCAATCACATAAGGATAAGCGCCTTCCACCTTGGGCCACTGCCACCTACCAGCCCATCCAGCCAATGACCAATGAGGAATACAACAAGCGTTATATGGCAGCCATCACACAAAATCCTCCTGCCTCCACCCCCGCCACCAACACCCCTAACCCGCAAGCCCAACCCACCCAATCCCAGACCCCCCAGGCCAGCACTGCCTCCACGTCTTCCTTCCTGTGTTACTCTGCCTCCTAGGCATCACTCTCCCCCGCCCCAATAAACCCCTGTCACCAAAAATTTTCTATTTATATTATCTTTTTTTTGAATTTCAATTGTTCATGTTCTCTTTGTTTATAGTTGGTTTTATTCTTTATGTTCAGCTTATTTCTATAAAATCATATATTTACTATGTTGTGTATCTAGATCCAGAACACGGTTATTTTTAGCACTTAAACATAGCCCCTTGTGAAAATATTAACAATGATTTGGTGATCAGCTAAATTTGAATTAGAAAATTATAGTGTTAACTGTTTTTAGATAAAGTTGTTACTGATCCAAATTCAAAACCTTAATGATAAACTTTAAGCCAATCAGGAGCCAAGTGATAAAGTGATTGTTATGACATAAAGGGTCATTCAATAATTCTTTGGTGCATGTGCGCTAATTAATATGATTGGCTGGATGTTTTGCCATTGTATGCCATTGCCGCTGTGGCAAGTTGTTGATGGACTAGTGCCCAATCAGCTACTGGGTTAGCACTAGTCCATCAACAACTTGCCACAGCAGCAATGGCGTACAATGGCAAAACATCCAGCCAATCATATTAATTAGCGCACATGCACCAAAGAATTATTGAATGACCCTTTATGTCACAACAATCACTTTATCACTTGGCTCCTGATTGGCTTAAAGTTTATCATTAAGGTTTTGAATTTGGATCAGTAACAACTTTATCTAAAAACAGTTAACACTATAATTTTCTGATTTAAATTTAGCTGATCACCAAATTGTTGTTAATAATTCACAAGGGGCTATGTCAAGCACCAAAAATAATATGGTAATCAAGGAAACAATGCCAACACAAAGCAAACAACAAATATTGAGATGAGAGTAAAACATATACAAAATGGGTAAAAAGATGGGATAATGTAGTAAACAGGAAAACAAAAAGGAATAAACAAAGAGGCAACAGTATCAAAATAATACAGAATTTATTGGGGCAAAAGCTATAAAAACATATGAAAAGGTTAGTAAAAAAATCAAATGAGAGAACTCAAAAAACTACTCAAAGACCTCAACTTGGCAATTGCCAAAATCAAGGACATTGACCGCAAGGTCAAAGCCAAAGTTAAGTCCACCATCCTCACTGGGGAAAAAATCAACAAGGTATCCGCAAAGGCACTAATGACAAAAATGCCAGACACCCCAGAAAAGACCATTGAGCGTCTTCTCAACATCCAGAAGACAGTGGTTGAGGGCCTCCAGTTCAAGGCGTACAATCTTTCTGCACCGTCTGTTTGGGTTGACAACCCAGAGATGTATGAACATCTCAAACCCACCAAGCATGTCAGGGCAGAGGATACTGAATTGCCAGCTCAATTGATTGCGCCAAGAATGGCCAAGCCAGTTGGGGCTGCGGGCAAGGAAGAAACACAAGAAGGTAGCCTAAAAAACAAAATTAATAAATTTTCAAAATACTTACCTTTTTTCTTAGAAAATGTAGACAGAAACTCCGCCAGGTCCTGGTCCCTTTTGTCCCCCCCACCTTTTATGCAAATTATGCCACTCATTTGGCCAAGAAATTGTATCTGTCCCCCCTGTTGTGCGGGAGCTGGAGGACCGCATCCACGGGTCCTTTCCTATGTCGATGGAGGCATTGGCTGGGCTGAAGCATGGAGAGGGGGCATCCAAGTGGGCAGTTACTGCCTACAAGGATGCCCAACTGGTCTGCCTGGACCTGGTTAACCTCAGTGAAGTTTACTGTGTAAACTTCATTGAGCTTGTTTGGGACGTCCTGGCAATGCTCCCATTCAAGAATGTACCAGAGATGGGCCAGGCTCATGCGGCTGCTTGCTTCTGCTTCCTGTTGGAGCATACCCTATCTTACCTTCTGGACAACTTTGGGCGCGTGGTGGGCAAATTGGCTGTTGCAGACGCAACAGCCGTCAAGAAAACTAAGATCCTCCCTGTGGACTTTGGGCTAGCCTGGAGTGCAGATGAGACAGGGCTCCCCTTGGCAATGGATCTTACCTTTTCAAAGACCAGGCACAATAAGAAGATCATTGCAGTCCATAATAAATTGTGTGAGTTCACAGAAGCCTTTGCTGGGCAAAGGCTTCACTTGGTGGTTTACCTTGGCTATCTTTTCTTCTTTGGGATGAGCGCCAGCGTAGAGGATCTAGATGGGGTCCTTCTGGGAATTGACAAGGCCCAGCTTGCACTTGACGGGAAGAAGGTCCCCCCTGGATATGACTCAGTTGACCATGTAATCCAAGACGCCTTGGTCCTAGCAGGGATTTACAGGTTTGCAGCCCCACCCAAAAAGCTGCTCCTCAGTTTGCACCTTACCCTACTCCCCTTCACCAGCAGGAGGGAGTTTTTTAATAAGGGTGTATCCACCGTCCACAGTGTGGCGGTGGAGGTTGTGCGCTACCTCCATTGCAGGGTGGGTACATACCAAAGAACCCACTACAGGTGTTCACAATAAATTCTCTCTTCTAATAAAAATCATTACAATTCATATTATTTTTATTATAATAAAATTTTCTAATTCTTATTTCAGCAAACAAGTTTTGCAAAATATATTGCGGAAACAGGTTTCATAAAAGCATAAATAATATGTTAATAAAATAAATTCCAACCTGTACATTTTACGTTTAATTTTTATAAGACTATTTTATATTTATTTGACAAAAGTGGTATAAATCTATTTGCGTAATCCAGTATCAAGTGTTTGGGATTACCTCAGATGGCATAATAAAATAATATATAATAAAATAAATAAATTACTTACATCTATTGATGGATCTTCTGAATGTGATTGCGGGCGTGGAAACATCTAAATATAAAATGATAATTAATAAATCTTGAATAGTAAATAAGAGAAAATAAAAAATGGACACACTAAGTCTTTAATTGATTGGCTGTTTGGCTAGGCACGCAGGGATGAACAAATCAGTGTGGCCATAGAATTTGGTCACGGTCTCAGCTGGGAAGGTGAGGATCCCAGCCTTCAGCAAATTAAAGAGGTCCTTGGTCCCAGATGGGGTTCCTTGCTTGACAACTTGCTTGAGCCACCCAAAGACTTCCTCAATGGGATTTAGGAAGGGCAAATAGGCTGGGAGGAAGAGAAGGCGCAAATTTGCTGTGACCAATTGCTGGGGGCCCACAGCAATGCTGGTATCAATTGATGGAAATTCTTCAAGAATTTCAGCCACTTTGTGGAGACCAACATTGTCCAACACAATGACATTGGTGAAGCCAGGGCTTGTGCACCTCAGGTGCTCCTGGACCAATTGGAGAAATGATAGAAAGTTCCTGCTGTTATGTGAACCCAATATCATTTGGTAGAGCTTGACCCCCTTTGGACCAAGGAGAGCCACCATCAAGTAGGCTGTGGCGTGGACTGCAGCATGCCAAGCCATCCCGTCATTGGAGCCTTTGGGGACATAGCCATACACATTGTGCATTGACGAGGCAAATGCCAATCTGTCAATATAGTAAAAATTTACTGTCCCCTTGGCTTTGAGGGCAGTGTACACCTCTGCGTATTTTTTCCGGGTCTTGACATTGGCTGGGCTGTTTCTGTTGTAGGGGGATACCCCAAGCTTTTTCCAAGAAAATTGCATTCCCTTCACCAGATGGTAGTAAAAGAAAATTGAGGCCTCAATCCCAAAAGTAGATTTGACAATGGCCTGTATATTTGCCAGTTCAAGATGGCAGTCCCGGGTGATCCACTGGCAGATTGCCCATTTGTGCTCCTTGGTGAGCATGGTAGAAACATGTAAGGATTTCTCTGCGGCAAGGACATGACCAGTATTGATGAATTTTTGGAAGGTCTTGCTGGCGTACTTGGGATCCACCCCAACAAGGGCCGCGGCTGCCTTGTAATCACCTAATTCCTGCATTAGCTTAAGCAGGATGATGCGTTTGATGTTGGGGATGCGCTTCTGGGTGGGCTTTTTAGCAGTGGGGATTGACTTGTTGGCATTGGGCACAACACAGGGCATAGGTACCTTGGTATAGAAGGCTGCAACCTTTTTTAACACCAGCTGTCCCTCATTGGTTTGATAGAACTCAGGCTCCTTGTCATCCTCCTGATTGCCATCACTGATGTAGGGCTTGTAGCTAGTATCAAGTACAGGCTTCACCTTCTCCAGCATGGCTGACAGGACTGACTCTTGCCAGTACACAACCTCAAACACATATGAAGTAAGTTCTACCTCCTTGTTTCTAACTTTCTTTGTAGTGGTGACCTTGGTGGGCTTCTGGGTCAGCTTTGGGACCCAAGGATTTATGCTCTGCACCCTAGTATCTTGTGCTCCTTGAACCAGCTGTGTTAGTGCAGCGTCACTATGGAACTCTCCTCTCCTGTCTCCTCTTTGAGTAGGCACTTGGGTTGCACTAACTCTATTCTTTGACCTGCGGGGGCAACTGCAACCGCGGTGCACAACAGGTGCATTGGTACTCTGTTGTTGTGTTCCTTCCATTTTAAAATTTAATAAAATATTAAATAAATTTCAATTAAGTTACTCCCTAATTTTATTTTTTGCTTTTATCTGAATATGGATATTTAATTACAGTTTTTCCCACCCAATATCCCAATTATAGATTTTTTATTTCTTAATTAGTTGTTTTTGGTTTTACAACACCCATTTTAGAATACCCAAAATAATTTCCACCCATTTCCCCAGATTTTACGCCAAATTAAGCACCCAACACAATATTTTTAAAATTTATGTTTAAGATCTTGTGTCTTATTTTAGATACCTTGGTATCATTCATGATTACAATCCATTGCACACATTGCGTGAGTGATTTTGTTTACATAGTGAGTTGATATTGTGTTTTGTTTTTGGTTTGAGTTTTGACACACCTTGCTTGGGTGTATTTTGTCACCAATTCACATAGTAAACATATGTACACCAAAAGTCAACCCACACCATTTTGTTTGTGAATCAATGTATTTTGGATTGTATTTTGAATGGTTTTGCTTTGTGTGTGAGCCCTTTGTTGCTGTTTCAACTCATTTTGCCCATTAACGCCAATAAACCCTGTTAACAGAGTGTATATTTTAACCTGAGAGTTGGATTTTGTTTAAATATGAAATCATTTTGTTCAAATCTGAGGTATTTTTGGTTGTCACCATAGCTTTTAAAACTACTGTATCCTTTTGTTGCTTTGAAGTATTCTTGTCCTAAAATAATAAGTAACAAGTTCTGAGATAAAGCTTTGTATTTTAAAAAAACAAAATAACTATAAGAAGCATCATATATAAATTTTAAACCTTATATGGCTTTTATTGACATTTAAAATTTAAAAAATATTGTATATGTCGAGTTTATACTTCTGGGAAGTATAATAAACAAGATAAAGGGGAAGATTAAGAAGAGAATGATACTTTATTGAATATGAATATAGGTTAATATATAGTATCATGACAAGCCACATGTTGTCCATGTACGTCATGGAGGTCATGGGGCTTATCTGAGTAATGTTCCTCTTGAGTCAAGGATTAATCAAGTTGTGTTCATTTAGGATCTGGATTGAGTGATTCCCGTCATAGATGGTTAACTGATAATGGTGCACAGGTTTATTGACTGGGCGGTGAACCACTTGGTGAGCCGTCAGTGTTTTGGGGTGTTATTCTGAGAGGGAGTAATCAAAGATTTGCAACATATATGTTTTTATTTATTAGATTCTTAAATAACAAGTTAAAAGTCAAAAGAAATATTTAAAAGTATTGGCTTTGGATATAAGTTTATTTTAAAAGTTATAAAATATAAAAGAGAAGAGTTAAAAATACAATATGTTAAAATTTTAAATGCTTTTCTTATTTAAAACATAAATTTTCATATGTGAGAAGTGAAAAGTGTTGACATTATGAGTGTCAATTAGTAAAAAAGCTGAATTCCCGCTGACAATTAGGAAAATTGTAGATATTATTTTTGACGGCATTATCACTATCAACATTTTTTTAAAAATTTACTATGTTTTTTCATAGTATGCTTAATTAAATTTAAGCAGGCTAGCAAAAGTTAACTGTTTTCTGTGTGTTTTTGTTCACATATAAAAATTAAAAAAACATATAAAAACAAGTAAAAAAAGTATCAAGGTTTTTTATTTCTTTATTAAAAATTATATTTTGGGGGTGGTAATATGATGTTTTACCATTGCGCTTATATGAAGTTGTTAAGAAAGTTATATTCAAGTATTGAAAAAGGTAAAGTGTCAACTTTGCCACTTACGACCTCCTCAATAGAAGGTGGCATAGTAATTTAGGCTTAATTGTGCCACTATAGTTTGCTTAAATCCAACCCACGGATGATCACAAGCAAATAGACAACATTTCTGGTTGTTGAAGTTATTATTAATAATAAATTCTATAGTAAATTACATAGTAACTCATGTTTAAATTATTGGATCACCATTAGTCACTAATCCATTTAATATATTGAAGATGGAATAAGTGCCACAGATAAATTTATAAGATGAGCATTTCAAAAATCAGCTATATGTGCAATAAAATTTTCAATATATTAATTTAATATAAAAAATATTTTTACGTGTGTACTTAATTTTTTTATAGTAGATGTTTCAGTTTTGCTATTAGAAATAAGTTTGTCTTAAAAAGTGCCAACATTGACACTTTTACGTCATGAAAAGAAATTAATAAATAGTATAATTTTTACTAGTACAGTAGTTTTCAAACCTGCTGAGATAAACAAAAGATCTCAGTCTAAAAATGAATACAACTCAGTCTAAAAGCAAAACCAAGTCGGATCCAAAGCTATTGCAACTTAATATAACTTCTTTAATTTTTGGTTTTGTTTTTATGGGACTGAGATTTTTTGTTTATCTCAACAGGTTTGAAAACTACTGTAAACGTAAAGGAAAAATTGGGTTAAATCAAGTTTTTTATTAAGCTTAATATTAAATGGTGTCAAAATGGCATCAATTTTGTCGTGTTTTCTGGGTTTGCACCCCTGAGCGCTTTAAAAAATGGGAATTAAGCTAGTGTGACTGGCAAAAAACATAGTAGTTTTCAATTTTTGAGTCAACATGGGTGCTTTTGCCAGCACTACCCATCTTGCCTGCTAGGGTCAAACCCAGTACAGGGTCCAGCCTCAGTGTACGGGCCTTTGGTACCTCACGGGGTGATAGAGCTGGGCCAGGGCAAGCAAATATCAACAGTCCTGGCTGAACCACCCCTCACAGTCACCCCCTCTCTAGCAAATTGGTGTACCAAAGCTTGCAATATTGAACATAATAGATCAAGGGGGCAGCAAAGCACCTAGAGGTTGGTTATGCTGTGGGTGGCTCTGTCAATACCCTAAACCCCTGTACTGAGAAACTTGAGCCTGACCGCCTTGGGCCCTTCAAGGTCACTGATGTCTATGATAACCATACCTATCAGCCTGAAGATGCCCAAGGTAACACCAAGGCGCTCCATCACAACTGATTTTGCCCCTGCCCCTGCTGTACCCACCCAGAAATGTTTTGTATGCAACTTCCTGGATCTTTCCTAGATACCAATTCTGGTTGAAGATGACAAGTATGGGGCATGCAGGTATTGCAACCAATATTGACACTGTACCTGCCAATGTATCTTATGACATGCAGGGGGTGCTTGCAGAGCTTCCCCATGCTGTATGTAATGGTGTTTGAAACTCTACTGCAGGGTTGAACTCTGAGTAATATCTCTGAATTAGGAGTGTAGCTGATCCATGTAGTAATCCCTTGATTAGATATCTGCTACTCACACTGTACTAAGATCCTGCCATGATGCCACACCTGTGGATTGTGGCTTTCTTTTATAGTATACTAACTGCTGCTTCCCAACAAAGCTGGTATACTATCCTTGTTTTTGGTCCCTTTGCTTGGGCCGTTGTCTTCCCCAACTCCAAATTCTGAACTGTGGTTGGTTTGGCTGCAACTTAAGGCTGGGGATTGTTGTGTTCGAGGTTAACTGGAATAAAGGTTATTTAAATTATTTGATCCACTTCTGTGATGCATTTTTTAAAAGGTGGTGGAAGTAGGCCAATAAAATACAAAATTGTAAGTTCAATCAGAAGCAATATATAATTATCTTAAGTTAATTCAAAAGCCCTTGTTTTTTAAGATATAAAGTTTCCGTTAATTTGATAGAAAAATTAATGATATAATTAGGCCAATAAAATACAAAAACTAAAGCAACAGAAGCAATATATAATTATATTAAGCTAATCAAAAGTCCCTTGTTTTTTAGGATATAAAGTTTCCGTTGATTTGATAGAAGAATTGATGGTATAAATTAGGCCAATAAATACAAAAATGAAAGTTTAATTAGAAGCAATATATGTATATATTGAGCTAATTTAAACCCCAAATTTTTTAAAAAAATCTACAATTTCCGTTAATTTGATAGAAATTAAGGTGATGGGAAATTAAGTTGAACTGGTTAAAGGGGCAGAATTATTTTCCTGTGGATAGGAAGACGGGCGCTATTTTGTCCAGCTTGCAGAAATGGTGAGCTTAGGATCGAATAATTTTATTGAAGAGTATTTGTGAATGTGGGCTGGCCGCTTCATTAGGTTCCCTTCCGGAGTTACAACTGCTCCAAAGCAGTGTATTTATGCTGAGGTTGAGGTTTCAGAAAATGGTCGGTAGGGTGAATATGGAATAGAATAAGGAGAATTTTGATTGGAAATACTTTTAAGCTTGGGGACTTGCTATTTTTGGAAACGTCAGGGGTGATTTGATTTAAAGCTTGGTCCAATAGTTTATGAGTTTGAAATTCTTGGATGATACCAAGGTGACACAACCAGTCCTCATCTGGTCGATTGGATGTGATGTGGTTGATTTCAGCTGGTATGGATTGAAAGTGGAATAGAAGGGGATGGGCTGGACAAGCCAGTTTAGTTTTATTTGGGTTCGGTTAACGATATTTGACGGAAGGAGTAGGCAGAGGAGATATTTAGTGAGTGTTAGGCGTCTTGTCGAAAGAAGATGTCGGGGGAGGATCGTCGGCGAGGTTGGTCATATTGAGAGGAGGGGGGAAGGAGATGGGGGGCAGCGGGTAGGCAGGTGAAGAGAGTGGTTTGGAGCGGGGAAGATGTGCATCAAGGCCAAGCTCGCGGATGGATGGAAGAGGTCCCTTTGGAAGGGAAGGCCTCCTGGCTCCAAGGTTAGGCGGTGCTAGGCCGGGAGTGCGGAAGTTGAGGTTGTGGTTGAGCAAGGAAGAGAGGTTTGGCGTGGCAGGCGAAATAGCATATTTGGATGGAGCAGTGTAGGGGCCGCACTGAACGTGGCCAGTGGGCACGCGGATAGGGGCTGGGGCGGCACGCCTGAGCCTAGAGCAGCCTTCAGGCGGATTGAACATGAATGACTCGTTGCGCATGCGGTTGAGCTTGGCGCGTCGGTTCTGGAACCAGACTTGCACTTCCCTGTTGGTCATGTCAAGTTTAGCTGCCAGCTGCTCGCGAACCTCGTAGCTAGGCGTGTCTGTTGTTTCGAACAGCTGCTGTAGCTTGACAAGCTTCTCATGCGGAATGCGCTTGCGTTTGGGCTTTGGTTCGCTATTGGAGTCCATAGTTAGTTGGCTGGTAGCTAAAGCTTAATATATTTATCTGTCCAATCTCGCCAGGATCGGCACCGTTCCAACCCTCCCCACACCTAGGCCAATGGCAATCTCATTGTCTATGAAACACTATCAGCGGCTCCTAAACCTTCCACTGTGCCACCCATCATCTATCCATGCGACTCTCCCTACAGAATCCATTAATGACGCCATAAATAATTTATTTGTCCGGAATTGTTATTAATTTAGATCGGCCAAATTAAGTGGGTTTTAAGCCCAATACTTTATTTACGTCAACGCGCAGTTTGATGGCCATTTATACTCTCTGTTTCTGTCCCGGACAGATGCTATTTATGGATGCAGCCGTGAAACAAATCAATCCCAGATACACCAGTCTCTATCCAACCTTCACTACAGTGGAACCTTCCCCAATCACAACGTATCATCCCTGAAATGCTTCTTTCGTCATCTAGCGTCCAGAATCAACCACAAATTCAAATCGCAATCTCTTACCCTGCATTTAATAATTCACATTCAAACAACACTTGAAAGATACTGTTTCACTCACAACCTCTGGAATCTATCACTAATTGCACTCCACTTCTTTTAACGCCATGAAAACATTCAAAAACTAAGCGCAACATGATGGCACGTCCCACCATTCCACTGGTAAATCAGCAACCCCTTCCAACAATATTTAAATCCTAATTTAAATCCAAACCATACCTTCTAAACGATCCCAATAGCCTTGCTCTAAACCCAATGAACCCTTCCACAAATAATGCCATACCCTTAACCATCATTTCTCCAATCACATGCCACCCTATAGCATTTGTAAACCAACATTCCATATCATCAAACCAGCATTAAATCTACCAAGCATCCGTTCCACCCCATCAAATATAAATACTAAACTAAATCCCGCCCCTTTGAATCAATAGAAAGACATGTACCCTACTGATAATCCCAGCTCACGCAACCCAGCCTAAAAGCATTTTTAGAACTATACCCATGTGAATAAACTATCAACCATAAATCACCAATCAAATCCAATTATTTTTAACCCCTTGACTTTGCTTTAGAAATACCCACCCAACGTCTGGCTAAAATCTCAACCATCCGATCCACAGCAGACGCTATCCCTTACCAGATAATCAATTCAAACCCCTCACCTGACAATGGCTAATCCAACCAATCAAAAAGTTCCACCCATCCGCTAAGCCTTACCCAGATATCCCACCGAGCCATTTTTTTAAAACCCCAGCAGCCCGAATCGTCAAAAGTACGCCCATCATTTTATGATCCTATCTTGCCACCTGGGTTCAACCTGCCAGTCCGATACCGATTTCGCCGAGCGGCAATTTCAACCGGCAGCTCCGGCCCCATCCCGAGAGGGTTCATGGCAGCTTGCCACCAGCGCAAAACCCGGCACTGCCGACCGTAGGGCCGCATGATTCCCCACCCAGGATTACATAACCCAACAAACCGATACAAATACCAGAAACTTAAGCTTACCGATCACGCCAGAAGGTGAAGGGTAAATATGCACCTCTACAGAAGATCGGTTTCACGCAAACAGCAGCTACCAGGGTAGCCTTATTCACTTTTCCAATTTCTTTGAGTTTTTACTAGACCCCCCTAAACGGGCAAGTTCCTTAGGTCGAAGTTCCTAAGGTCGAAAGTGCAAAAATCGAAAATATCAAAGATCAAAGTGCAAAAATCGATTTTTCGGAGGTTAACTTTGAAGCAGAATAAAATACAGTTTATAATATAAAAACTATAAATTTTAAAATCTATTATAGACTAAAGAGACCCCAAGAAATTCATTTCTGCAATAAAAATTATATACTAGATAATAAAAAGATTCTTAAATTAGCTGTTTTTAAAAGAAAGTTTATTTTAGTTTCAAAAGTAAAATTAGACTAGAAATTATAGGTAACTGTATTCAATTTGAATAAAAAATATGAAATTACACAAAAAACTGCCTTATAAACTATAGTTAATAAAAAAGGTTAATTTAATTTCCAGCTTATGTAAAGCTATATTAATACTTCAGTATAAGCAAAATAAAGGATTTTTCCTGCAAGATACAAGCATATGATTTTAGGTATTTTGGTTTATTAGTGATCTTATTTCAATGATAAAAGTTATAGAATTCTTTCATTAAAATAATATAAAGTACATTAATTTCTTATTAAAGATATACTATACAACTTTATACTTAATAAAATATATAGTCTTATATCTTATTTATAAGTCACAGTATTCAAAGATATCAAGAATCTGCCACTTACATATCATAAAATGAAGACTTGAATATTTTTATGTTTAAAAAAACTTCCAATAAAAATGATATAGATAGTTCAAAGTTGTATATCAAAAAGAAACATTTTATACATCTTATTTTACTCTAATACATATAGTAAAAAGATATAGTAGAAGATAATTGAGGGTAATAATGGAGAGAGGATAATAGAAGATAATCAAGGGTAATAATGGATAGAGAAAAGTAGAAGATAATCAAGGGTAAGAAGGAGAAGAGAAGAAGATAATTGAGGATAAGAAAGGAGAGAGAAAAGAAAATAAAAGGAGAAGAGAAGAAAAAAAAGAAAGTCTTTTCTACTTGGTATCATATTTTATATAAACCACCCTCTTGACGATGCAGAAATTTTTTAAAAGTTTTTGGCCCCCGGTGCAGCCAAGGGGCCAAACAAACTTCTTTTTGAGGAGGAATGAGAGGTGGAAAGGAGAGATGGGAAAGGAGAAAACTTAAAAAAACCAAGAGCTTATTGCACTTTAATTTAGGCACTTCAATTTCTGCACTTTTTTTGTGCACTTTGATTTGGGCACTTTAATTTTGTCCCCTGAAATAACATAGGGAAACATAGTACAGTATTATATTAATTTAATATTTTTTGAAATTGCCTCTAAAATACACCAATTTATTAATATTGCAATAAAGTAAAAATCTACCAAAAAAACCTCATTTCTTTTTTATACATTTAAATATCAGGTCTTAAAGAATCTACATGAGTAATTCCAAAAGTTTTTAATAATTATTTAAAATTTTATAAGCTTATAAAAAGTGTGTTTAAATCTAAAAAGTCAAAATTTTGATTTTCTCACTTTTGATTTGAGAAACTTGATAAAACATAATGAATAAAATATTAATGTTTTGCAAAAATTTAATATTAAGTGGTCCTAGTTTTTTTGGTACCTTTTTGGATTTTGATTTGACTACTTTTCAATTTCTGCACCCATTAAGAAACTATATGTAAATTTTTAAATAAATTTTTATGAGACATTTTTATTTTTTAAAAAGAAAGAGCTTATAATAGTATTTTATATTAAGATTTGAACAAAATAAATTAAAAATTTTGCCTAAAGTTAAAAAAAGCTTTTTTAGCTCTTGATTTCTTTTTTTACATATAGATTTTTTTTAATTTTGATGTATCAAATATTAAATTGAAGATTTTTTTGCACTTCTATTTTTGCACTTTTGATTTTGTCCCCTCTATTCAAAGGGGCAAGTAAATTCTATTTTAAAAGCCAAAATAAATTAAGGTGTATTTTAAATTGCATCAATTTGGGCACTTCAAACTTGGTTTTTTGATTTTAGCTACTAGTAAAAACATTTTAAAAAAGTCAAATTTAAGAAAAATATTAAATTTTTTGGGAGAAATTTTTATTGTGAAAAAGTGTGGAGATTGAAAATCCATTGATTTGGAGATTTCAATCTCCACACTTTGACTTTAGGCACTTGCCCCCTAAACAAATAATCAAGTATGCATCACTAGACAGGATGTTACCCAAAGATCATTACATCAAACCACAATTACAATACAGTGCAATTTTATCATTCTACTTCTTCCCTCTTCCTGGCGCTGGATGGTCAGCGAGGTAAAGGCAATCATCACACTTACATGCTTGCACTTCAATTTCCTTTCTATCTACACAGGTACACAGTACAAATAGATCCTTACTTATAGTCCTACATGTATGCTCCTGCTGCTGCCCCACTACTGCAGAGTAAAGCTTAAAGGCCAATACTGTTGTCATTATAGTAGGGGCCGGCATCGAAATCATCACAATTTGTGTAGAGACCAATCTTCACTCATAACAATATTCTGTAACTTTAGCTGTTAGACACAGATCATTTGGTGACCTTAATTCACATCACAATCAATGCTGAATTGTTTTGTGACTTTAGGAGCAGGTCACAATTGTAACTACCATATTTTGTGATCTGCTCCCAAAGCCACAAAACAAATATGCACAACCTTCAACATGACTCAGCACAACCCTATCTTGTCAAGTGCTATATTCAACCATGAGGATGAAGACCATTCCTTCTAATTAGGGTAGGGACGGGAACAGCAGTTGTGCAAACACAGTGTCACAAAACCATTTTTTTTGGATGTTTTGGATTGTGTCATGAGTGACAAATTTTTATCAACTATGCTTATTGAAAGGCCTCAACTACGGGATTTGAACCCTGGCTCTCCGCGGGCTGCCAGCCCGCAGGGCCAGCTGCCTGCAGTTTTTTGGGCTCAAACCAGAGCAGGATTTGACTTAAGAAATTCCTTTGAAGCTTGATAAATCTAATTCACCTACATCAATACTCCCCACGCTAAAGATTCCTGTTGACTTGACCAATCAGCGGGCGGGCCCAGCCACAGATCCCGGAATAACTTGGGCCCATGCAGAAGGGGAAACAGAGAACCTTCCTATAGAACACAGGCCACCCAGAGAAAGCCAATCCCACAATCTGACTAAGAAATTTGAGCATTCTCAATTCAAGCCAGCCAATGGAATAACCCCCGCAATTGATGCCACCAAAGACTGGGAAGACCTGGTGAACGGGAAAACCCAGGTCACGGAATTTTGTGAAAGTTTTACCATGACAGATGGGCATACTTATACCCTGGACCGCCAGGAAGATGCCCATTGCCATTCTTGCAATAAAGCAACATGAACCTTTGGTTCAACCAGATCATACCATACTTGTTATTAGTTCTATTTCATTTAAAGCCTACATCTTGCGGTTCTGCACCCCACACTCACCTACCCCAAGAAACCGCGGACCAGCTGCCCAACCTTTACCGTCCACCAGGAGCTCCCTTTGGCCCAGTAAATTTCACCAAGTACCCACCCAACCTGGCGTATTCTGAGTTTACTCTAGAGGAAATCCTGATCCACAACCCTGAAGCTAGAACTAGAGAGACAGAAGTCCTTTACAGAGAAGGCACCAAAATCATCTGGCCCCCTCTGCTATTCTGAGACAAGTATAATTTCTGGCCTGCATATTTGGTTCCAATGACACCACCCCTCACCCTGCGGCCCAACCGCTTGCAAGAATTTGTTGCCACTAATGAATCCACCTCCACCCAGATATTTGGGGTGATGTATATCACCCTCACAGGGTTGATTGATTCTATGGTGCCTGTAAGAAGACCTTGGCCAGTCCTTGGAAAATTGTTATCTTATATTGTAAAGTTAGCCCCAATATTTGGTGGGCTCTCCCTACTGGGCCTGCAGGCTGTCTGCCTGCAAGTTCTCAGGAACCCCCCAGTGGTTGGATCCCTGAAAAATTGGTTCAAAAAACAATCTGTGTGATTTTGTGTTATAACATTTGGAGTAGGTCACAATTTGTGCCTCACTCCATTGTGTAGATCACAAAATATAAAAGAAAGGAGGGTTTCAAGTATGAAACAGATGATTTCATTTTGTGAAGGGGAACAGGATGTAAAATTAGAATGGTTCTCAAGGGTGAAACCAATGGTGTCATTTTGTGCAAGGCACAGGATTTAAAATTAGAGCAAGTTCAGTGTGGGACTTTATTTTTTAAATCAAAATTATTAAATCTTTACCTGCCATTACCTCACAATGATAGATTTGATTATACTACAGTTTGCTTTAGATAATTATATTAAGATAATATCAAAATATTTATAAATATCTACTTCAATTGAAAGGAATAGGTTGTATACTTATGATTGGACACAACACAAAACCACATGAGATTGTGCTTGGTCAAATCACAATTTGAGCATATTTTTTTGTGAATTTAGGAGCAGTGCACAAAATGTGGCGGCTGCAACTATGAACTGCCCCCTAAAAACACTGTAAGGGTGATTTACAAATATCAGATATTCAGAGAATATTCATCCTACAGGAGAACAGGTACAGTCAAGCCATCAATAACATTAACACCAGTAAGGCAGAACTCAAGGTAACAACAGTTAGAGAAACTAAAATTAGAATCAAAAACAAGCTACAGAACTAAGAGATGTTTATTGATCAGGAGACTGGCACAATTTAAAGCTCACTGATAAGTGTTATCTTTTATCAGATATAGGAGCTGAAAGTGAGATCCCTATGAAAAATAAAAAAATCTGCATGAATTGTGATGTGACATGTAGGTCACAAAATGAATTGTGCTTAAATAAAAAAGTCACAAAACCAATTGTGCCAATTTTGGTGCCTGTCCTAACCCTACTCCTAATCAGAATAGACATAAATCCGCTTATCTGATCAGCATTTGCTATAGCTGGCTGAAACAAGCTGCCATCCAATCAAATATATCATTATGTGGCAACGCTGGATAAGCTGGCAATATATCATTGCCAAAAGTAAAGCCCAACCACTATAACTGCTCCAATTCCACATCTGGGCCTTGCACAAAGCAATATTGTGTGCTCCTTCCTTGAAACCTGGTTTGATTTTACATCCCGTGCCCTGAACATGGTATAACCATCTGTCTCATCCTTGGAAATATCTGTCCTCTTATATCTTGTGACCTGGACACCAGAGCAAGGCACATATTGTCACAGTAGGTTCCATAATGCCAGGTATTGTCCGTCCAAGTAAGAAGGCTTGGAAAGCCAGGAAACCTGTATCAAAATTAACTGAGTTAACGGATTTGAACCAAACAGTTGATTGAAAATGAGTCACAGCTGCTCCAGTCTGCCAGCTGAAACCAGCTCCCCCTTTCAAACTGACATTGATAAATTGACGTAATTTGAGGGTCACCCAATATGAGCTTGTTAATCAGCAGGGTTGTTAGAAACTGGTCATTCAAGGGTTCTTTGCAACCTGGACCAGGTACTTGCGGAACAATGTGGAAGGAATAGTAGATCAAGATTCAGGTGGTGTAAATTCACTGCCACCTCTGGCATTGGATTGCGCAATCTTCCTTTGTCATACCAAGAAAGGCCCAAAAACGCCTGCCAAACCCCTCCATTCTTTAACTGATTTAGCACACACGGTTGATGAGAGGTTTGTGTTAGCCTACCCTGCGGACCCTTTGCCTTTGGTGGCTCTCTCCTGGGAAGAAACACTGGTTAATTTAGACTACTTATTAGCGTGGTGTTGTCCACTTCTGAAAACCATTAGAGCTAGCCAATCAGGGGTTGCCACATTAACACTAAACAACTCAAGTGAATTCCAAATGGCCAGTACCTCTTCCAGCCAATCAGATCTGACTGCAGAAATCAGAATAAAACCTCCAGTCTCCCTGCTCCTGCCCAGCAAAGTTTTGTCTCCAGCCAATTGTATTCAGAGTCCACTGTCATGTGATTCACCTTACTTGCAGCCCATTCCTTTTAATGCAGCAAGGGGACTTCCAGTCCCCTGCTTGTCTATTTTCCAATTTAATAAAGTTTGGTTGTTTGCACTTGATTTTTAAAAGTTACAAGTGGTTATTGGAGCCCCCCTTTTGGAGTTCCTGTTGCCTATAGTTTTACAAAGTGTTAGTCATAACCTTCCCGCTTACCTTTCCGCGTCCTGCTTCAAACTCAGGCTCTCCTCTGGCCCCACCCAAACAGACTCAAGCGTATAGCTGTAGTTGTCTTCTGTTTTTCTTTCAAAACTCACATTCAAACCCAAAGATTGAATTTAAAATTAGTATAAAAACCTTCTTTAATCTTGAATTTCTTATAAATCCTTGGTTTTCAAACCCGTTTGTTATTTCTAATTGCTCCCAAGGTATCTGAGCTTGTTGCCAAGCTCACCAGACCTGTCCTGCTTCCTCCTGTTTGGTTTTCCTTTGTGTGTGTTCCCTAGTTTCACATTTTTTTATTGTTGCAGTGTGGAAATTAGTGTCAATATTCTTCAAATTTTGTGCTGGTCTTTATGATGATACTCTCCATTATAAAATTTGTGGTATTTTCTTTGACCCCATTTTTGGTGCTTTTGTGGACTACATCCCCAGACTTGTGGGGGAAAATCTCCTCCTCTTCCTGTCTCGTGGGTGAAGATCCTTCTAGTCTCTGGGATCTCCCCAGCGGCCTTCTCTTTTCTGGGGAGGCTGTGGTAAAGAGTCTGGCGTGCGACAACCTGGACCTGGGGATTGTAGAGCACTCCTTGCCTGTCTCCAAGGGGGAGGCACCCTCCACGTCTTCTCACCTCACCTTGCCCCTGAGTGATTTGGTACCACTTGTGGTCCCTGTGGTGTCCTCCTTTAATCCCACCTGCACCTCTTGGCTGCTTGCCGGACTGATGTTGATGGGTCTGAATGCTTATTTCCCTCAAATGTCTCCAGTGTCATCCTTGTGGTCCCCCCTTTGAGCGGCCATTCCAGTCCTCCACTGGGTGGCATCCTGGTGGTTTATCTCACCGGGATGGGAGCCAAACTTAGTTAGTTTAGCCCCTCTCTCTCACAGGTGGTATTGCTTAGTTGCTTTTTTTGATATATATTGAATAATTTTCCCTGTTTTGACTCTAAGAGTTGAGTCCTCCTAAATTTACTCAATAAAAATCATTTATCCCAAGTTCTAATTTCAATTTTAAAAAAATGCATCCTGTGATTGGGTTGTTGCGGTATATTCTGTACAATCTGATTCTGAACCAAATTGTTTCTGGAAGATGGGGCCCTGAAACTGGAACTTTGTTGTTGGTGCCTCCCAATGTCAATTTCATGCCAGCCAATTTTGCAGCTCCTCCCCCCATTCTTGAAACTGAAAATCATGTTAATTCCCAATGCCCAGAATTTTACGCTGAAGATGCATTGATGCTTTCCCAGGTCATTTATCTTGGACTACTTTGGTTAGGACTAATTGTTCTACTTAATCCTGGAGTTACAATTGGAAATTTCACAAAAAAATATCTGAAGCTGCGTTGGTGGTTAATCATCCATTCTATGTGGATTTGGGTGGTAATTCCCCATCACTTAGAAACGGCTTCATATTATCCAGTAATTTTTGTCTCACATATTGTGACCAACTCTTCCAGGACACCACATTCTGGTAGCGGCTCATTAGTTTCACCAGCCAGAATAGGTTGCTGGGAGAAGAGTAGGGCACACTATAAGGGGGTACTGACTTTAAGAGATAAGAGCCTGGAAGTCCTACCAGGGCCCAGGGTCTAGTGGAGGGAATCATAGTGTTGACTAATCAAGCCAGGGTAATTTAGGCTATGCCTGCATATTGGTTAGCAGAGGGAGGAGACAGATCTGGGCTGTGGGCAAGCAATCAGGGTTAGGAGTAAAGTGGTGGTTCCATTTTGGTTTATTGGGTTGATAGATGGTTGTATCTCTCCGGGAACATTGCGACAGGATGCTTGTACCAAGCTCCTTTGTGATAAGCTTTCTATGGGGTTCTTGAACAACCCAGGCGGTCAAACCAGATTATTTTATCAAGGTAAACCCCTTGTACTCTGGCTGGAGAAGATGTCTGGATAAATGTACTGGGCTATAAGGGGCACCTGGAGGAAAATAAAAGTGTGGTCATAAATCAGCCACATTGGGCTGGGGTTACACATTGTAATTGAATGTGATGAATCTCATAGGCTGAAATTCAAAACAATAAGGTTGGTCTTGGACAGATTTTCCAGTGTAGTGATGGAGTACCCAGGCATCAATTAGTATGTACTGATTGAGGGACCAAATGAATTATCTGACCAATAAAAGTGATGAGACTAGGGGTCTCAAACCAATTGAGTAACCAGGAAGGTTACTTGATCCTCAGGAACATGATTAACAAGGATACAATTTTAGGGTTGAGCTGGACTTGGCTGAATCAAGAAAAAGGTTAAGGTCAATCAAAGGTAAAACCCCCAGATAGTGGTTTAAACAGGCTGTTTTGGCAAATTCATTAGGTTTGAAAGCACTGCTGCACCGCCTAATTGATTTTAAAAAGCGCCTACTGGGAACATTACTGGGCACTGTGGTGGCACCTGGTCCAAGTTTTAAACCTTTTTGATCAGTTTCAGTGGCAAAAATTCATCAATGCAGAGATGGATAAATTTAGACAATGGCGTCTAGGTATTCAGGTTCAATCAGCTGTTTCCCAGGTGGGGAAATGGAAGCTTGGATCAGGAATACATGTACTACACAGGGGTTTGGCGCCAGAAGTCTGGAATGCTTCAAGCCATGGAAGTACATGTCCATGAAAGAAATCAGGGAAATTAAGAAATTTAATAGGGCAAATTCTTATAGGGTAAGAGTGAAATATTTTTGGCAAAGGTCCTGATTGAATGCCGCTGTTGTGTCATGGATCACATGATAGGAATTCCAGTGTGATTCTGGAAATGGAGGGGGTTTTAGCCAATTATAACCTGATTGGTATATAATGAAAGTATGGTTACAATAAATATGCTGTTTAATTTTTATGACAGTTGTTTCTTTCCCCTCAATAATGTTAAGTTTTATGTTTTTAGCTTTTAACTGGAAGAAGGCTACCATGAGATGAGAGAGATAATCTGCAGCTAAGACTATGGAAATTAAAAAGCATAGAAGTGATAACCAGATGGCAGAGTTGAATGCCAAGATTTCTTGCCTGGAATCTGAGCTCATCAGAGCTCACTTAAAGGATTCTATCAGGATTCATCTTTCTTTGTAGCTGCTAGTCTTCTAGCCACTCTTATTTGAGTTTATGACTTTCAAACTTATCCATGGTTATCCTGTCATTTTATTTTCCTCACATCATACTCCCCCTTTTCTTCCCTACATTTACCACCTTTTGAATCCAAATTTAGGGTTTCCTAAGCTCTTTTATCACCTAAAAGTGGTTAACATCAATTTCAAACCCTCCTTACCTTTCCACACCAGGATTTGAACCCAGGATCTACACATAGAAGTTAGAAATTTGGTTTTCAAACTCTTTAACTTTTACTATACACTCAATTACATGTTTCCAAGCTTTGGACCTAGTTTTACCTTTCCTTTTTGCTTGCTTGACAATGACTATCAATCACCGTAACTGTCTTTCTCCTCCTGGGGTCCCCTTACACAAGTTTAACTTCTTTAAGTTAACACTAAGCCATTTGTGATTTTAAACCTTGTCTTCTTTACCAGATGTCATCTAACCTACCAAGGTTAACCTCATTATTTTAGATTTGCACCTCACTTTCCCAAGCTCAATAAAAAGGCTTGTTTTTCTAATCTCAACAATAAGTTGAGATTGTTTGACTTGCACCCCAAAAAGGTACTTGTTAGGTTTTGTGACTTGTGTTTTCTTTTCCTAACTCTTGCATCTTCCCATCTTAGTTCCTATATTCCATTTGAATACATTTTTCATAAGTTAGGCAATTTTTATAGTGGGACTCACACTTTAATTGTTGATAGTTTCAATCCCCCAGCTAGTAATCACTTTCCAGACTTAGAAATTGACTTTTTAACAAAATTTTAAGTCATTAAGACTGGCCTTTATTTTGTTTTCATAGGATTAATAAATTGCCTTAGCCCCTACTTTACTTCATATAAACTTGTAGGGGCCTTTTTCCAGTTATTGTTGCAAACCTTGCCTATCTTTCTATATTAAAAAATATAAACATTCTTGTTTTAAAGGCATTAGTTTACAACAATTTGCCCCAAGCCTTCAGACCTTACTGATTCCCTGTTATACCTTAAAAGAGCCAGTCCAGGATAATGAAAAAGCAAGCATGAATTTCCTGGATCCTCTACAAAAAGGCAGACCAGGTATCAGGCTCTTCTGAAGACAGGCAGGACAACAACCCAAGCCTTTTGGTTGCTACACCAGTGAATTGGAAACAACCAAAACAAAATAGAGGAATTTTTGGTAGAACCACAGTCTCATAATTTAATTTATTTCAAAATGACAATACCAACTTCAAGGGCAACTTCTGGATTTAAACAAAAGCCTGTTGCTGAATTTTGGCTTGACTTTGTTAACATTCTAACTGAGTTTTGCTTAGTTCAACCAGGCCAAGAGTTCTGGAGTCATGGTGCACCTCATGATGTGCTATATAATATTGTGAAATGATCCTATTCTTATGGGAAGTTGACATTTGGAAGACAGTTTCTTAATTCTTCATCATGTTTATCTTTTTACAGCTTCTGGTTCATTGGCAGGAGCCATCCAGGATGCCTCTAACTTAGTGAATCAGATAAACTCTAGTGCTGCCTTTTGATTATTGACTGACCACAAAAGACACGGCTGGTCAGCCCCAAATTATCAAGTTCATCAGTGTTAGCTTCAAGATTCAACCCTTCAGGATGAGCATCAATTTCTTCTTCTGGTAGCCTGTCAGATATGACAATGTGTTGATGAAGTGCCTCCAGTAGTCTAGATCCATTCTTTTTAATTGCTATCCCTGGGTCCTTTTTTATGAGGTTAGAGACATCAGAAGAGACCATCTGCAAATTGTCATGAGTAATCAGTTCTGAACTGCTAGCTGGTCCTGCCTGTTTGTTGGATAGCAGCAAAAATCACAGGTGGGTGGCCTGAGCGCCTGAAGGATCAGTGGATCTATTTGAGGAGGATTCCAGGTTTGATTCTGCTAGTTGAGAATCATCCATCTTTTCAAGAGGAATGCCATCCATGGTATACTTCAAAATTTGCACCACAAATCCATCCCAATTGTTTTGTGACCCAATCTAAAACCATTGCAAAACAGTCTTGTGAATATGCAATCACACAATTTCTGCACCTGTTATAGTCCTAGTGCCATGCAGGTTGCCAGCAAGTTTCCTATTTCAACTTCCAAGGGCTAATTTTTCAGGACTTTGTCAAAATCACTGAATAGACAGAGAAATGCAACAAAAGTCCAGTTGATGCATCCATCACCAACCTGAGCAGTAGATTATAAGCAATTGATAGTTTTTAAACACAATTATTTATAAGTTGAACTACCTGGTACTCTCACTGAAGAAAGGTTAATCAAGCATAGCATTTTATGCTCTTTGAAGCTCCCCAGGTACAAACATATGTAAAAGTGGATTGAGCCAATCTGATAAATCTTCTGTTTAAGATCTTTCACTTTTCCAGGTTTAGACACCAGTAACATGCTCCCAGTATAGCCCAGGTCAAGCTTACATTAATTTAAAGGGCTCTGTAAAATAGTTGCACTACCCAAACTACAGGGATAACTCTCATACACCAGAAAATGGTATGGTACAGTAGTTTTAAAAGCTATGGCAACAAGCAAAAACAATCCAGATTTAAACAAAATGAACTCAGATTTAAACAAAATTAAAAACAAATGAATTTATATTGATTTACAATTGATTTGGGTTCATTTCAATTTTGCTTAAATCTGAATTTATTTTGTTTAAATCTGAGTTCATTTTGTTTGTTGCCATAGATTTTAAAACTACTGTATCTGGGAAGCACAAAAACTAGCAGAGTATTATCCAGCCTTGATTGGATAATGCTAAGGAGTATTAGAAATCCCAGTAGAAATCTTTCATGAATGGGACCATCCAACTCTGTCAATATTTTTCTGGTTTGGATTAATCCCTGGATTTCAACATGAATACTTTTGTCACAGATAGTACTATAATGACCAAAATTTACGGTGCAATACACCATCTAGAAAGATGCCATCTAGAAAAATTTCTAGATGGCGTTGGGATTTACATCAGCAAAATTAAAAAAATTATTAATTAGTCTTTTTAAATATTAGTTTCTAATACGGCATCTAGAAAAATGGCATCTAGAAAACTCTATTACAAATTAAAATAAAAATAGTGTTATCCAAATAAGATTTTTTGAGTATAAAAACACTTAATAAATACCCTAAAATACACTATCTAGAAATACAGCATCTAGAAATATAGCATCTGGAATCAAATAATAAATTATACTTTTATGTGATAAATCCAAGCCTTTCTCTTATTAACTGGGAATAAAGTTTGAAATTAATTTATGACCACAAATAATAAATCAACTCAAATTAACTCCAATTTGATAGTACTATCTCCCTGTAACACAGCCATTAAAAAACCACTTTTAACATACTGGTTTTATTCCTTATCATAAAAGGATATGCTATATTTGGGGTTCAACTTTAAAATATTTCATTAATGACTTTATATATGCAAGGGTAGTGACTCCATTAACTGAAACTGCTATAATCAGGTTAAGGACAGCGTAACTAAGACCACCTCATAATTTGAAGTTTGGCACAACCAATTTTCCTACATGTTTAAGGTAAAGAAGCCCACATTCATTGTGATTATCAACAAGCAGGGATACATAATGGCCATGGGCAATAGCTTTACCCCCAGGCCATCAAAAGCAAAGCTGTTTTATCCAAGCATGCAGACTAGCAGGTCAAGTTTGCAAGTGTCACTAAGGAGGCTTTGACCTATTACACCAGAGAAGGCCCCTTACCCATCTCCAAGGCATTGCCAAGGCTCTTGGGGCTAAAGCCTAATCCACTTTCTTCACCAATAACTTTTTTTTCAAATATTTGATTTTTACTTTATTTTTAGTATACATATTTAATATAGAGTCAAAAATTAATATAGAAATATCACAGTTTTGGGGTGTGTTGGCTTTGGAGCTGTGTGCATTATAGTTGGCACTAGCTAATCCCACATCATTATTGCAAATTTGGAATCTTTAGATTATTTTGAGTCTAGCCACATGTTTTTCTTATTGTTTTTGAAATGTTTTTGGGCTTTTATCAATTTTTAAGTTATCTGGCACAATTTGCCAGAAATTTGACATAAGATTTCTAGATGGTGTCTTTCTAGATGGCGTATTAGAACAAATTTTCTAGATGGCGTCTTTCTAGATGGTGTTTTCTAGATGGCCTCTTTCTAGATAGTGTATCCAACCAAATTTACTTCCTTTGAGAAATAAGCAGCTACACCCAGTTCCAAAAAGCCCCTTAAGAAATACAGCTGATTTAAACCAGGAAATTAAAAACAAGTGGGCTGTGGCAAAGCACACAAAAAAATCTGTTGCAATTGTCAATTGGTCCCAAAAAGCTTCTAAAAATGTGAAACATGTAATTTGGTGCCTTTCAGCGCCCAAAAAAGTTTATGATCTCACTCAATTTTTGGTTGCTTCTGGAGGCTTTGTAACAAAATTAAACCCTGCCACATAATCACCATTCCCAAGCCTAATATTGCCTGAAATTTCACCAAAACAACAGCAGTAGTTAAATAAACACAATAACTTCAACAACTCATATCCAGTTTTAAGTTTTGAAGATTATTTAACAGTATATGGAACTTCTTGAGCACATGCCTGTGTAGTATCTCACAGTCAGTAACTTCAATTTTTTGGCCTCTGTGCTGCTATCTGGGGCTTCCAATCTTGAATTGAAGAAATTGCCAAGCCAATTTGGCAGATTCTTTGCTTAGAAAATATGATGTTAATTTCCCAATCACTTTTAATTTTACTGTCTGCACTATTTTTCCTTGGCTTTAAATTTCCTATACATTTTCTTGGAGCCTTTTTTTCACTTCAACTTTTCAATTTTTGCAACTTCTCAATCATTTGAGTATTCTTTATTTTATTCCTCATTTTTAAACACATCTGAATTTTACAGAGACTCCACCATTATAACTTTAGCTATCCATTCTCTCATCAAAAATATGATATTATTTTAAAAGGGGCAAACCAAACCCATTCATTCTCAGTAGCTATTATTATCCTCTTTCCACATATTTTTTAGTAACTGATCCCAACACCTACCCAATATTTTATGATTTCCTTTAGAATTGTATGGTACCACTTTATTTTAAATAAGGTTTAAGCTCTTCTGGCTATCTTTTCTGCATTTTGCATGTAATCTGGATTGCTCTTTATCCCTGCCTAGCAAAAAAGTCTTCATACTGGAACCCAAGTTCCTTGAGGTAATCCTTACTCACCCCTAAAGACTAATAAAAGGCTCTATAGAAGCAAGACCCCATGGTTAGAATTTCCCCCTCATGTTATTTAACCATTCCTAAATTGGAACCAGTACAATCCTATTCAGAAGATCTCTCACCATAGTAGGAGAGATCAATAGTCTTTTAGTGGTTCACTTTTTCACCAAGAATAAAAATGGGACATGATGATGAATCACAGCTGGGTTTATTTTGCAGGCGTGGGCCAATGTTGCCCAAGTAGAGAATGGTTGCCTAGGAAGGGCAGTTTTTTTATATTTTCCCAGCTGTGATGGCTGTGTTTTGCACAGCTAAATTGTTTGGTCTATGCCTTGGGATTTTGATAAGATGACTCATCTCTAGTGTGTTGGAAGGGTAGATAAGTACCCTGGAATGATTATATCAAGAGGTATAGACATCCTTAGACCTGATAGGGAGATAGTAGAGCTGGAATTCCATGGGGTAGATGTGCTAAGGTGGCATTGAGACCCTGATACCAGATGAGGTGTTAATACAGCTAGATTACATCACCCAAAAGGGGCTTTAATTTTCTCTATCTATGTCTTATGTCTTATGAGTGGTTTTAGGGGAGAGCTCTACTACTATTTTTCAAGAATAAAGGCCTAGATATATCATTAAGGTGGCTGTTTAGAGATACATATTTTGAACTTAATTATTTGTATATACCTGGTGAAGAAGCAGGTTAATTTTCACCTGAAAACCCAAGATTAATCAATTGAGTGAGTAAAAAAAGTAGTGGTGCATGAGATAGGCCTGCTTCTGATGACCTAGGTGAAGTCCATTGGTGGTGGTATAGTATAGATGGAGGCCTCTGATGAAGACTTAAAAAGATAGCCTAGGTGGTGGTCACTAATAGGGGATCAAGGATATACTTAATAGCTAGCTAGGTTCTAGGCTATTAGGATAAATTTGAACCAGTTTAGGGAGATTGTTCAACATTTCTCTGAAGTTAGTTTCTAGAGAATGAAAGATCCAGAACAATTTGGGAGAATTTTTACATAGGTGTTGTAGTGTTCTAGCTCATCAGACACCAATACACGTCCTGGGTCAATTCCAGGTGCCAGCTGGGTGTGGTGGTCATTTTCAATATGGGTTAATTCTTTGGACAAGATGTTGTATTTTGTCTAAAGTACCACAATTTTTTCAATACTTTCCCAATGACTATCTGGGTATCCTCTTAATCATCATCACTTAAGCAGGTGTGCTACCTTTCTTGGGTTGATATCAGTCCTGGAACAGTTTCTTGAACTCATTTTCTAGGAAATTCTTGCCTCTGGGAATCATCTGGATTATTTTGGTCAGTTGAGCCCACTTCTCCTCAGAAGATTTGCTAGTGATGAATTTACTTCAGCTAATCAGGCCAGGTCCTCTCCCTCTGGGCTAGGGTAGTAAATGTGGTGAGTATTATCCATGGTGAACTATGGGAAATCAATGAAGATTTAGGGGTTGTGAGTGGAGTTTATTGGAGACAGAAGGAATATACCCTTTTTTAAACCTTATGGATTATAGCCTGTTGTGAAGTGTGGTCTGGTTTCTCTTGGTCTTGGGCTCCTTGATTTTGGACTTGGCCTCCTTCTGTAGCTTCCTGAAGCAAATGGTCCCCTTGTTACTGTCTGTTAACCCTTAAATAGCCTCTTGTTTCATTCTGATTATCTTCTGAGCTGCTTCTTTTCCAAGCTTAAACTATTTTGTTTCTCTTCCTCTATATTAAAACAAACTCTATTTCTTACTTCAGCTAATCATGGCAGACTTTTATCTTTCAGCCCCCTAATTTAATAGACTTTTTTTTGCTTGTTTTACCAATAAAAAATATTAATAAAACAAGCCTTAACCTTCAGCTAAACAACTGCTTGGATCCACCTATTTATCCAACCTTTTTCCCTGTGCTACATATCATTACTCCTTGCTCAAACAGATTTTTTGCTTCCCAGAAAAACCCTCAGCGCGCGTTTTAAACAGTTTCCCTGTTCTCCAGTGATGTTTCCCTGTGTCAATTTGCTTTTTTCTATTTAAAACATAAGGAATCTGTCCTCCTAAATTTTTTTCAATGTTTCCCTGTGATTTAACCCCTCAGCAAAACTCCAAGGCCTCATTGTCTTGCTCTTGCTCTGTATTATAGCTAACAGCAAAACGTTTCCCCTGCTTTTGAAGTTTTCCTGTTCTGTTTCCATCTGCCTCTACTTCTCTTCTTGCATACATTCCTTTAATAAATTATATTTCATCTTTTTTAATTATTTTTTTTCCATTTTTTAATTCCTTTATTATCTAATTCTTTAATTTATTTAATTATTTTATTATTTTATTATTTTCATTTATTTTCTTTAGTATTCTCTCCATTATTTTATTAATATTATATTTTTCAATATATTTATATCTTGTTTCTTTTTAAATATTTTTAAATATTCTCTCATTTTTCTTCCTCTTTTTCTCTTTCCAGCCACTATAGATGACCTCCACCTAGTTCTTCTTCTAATTCTTCCTGCTGTTCTCAACAGATGCCCTCTATTTGGGCTTGCCTATCCTAGTAGTCCCATCAGCCCACACCTCAAACTCAGGTAACAAGTCTCCACAAGTGATTTAACCTAGACTTGACCCCATCAGTGACCTACATTTGATCATCAGAAGCAAGCATAACTCATGCCTTATAGCTGTTTTTACTCACTCAGGGTTTTAACTTGAGATTTTAGGCACAAATCAATCCATCACACTCACCAGAAACCTCATAATTATCAAGTTCAGAAGCCACTTCTCTGGACACCCACTTAATGAAGGTTCTGAGCTATCCAAGCCTTGACCAGAAACTTTGAGACTTCTGTAAAGCTACTTTAAAGTCATAAAGAGAGAAAACTCTTCCTTCATCCCTGGTAGAGCCACCCAACTGTTTGCCACCCCAGTTGGGATCAGGATTTTAATGATACCTCAGCATATCTATCCTAGGGTAGCCCCACCTTCTCTATTCTCTCTAACCACTGGTAAGGGGTCATCTTAATAACATAAAAAGGCTTACACCACTGCTCTTCATTAACCCAAGGTAGATAGATCAATAATCTATCCAAAATCTACCTGGCTTAGGCATGTGATCTTCAATTGGTCAGTTTAAATCCCTTGCCTGCAAATTAGCTCCTCATGTGGATCACTACAGGACCCCATACTGCTCTAAAAGAATTGAGATATTTCCAGGAATGGTACAACTTTTAGAAGCTATACAAAGGGCAGTATAAATGTTCTGACCCTAAATCTGATTGTATAAGATATAGCTGGGTAGTGCTAAAATAAAACTCCAGAATGCCATGCCAAGATTAAGTGCTCTATATCCATCTTGACCACAGCACCTGTTGTGGAGTATACAATGGTGCAGATTCTTGAAAGGGGAAAATATATGCTAAGGAAACTGGTACAAGAGCAGAAATATGAGTGGATCAACTTGGCTCAGGGAATCAGGTAGCATCATGATAAAGTAGATAGAAGCTGATTCTGATAGAAAAAATCATCTAATCTATCATAAATTATTTCTGGGCATGTAAGGAACCTTAAGGAATAGGAAAGATAAATGAAAGGAGACCCTGATTTGAGTGTCCTTACAGAATAAAGGCCATATATATGCTTTAGAGGCTGAATTAATGGAGCATAGATGCAAAAATATTTATGAGGTTTATTGAATAACTTATCCTAAATAGACATTACAAAAGAGGTGTGTATATAGTCACTGATAATGCTCTCATCAGGCTATTTTAGTCTAGGGAAGACCAACTAACCTTGACCAAGGCTGGCTGAATCTAGAGGTCAAGGGGTTTTAAAAAGGGAAAGGGACCCAAAATTGCTAAGCTAAACCATAACATACCTTTAAACTAATAAAATTAATTCATGATTTAAAGGATGTTGAACATGATAAGTTAAAAGAGAACCAAAAGCCGTGTATGAAGATAATACAAAGACAGATACAGGTTAAAGACACCATTGATTGATAAGATAGATTGATGCCAATAACCTATACCAAGCACTTAAAGTAGTGTCTTAGTGATATAATTAATAACATTGTATTAAAGGCATAGATTTCAAGTGCAAAGGGTGTGAAAATATGTGAGTACCAGAGCTTCAGAACCTATAAGAACCTGGTAGAAGATCCATAAGCATTCCAAGCCTGGGAATAAGATGTAGCAGGCCCCATACAAGTAGCAAAGATGGGCCAACAATTAATATTGGGAGTAATTGACCTTTTAAATTGATAGCCCATATGCTTGACAGCCAAAGCTGGTACAGAAAAACCAGAAATCATGTCCCTTAACTTTACCTGCATTGAAGATTATGGGACACCAGAATATCCTGTTAAACATGGTGTACTGGAATCAAAGGTACCCACCTCATTTTTTTGGGTACCTTATTGCTAGGAGATGATTTATGATAAAAAGATATCATTGATGGATTTTTAGGTTATAATCTATTGAAAAATATCAGGAATAATATCATGATATCAGAAGTTGGTTCCTAGACATAAGGGTGTTGGAACTGAGTGGTTGTTGGATTGAAGAGAGAGGGACTAAAAAACACATACAAGAGAAGGAAATCAAATGATATTTTGTGGCATCAAGCTTGATACATTAAACCAGCTATGTAGAGCTCCTTAGTGTCAGCCCAGCAGATTTTCTGGGAAAGATAATGGATGAAAAACTAGAAGAAACTTGGTCTCTGTATCTTAAACAAGCTTGGTTAGTCTTCAGGTTTTATTTTAATCAGGGGATAGTTTATAACCCTTTAATCCACCATATGGGGTTGAACGAGAAAGCTAGGAAGGATAAATACACCACATATCACTATTCAAAATGATAAACTACCCCAGAGAAGCACAACTCAGAACTGAAAGCAATTATTGCAGGGCCAGAATAGCTCCAGAAAAAAAGGGTCAAAGCAAAATGAACACCTGAACAAGGACATAAATCACCAAAGGAGTTGATATTTGAATCCTATACAAAAAAGTCAAGCCCTAGCTATAACAACCCAGTAAAACAATTCAATCACTATCCCACTTTAACATATATCTTAAAGATCTAAGTAACTGATGCTAAAAACATTTTAGAGAAGGGTTGGTGAAGCTCCCTAAATTTTAGAAATAGATGAATAGATTTTACTCTCACCCACCTTCAAACAAGTAAGGGAGTATCAAGAAGATTTAACCCATATTTTACCACCTGGCATTATCCCAAGTGGTAGAAACACTTTCATATGGGAAGTGTTGTAATGTATATCCAAAAGAAGAGGGAGATCAATTTTGGTAGGATCAATCACTCACTTGAATACCAGGACAAAATAGCCTCCAGCATAATAATGTGTTGTTTTCACAAGGAAGCTTTAAGCTACTGATAGTACTGAATGTTGCATCAAGGATCATGTAACTTGACTATAAAGTTCATTTGGGGTTCAATAAACCTGTTGTACTCATCTAACATAACTTTTATAAAGGGGTTTGATAATTTAAGTGAGATATCAGCAGATGAATGGTTGTGTTTCAATAAATATTAATTTGATAGAATAAGGAGGGTTGAATAGATGTGGAATGCTAATTTTTGGGAATTTAAGTTGAAAAATAGAAGAGGAGTACAGGGTCAAAAGTCAGTGGTGCCCAAACGTCCAAGAATATTTGGCTGGGTGTACAATTAGCTGTGGTGACATAATAAGAGTGAAACCCCATGACCACATAGTTGATTGACATAGATAAATTGTATTAAATTTAAGGAGAAAATAAAATTTGATCCCAATTGAGCCAATAAAATGGATCATTATTTTTCTTGTTATGCCTAAGTGCTGGATGATTATTTTATAACTTAATTACATTAGTCATATTCAAATTATTCAAAAAGGTTAAAATACACTAAATGTCAAATCTTTAATTGATCTTGGGCTTAGATATTTTTAAAAAAAATTATTATCAATTTTAGAGTTGAAAATTGCACCTTATAATATTGCTGGAAATATTGTAAGTGCTACTACAAACTACAAGCTAAAAATATTTATGATGAGATTCATGGGAGAGTAATAGCAGCCCCAAAGCTATAAATTCTATTACCCTATCTTTGGCTCATCATTAATATTCTTAGTTTATTTCAGAAAAAAGATTGCTGTTTTTTAAAGACTGATAACTCTATTTAAAATACACCCTCTAGTAAGCTGCCCTACTTCATGAACTTGCCCTAATGCACTGCTAGTATCTTCTGATATTTTTGTTTCTCTGGTATCATAACATGATTTCAAATGATAAGTTATTTCAGAATATTCTGAGAAACTTTCAAATGTTAAAGTTGAAGTATATAAATTCCCATCTTTCATCAAATATAAAAGATTAATGTGCAGATTTTTAACTTCAAGCTCTCTCCTTATATGCCTAACTTTTCTCTCATAAATATAATAGAATGACTTTTGGGAAATATTTGAGCCTGATAGCGCTGATTTATATAATTCTTTTCTTTTTTCTTCTTGCTAAAAAATATTTTCAATATCATTTATATTCTTAATATAAAGCTGATTTTCTTTCTCTTTTAATGTTTTTGATATTACATCAAAGTGACTATAAGCAATGCTTTTTCCATGACATTCTACAAATCTATTGTATTTAATAGACCCTTTAATGTATTTTGGTGCCTCTTTAAATAGATAATATAAGAATTCTTAGGATCTAAAATGGTTTATATTATCAGTCTATAATTTGATATTAATTATTTTTTTAAACTTATATGATTTAAGAAGACTTATTAGACATTCACCTGAAGACAAAGAATCATTTACAATATTTGAGACAAAAAATTATGGTATTCATATTTAACTTTATTGTTTTCTTTAAATACAAATTGTCAGGAAATCATGATCTATTAGGATTGACTGATCCATATCCCTACCACTCAAGCTGTGGGTTGATACTAGACAGGACACAGCCAAACTGAAACAGCTATTCCGGAATACAGAGAAACCATAACAAGACTGATATAGTTTACAATCAAGAAGACACCCAAGACATTATGGGTCTCAGGTCACAGGGCAACCCAGAAGTTTCTATAATTAGATCTTAGGCATTCCAGATCCTGAATTAAGACGCAAACCCAACCCAAAGAATACAACAGGGAATTACAACATCCTGTTTCACCAAGAAGTGAGACAGAGGACTGCCTGTGCAAATTTTGCACGTTATACTGAGTGCAAGGCCGGCCAAAATGGATGTCAACTTAGTTGGCCAAGACTAAGTCAAGGTATATCTAGGCTAAAGAGGAGAAATCAGCAGCCTAGAAAATTACCTCCTCTCAAAACCTTATTCAGGTTTGGGATCCAACTATGGGGGTGAAACTAGTAGCTTGGGGATAATAGGCTAGCTAGTAAGAGTTGTCTGCAGCTAGACGCCAGTCTGGCCGCTAGCTGTCAACTATAAAGGGTCCTTCCAAGATCACTTGTAATACATACAATTTAATGCCCATCAACATTACTACTAGTCCAAATAGTATTAGTGTCAAATACAATAAGAGCAACTTATTGATACTTTCAAAATCCTGCCAAACCACCATAGACGGTGTTGCGTCTCCAAAGGACCACAGGACTTTCCCATTACTTGGCTCAAGCAGCAACAGAACACAGCCTGCTGCAACACCCATCCACACTAATTGGAAGTACATCTGTCTTCTTACAGATTCATTTATCCCAACATGCATAATATAAATAATAAAAACTTTATCTCTTCTTCCTCAAGATCCAGAAATCTTGTCACCAATGCAAACCCCAATAAAAATGGGTCTTTTGGAATAAAAACAGTTATTGGTTTCAATTGGACCACCACAAACTTTTAAATTCTCCTTAAAATCTATAACTATAATACATGATTCATCATATAATTCATTGATATCTTTCTTATATTCCCTATCTTTATGAGCATAAAAGTCTTGGTGCTAATTAATAGCTTTTAAGTCACTGTTTATAGATTCTGGCAATAATAAGTTTTTACTTTCACATTCTTCTTTTCCTTTTTCTAAAGATAATTTTAAGTTACAACTATTACACATGTCATTTTGTCTTTTACTCTTTATTAAATTTTTTGTATTAATTTATAATAAGTTGAAAGTGATATTGAAATTTCATTTTTTATTTTAATGTTTTCATATGTATCTTTTTTGTTTTTAATAGAGAACCTTTTATTTCAGTTGAATATTCATTCATTTCTTTTCCAATGTTTTTAAATTTTTCTGGTGCTTTTTTTGTAAACTGGCTTGTTTCAAAAGAATTTTCCAGTAGGTTCTAATTATTTTTTTTGATTATTTATTTTTTAATGAATAGTTATTATATTTTTGGCTTTTTTTATTTAAGCTTACATTTTTATTTTTATTTATTTTTCTTGAGTATTCAAACTCACTTTTGGTTATATTAAATCTCATATCAGTAAGCTCTTTTAAAGAGTAAATGGAAGTAACCAGGGATCTCAAGGCTGGGAGATGCTTTTAGGGAGCAGATTTCAGAAGATCCTTTAAGCCATCAATTATCCCATTTAGTTTATGATTTTGAATCAAAGGAACAAACTCTGTTTTTCCAAACTCAGTTTGAGTGAGGAAGTGATTGATGAAGGAATTAAGATTGCCTCTGAAAACAAAGAGGAATGTTTTCTTTAGTATAGCAATTCTTTCTCTTTTTGTTGATGCTGCCAATGAGAAAAATGGCTGCATGGCAGAGGTGAAGTTAACAGATTCCATAATATTGGATTTATGATTAATGATAAAGAGATGCTTTGTAGAGATGCCTTGCAAAAGAGTACTGGTTGCAGGAATGATATCTTTTTGTAAAAATGGTTTGAAGTAAACCTTAGGTGGTGCTTTATCTCTTCTATACCAAGCCTTATGACACCATTCTGAAAGAAATGATGTGATAGCTTTTATTAAAATTCCAACTTAAATTTATATTCCTAAAATAAATGAAATACCCAGTTTTCATGCACAAGTGATATGTGTGTTACAATATCTTCAATTAATCCCTCTTGGGGAATTAACGCCCCAAGTAGTTCACCAAATAATTCATCACACAAATCATCAACTAATCATTAACTTGGTGGCACTCCTATCATTTGGCCATCTATTACAGGGATCAAACAATCCAGATCCTAAAAGGAACATAACTTGAATAAGCCTCATGACTTAAGAGGAATATTACTCAGATAAGCCCCATGACCTCCATGACGTACATGGACAGTATGTGGCTTTCCATGATACTATATATTATCCTATATTCATATCCAATAAAGTATCATTCTCTTCTTAATTTCCCCTTTATCTTGTTTATTATACTTCATAAGAAGTATATTCTTAACATGTATATCAGCTAAGCACCAAATTACATCATATCCTATTTGTAATCTATGCAAATCAATTAAAATGATGTATTAAATGAATTATAACTCTTCTACATATTTTTGAAATGATAAAATACTAAATAATTATACTCAAAAAAATGCTTAATTTGAGGTTTGCAGCTCACTTGAACCTCAAAATTCATCTAAACAGCAAATAAATTAATGTCCTAACTTCAAACTACCATAAAATCCTAAATAATTGAGCTTTTTAAATAAAATAAAAAATGCAAAAATAAGGCTCTTGATCTTATCTTTAATTTAGTTAAACAAAAAATAAATATTAATTAACAAAAAATCATCTTTTTTAGCTTAAGGCAATCTATTTTATTTCATTACCAAAATAATATAATAAAATATGATATATGCTCTTTTAAATTACTTTTGCTTCAATATTCAATATAGTATACATATTAGTATTTTAACACCAATAGAAAGATAAGATTATCAGCTTTATTTTGATAGTTTACAGTGTGGAAAAACATTAAATTTTGTTGAGTTATTACTGTTTTAAATATAAACATTTGTAATTTGCTTTTTTCAAAATTGAACTGTGATATGCTGCAACTTGGGCAGCATGTGTATTAGAAAACGGCCTAATCCCTAAAATAATGACCCAAATGTATAGTGTTAGATTAAACATATAAAAGGATCAGAGTATCTATTGTGGGATTGCGTTAAGGTTAAGTTCTTTGATACAAAGATAAAAGAGATGACAACTGTAGTTGTTAATAAGAGAAAACAATGAGTTGAGAGATATCATTTTTAGACATCTTAATTGATTATATATATTAGCAATGTTGCCAGGGATGGAATAGTTCAGAGGCGATTTCATTTAAGAAAGTGTTTGACTTATTATATAAGCAATTTCATTGAGTTATGTTTTATAATAGATAAATAAATACAAAATATAATATATTTATAAGTCAATAGTTCAAATTAAAAGACACTGATATCATGCTTTTGTAGGGGATTTGGGATGGAAAGTCAAAATCCCATCAGGGGTTCCATTTGGAAGATATACTTGACAGTTCTTTGTTACATGCTTTGGCTTATAATTGCGGTAAAGCTGGTAATTCTGCTTCAAGGTGCATTTGGCTCTGTATTTGATGGATCTGAATCCAATTGTGCCAGTTGCTGGGCCGCGGACAACAATGTGATAGATGGTGGTTTGGGACAAGTTCTCAAGGGACTTTGAAAGCGAAGGAGATTTATGTTTGAAGAGCATTGTGAATGCTGTTTCATTAAAAGTCCATGTTTTGTTTAGATTGAAGTTGGCACAGAATAGGCAAAAGTGATTAGATGGACAATGTATTGTGGTGAGGTTGCGTTCCTTTGGGGATGTATGGTAGAATCCTACAACACTTGGGAAATCCCCAAAGTTGATCTTACATGGACTTGAAAGGTTTTCCGTGGAGGGAAGAGAAGTGTGAAATTCAGTGAATTGATTTCTATTGTCAGCCCATCCCTGGTTCTTCTGGAGCTTGAATGGTTCAGATGCCATAAGGCACTGGCTAGGGGTTGTCTTCTGACACAAGCTTGGTGACAAACTCTTGGTTGCACAATAAGTCAATAAGCCTACCGCCACCATTTTATAGAAAATCAGGGCTCCAGGCAACAGAAAGAACATGCAGCTTTCAGAAACCGCTTCTCTTTAAATACCCCCAGAAGAAGGCCCAATTCCCACGCATCTGGCAAACAGTTGCCATTTTAGCTCGCTTGGTTTAATGAGACCTCCAGGTTTGAAAGTAGACCAGCTTATTCTTAGCCTGATCCATCCACATCAACTATCGAATCGAGTGCAGGTCACGTGTTTGGATCTTCTTTCAAAGGTGGTAATAAAGTTTGATCAGCGGAATAACCAATTATGCATTAATTACAGAGGTTTGACGCAGAGCCGGGATACAATTCCTATACAGTCTGCTAGAGCTAACCTTGTTTATTAAATATTCATCGAGTTTGCCATAATAATTCAGTATCAAATGAATTGTTTTCCTTAACAGTTGCAATCCCAAGCTTCACGTGAAATTCAAGAAGCAAAGTTGAATTGAACTCAACTATATTACCCAATTATTTTATCATTTTAGAGGGTAAAGTCAATCCTTATTAGATGGGTTACTGACTATTTTTAAAAGCTTAAATTGTCCCCTTTCCTTTTACTAAATCTTATAAACTTAACAGGGATGGTACTAAAACTAGATTCACAAAATCCCAGCTAAATTAAATAAACAATATAAATACTCGAGTTTTATTACAAAATACATCAACCAGTAAGTCTCACACAACGATATAAAATATAATGTTTCACCACATATTCCAAAGTGAATCTCATGGAAATGACCACATAAGATATGTGGTTAAATCCTAAATAAAACTTTATAAAATTTTTGTAGATCTTAGAATATATTTACACTTTACTTATGTTTTGATATCTAATTTGGCTCCCTTTTGGGAAGGAAACTCCAGGGATTGATTCTAGATCCAGCAAGAGGGTTGCTTCATAATACAACATATTAAATAACAAACCCTTAACTTATGAAAGACCACCCCGTAACCACTTAAATAGTTTAGATGCACTCTCTTACAAGTCTTATAAAAGGGAAGGATATAGTTGTGATACTATCTATTTTAAAAACAAAGCACTATAAAGTTATCCATGCAAGCTCAATGGGAAAAATGGCTGATAATAGAGCCATCAAACCATCTCATAAGCAATGAACTTCCCAGCTGTGAGAATAAACAGAACCAACTCATCCTTGAGCAAAGCTACTCAACCTTAAACAAAAACTGAGTACTAGCATATAATATACCCTCGTTAACAGCTATCTGGAGCATTGATAGAAAAGATGGGTTGACCTTAGAATAAAACACCCAATCTACTTAAATCATGAAATGATGTGATTAAGCAAGGTAAAAAATCCTATTAAACACGAGATGTACTTTCAGCCATTGTCTGTGTTAATAAGTCTGCTATGAAAGCAGCAAAGATACACCCAGCTGCAGTGAGTTAAAATCAAACCAAGACAATTAATCATAGCAACTCCATCCACAAAGAATCACCCAGCCATCAAGAGAAGAAGGATGCAGATGGGGTACTCCATCTAGAGATGCCCCATCTAGAACCATATCCCAAATTTCCAGCTAAACTGTTCCTGGTAACTTTAAACATATATCAAAGCCCAAAAACATCCTTTAAAAATAAAAAGCACATGGTTAGACTCAAAATCCCCCAATAATGTCAAGTTCTGTGATAAAAAGGGGGTCAGTTATCAGGAACTATAGCCCACAAAGCTCCAAAGCTAATACATCAAAACATGTGATACTCCCACATTTTAACTCTGGGCTTTAAAGATATCAACCTCCATCCAATAAAGCTAGAGTATAGGCCAAACATCAAAAGAATAGGTCTCAATCAGAAAAGATAGACATCCAACTTCTGCCCCAAGCACCTCAGCAATGCCTTTACCACCAGTAGAGAAGCCTGTTTTAGAACGTTGGCTCAGACTATATTAGTGGCACTTACAAGCTTGGCCAGCCAGCCAGCAATCTCAGATACAGTGTCCTTGTCCTGGGTGGCTCAGGGGTAAAGCTGATCCCAATTAGCATTCTGGATCTCCACCTCTCTGACTATTACATCAGATCTTGGCCTCTTCACCTTGATCAGGAAATCAGATTGATTGTGCCACCCTTCAATTGAAGAGGTGGTTGTTATAACTCTTTCCTTAACCTGGTCTTAGCAGTTCTGGTTAATGGAGCCCCCACCCTCTGGATGCGGCACTGCCCCTGAGACACACCAACCCACTGGTGTTCAAAGTATCAGATGGGTGGGGTAAAGGCTTTTTGGTCATCCAAAATAAGTGAGTACTTAACCAGCCTGTGCCAAAAATGTTGAATCCTTTCTTTCTGATCATGGCTAATGCAGAGAATCAATCAGAAAACTCCTGGCTTCCTTGATGCCATGCTTGAATATCAGCTTTTTGGGGGCTGGGGGTTCATCTGGGTCATTTGCAGGGCCAGGCAATGATGGAAAGAGCCACCTTGGGACCTGCTCATAAAGAATTCAATAAAGACACTGGCTTGAGCTGGCCCAGAATTGGCCATCAGAATGGGGTACTATAATGGGGCTTCAGGGCCTTTTTGGATGCAACCTGTTCCTGGGTAGCCTCTGTGTGAGGTTACTGTCCACCAGTCCCCAAGTGTGTCCTGGATTGTAGCCAGGGACCAGCTGGAAGTGGTTGCCATTCTCTAGTAAGGGGAAATGTATCTCAGAAATATGTATAGGGGTTGAAATGGGCTTTTATTCACTCTCAGAAGGAAGATCCCCTTAGAAACCTTCTGATATATGTCCTTGGGATAGGGAATAATGAGGGGTTTGTGCCAATACTTGGAGTCCTTTATCAATCTCTTGGACTCCTTGTACTTGGTCTTCAGCTCCTGCGCTTTGGTCTTGGCCTCCTGCACTTTGGTCTTGGGCTTCTGTGTTCTGATATTGGGCTCCTGCGGTCTGTTGCAGCTCTGGCTTCCTATTCTTGGTTTTTGGCTCCTTCTGTAGCTTCTGTGGCTTTTTTAATCCACTTGATCAGTCCCTGAAGAGTCGCAGATAGCTCTCCCTTTTATAGCCCCTTGCTTCAGACCAAAAACCTCTCTTAGAACTCTGGTTCTTCAAAGCTTAAACTATCCTGTTTTTCTTCTTCTATAGCATATGAAACCTTTAAGCTTACTTCAGCCAATGAAAGCCCTGATTTTCTGCTTCTGCTTCTCATTTTTTAGGCTTTAACTCTTAAGTTAAAGCCCTCAAAACACTGATCAAATAGACTTCAGCTTGCAGCTAATCATACACCTTGATTCAACGGTTTTGTCAAAAAGGGTTTCCCAGATGACCCATCCTTGACCCTGGTTTGAACCCAAGGCTGTCTTGCTCCGGGTAAACAACTGCTCCACATTTTGAATGGTTTTGCCATAATTCCTGTCATGTTTCCCTGGCAAATCTCAAGCGCTTCCACATATGTTTTACTTAGGCAAATTTTGACCCTTCAATTTTTCAACGTTTCTCCGTGTTTCTCCGTGGTTCTCTCAACGTTTTGCAACTTCAAACCTGCTCACTGTTTGTTCTTTCACCTCTCCTAGTTGTTCTTGGCAAAATTTGCTCTTTTGCCTTCATAGTTTCTCCGCTCTTCTGCCAGCTTCTTTCTGGCTCATTTCCTCTTGAATCATTCTTTTTAAAATAACCTATAGTTCTAACAAACTATATGTTATTTTTCTCCTCTATCTTTTCTTATATATGATTTTCAATACTTTTTTAATCACAATCAGGCAGTTTTTAATTATTATTTAAATGCTTCTTTATATCTATTTTCCTCTAAAAAACCACTAAAATCAGCTCTTCCAGCCTTTGCATCTAGTCTGGCTTGTTTATCCTCTCAGCTCTTCAGTTCTTCAGCACCAGCTTCTGGTCCTTCGGCCATCCTTCTCTATGATCAGCTAGTCATGCATCATAATCTTCTTGTCCTTTAACTTATCCTCAACCAGTTCCTCAACAAATCCTCACTAGGAACCTTCTTTGTTCCTTCTACACACTGAAACATATTGGTTCCTTTAATTCAATATGAATTAACAGTCCATCAACTAGCCTTCACTGTGACCAAACAGTCCCTCCTGCTAGTTTTCTCTGTTAATTCCGTGAACCACCTTGGCTCTTTATCTCAGTCCCCATTAGCAGAACTTGTAGACCCAGGCATGAGTCTACATTGAACTGGCTTTTGACTGGGCCCTCACAAGTGGCAATCCACTTAGGCCATTCAACAATAGATCAATGTCTATGCGTTGTCTTTACTCACCCAGGTGATTAAGTCTGGGCTTTCAGTTGCAGAGTAATCAGCTCCACTTCCCAGAGGCCTGATCACACCAAGTTCTGCAGCTTGCTTCCCCAATCAAGCTGCCTTGGTGACACCTCTGAGCAAGTCTATACCCTCCAATGCTCACCTTGGGTCTCCCCAAAGCTCTCATAGGGGAATAAACAAGGACACCCTACCAGTCTGTTAGGTAGGGTGCTTGCTCACAGACCTCCTGCAAGGGTATTAGGGTACGTAGAGCTCTCAAAGCTCTTCCCATCCCTGGCAGTCCACATTACCCACCAGGGGTCCAAAACCTACTCCCCCCAGACAGACAAAGTTCCCTGCTTGCTATTTCAGTCTTCACCCTTCTGCTGGGTGAAGGCAACATCTGCCCCTGGTAGTCCTATGTTACCTACCAGGCAGGCCTTACTTACCCTAGTAGACCATGTTACCTACTAGGCTCACCTCACTTACCCTAGTAGTCCTATGTTACCTACTAGGCTCACCTTCAACAAACAACCAAGCTTTTGCTTGGCCAACATTAGCCCTGCCTGCAAACCACCAAACATGTGGATCATCACACTCTGGATTGGCCTTCTTCTTGTAGCCCCTCTTCTCAGTTGCCTCCCCACCACGTATGGGCAGGGTGGCATCAAGTTCTTCCTTAAGTACCTTCAAAGTGTAAATATAGGTATCCTCCTTTTTGTTTGGAAGGAAGACAAAGAAAAAGGGAACGAAGTAGCGTTTGGCTGGCCATGAGTAGCCCCAAGCTGGTAAAACAGCTTCAGGCAGGATTATAGATTCTCATCTTCAGACCAGGTACCACACTTGAGAAGGAGTGTGAGACCCTCCTGAGTTAAAAAGCATATAGTGTGGTTCACTACTCCTTTTTCATCATAATGTAAGAGGAAGGGCTTCCCAAGCATGGTGATTTTCTGGTTGTCTGTGAGAACACTTTCATTGATTGCTTTGACTCTGACACCAATATTTGCTTTAGTTAGCTGTTGATCAGGCATATACTGTTGGAGGTTGGTCTGCTCTCCAACTTCCACTCTCTTATTTTCATTCAGATGTAGGAGGGGATGGGTGACCAGCTAAGAAGAATCAATGTCCTTATTGAGGGGGATAACTTGGTGCAGGAACCAGTTCATGAGATAATAGAGTATATCATCAGAGTCCAAACAGTCATGTTCAATTTTGAGCTCCTTGATCAATTTAAAGCCTATGGTGGTCAATTGCCTGGGGCAGCCAGGAATATTACACCAGTAGAGGGGATGAGAAAAATTCTTCTTTTGATCAATGCAAGTGAATAGGAATCCATCCTTGACAAAGCCAGCACCCCCTTCTTAGTCATGATGGGAAAGAAGTCAGGAAAGGCATCTGGAACTTTAAACTGCTCATTGTTATTGCAGATATTGAAAAATGCAGGTAATTCTCACTCTAAGATGGGCTCCTCTTCTGAGGCAGCTGAGCCATGGTAATCATAGTTGTGATCAGAGACTTTTTTATGCTCATCTTCATTATTTGATTGTGAGTGTTGCTCCTGCTTTTAAGAATGGTAATGTAAAAAGGGAGAGTGAAAAGGAGTGAGACTTTTAGCCTCAGGCTCAGGGGAAGAAAGAGGGTCTTTTCAGGCGTTTTAAGAGACTGCTTCTTGGGAGGTAGTCTTGGCATTTCCAGCGCTGGTAGGAGTAGCTTTTCCTTTGGGGGCCTTGGTGTTGGCTTTCTTTTATGACTTGTGCATCTAAGGGTATATTAGTATCAAAAAGATTCAAATTTGGGGGGGGGGTTTAAAAGTAAAAAATGAGAATGTTTAAGATATAAAAGTATAACATACTTTTAAATATTCTTGTAGAGAAACTTTAAACAACATGCATCAAAATATGATAATACTATTTTATTGGTAGCAAAAATATGCAAAAATTTAAGACTTTGACCACAGATACGCTTATAGATACTGTATTTGAGATGCTGGTTTTGAGATGGCACTGATAAAAAACATAGGCATCATGCATATTTTTATTTTAACTTAATATATCCTCAGTAGCACTGTCACAACCAGGCCAAATATTAAAGCTTAAATGACTCAAAAACTAGCTTATACAACCAGGGTTAAAAAGTATCCAGCTGTTTAGAGGAGATCAAAAAATAATTATATGCCAATTTTCAGGGAATTTCTTAACTTTTTTATATAGATGAAAAAAAGAGTAAATTTTAAAACTGAAAAGGGGAAACAGTCAATTTGCAATGGCTGCTCTAGATGGCATCCTATGTTGCCATATTTAAAACAGTTTATTTCTTGGTGCTGCATTGGTGGGCACCACTTTTATTGGAAGCTTAGAAGCCTAATGAATTTTGTACTGATGTGTTTTTCAATAGCCTAAACACCCTCTGTACTATATAAAATCACTAGTGTTAAGTATATACTTCTGGAAAGTATAATAAACAAGATAAGGGGGAATTAAGAAGAGAATGATACTTTATTAGATATGAGTTTGGAGTATTATATAGTATCATGATAAGCCACATATTGTCCATGCACGTCATGATGGTCATCAGACTTGTCCAAGTAGTGTTCCTCTTAGGACTCAATATGTTTGATCCCTGTAATAGATGGGCAAATGACAAGAGTGCCACTGACTTAATGATTAGTTGGGGAATCATTTGGAGAGTCACTTGGGGAATTAATTCCCCAAGAGGGAGTAATTGAAGATTTTGAGACTAGTAAACATTTTATTGTTGAAACCCAAATATCAAATATCATTCTATGATAAGGAATAAGCCCATTTTACAAAAAGAAGTTTTTTAATGGCTGTGTTACAGGATGAAAGTACTAACAGAGAGTGTTAATTTGGTTTGATTTATTATGTGGGGCTCAAATTTATACCATACTTTATTTTCATTAAATAAGGAAAGATTCATATTTACTACATGAAATTATATTAATTATTGGATTCCAGATGTCTTCTTTATAGATGGCGTCTTTTGTGATATTGTATTTTAGTGCATTCACTATGTAGTTCTATACTAAAAAACTTATTGGATAGCATACTTTTAATTATGATTTTTGATAGCTTTTTTGTAATACAGTAGTTTTCAAACCTGTTGATATAAACAAAAAAATCTCAAATAAAAACAAATACAAGTCAGTCTAAAAGCAAAATCAAGGTGGATCTGAATCTCCTGTAATTTAATATAAATTCCTTAATTTTTGTTTTTGTTTTTAGACTAAGTTGTATTTGTTTTTAGTCTGAGATTGTTTTGTTTATCTCAACAATTTGAAAACTACTGTATAGTCTTTTGAGATGCTGTGTTAGAAACCACTATTTAAATACTAACTATTAAATAATTTTTATAAAGCTTTATTTTAATTTTTTCTAATAAATTCAGACTTTGTTAAAAAGTATTTTTTAGATGCTTTCTTTTGGATGCCATTTTTTAGATGGTATAGAACCAAGATGTATGGTGTTATAGTAGCAGGGCATCCTCAATAATATATCTGATCAGAAGAAAAAGAAAAAGCATGTTGTTATGAGTATATGCTTTAGGATGAAATTGGAGGTGTGTGATTGTACAACAGTCACTTTGAATTGCATTCAAATAGTATTGCTAAATAGCCATAAAGTTTGCAGGTTGAAACAAGTATTTATACAGGAAGGCATTTGAAAATTCTCCACATATGAGTTCCAAATAACCCAGTATTATTATAAATAGGGTTATACTCCCCATAATCAATTAGGCCATACTAATTGAGGGATTAAGGCAAATCTGATCAGATCAGGTTTGGAGACTATGTGTCCCACAAATTGATTAATTAACAAGTAAGTATACTTAGTTACCAGCAATAGAATTAACAAAAATTTAATTATGGTGATTAAAACATCTTGAATGTGTCAGGACTTAGCCTGAGATTAATCTAATCAAACCCTCATATAAGATGAAATTTTCATCATAGTGTTGTAATAGATCTTATTGTGTTGAATTGAGATAATAACTTTTCCACAAATAATGAGCTGGTTGCCAGTAAGAACTTTGGGAAGATGGGATTATAAAATGGCAGTAGGATATTATAGCAGAGGAAGTAAGTGGTGTTTCAAGCTATAAGGAGTATATGTCCAGTTAATATTTCATGTGATTAAGGACAAAAATCATTAATGATTTGGAGGAGTGTTGAGCAACTTGTGTTATTGCTGGTATGTTCAAAGCTACAGATATATGTTAGCCTTGCCAATGTACTCTACCTAATACTATGCAAGAGCACTACAGACTATAATAGAATAGAACTTTGAAGATAATTACGTTTATTGAAACTGGAGTACAATATAGCCAGCGGCTGCAATCTATCCAGGTGTAACTAAGAACTTGTATTTTCTTTTCAGGCGTCTGTATCAATATATACTGCAACAACCCTTGTTCTTGTCCTTTCAGACATTTCTCAGTGGCTACCTTTGCAATAAGTCCATCTTTGCTGGCTGCACCTATCCTGATTGGCTGTCCTTGGCATGTGTGTTGCTACTGGCCTTTGCAGGCATACATGGCACTTCAGCTACAGCCTACGCTCTTCTTGAGCTAGCCTACTGCCATTTATTGGTTGGCTATATCTTACACGCCTATTATTGTGCTGGGAAATTACGCTGTATTTAGTTGAAGCTTATAAATGGTCCTTAATCTGTCTTCCAAGATTGGAAGGTGTAATTCTGGTATTCCATTTGTAGGGCTTAATCAGTGATCCTTTTTTAGCTGGCAAGTCCTCTGCTTATTAATACAACAGGTCAAATTAGGGATTATACACCGTATAATAGCAGACTCAATCCAGTATTGACCTGTAGATTATCCACCGTGTAAAGCTGACCTGAACCAATAAGAAACCCAATTATACACTGTGTAGCTCTGACCCAAACTCGGTATTTCCTGATCTTTTGCATATCACTTGTTTGATATGAGCATAAAAGCCCATCAGGAAGTGTGGGGCTGGGTTGATACAACATCCAGTAGGGTGGATTAAGAGGTGAGTGATAGATGATCTTTAGGTTATACAGTAGTTTTAAAAGCTATGGCAACAACCAAAAATACCTCAGATTTAAACAAAATGATTTAAGATTTAAACAAAATCCAACTCTCAGGTTAAAATATACACTCTGCTAACAGGGTTTATTGGCGTTAATGGGCAAAATGAGTCAACACAGCAACATAGGGCTCACACACAAAGAAAAACCATTAAAAATACAATCCAAAATACATTGATTCACAAAAAAAATGGTGTGAGTTGACTTTTGGTGTACATATGTTTACTATGTGAATTGGTGATAAAATACACCCAAGCAAGGTGTGTCAAAATGCAAACCAAAAACAAAACACAATAGCAACTCACTATGTAAACAAAATCACTCACACAATGTGTGCAATGGATTATAATCATGAATGATACCAAGGTATCTAAAATAAGACACAAGATCTGAAACATAACTTTAAAAAAATTGTGTTGGGTGTTTGAATTTGGCAGTAAAATCTAGGAAAATGGGTGTTGTAAAACCAAAAACAACTAATTAAGAAATAAAAAAATCTATAATTGGGATATTGGATGGAAAAAACTTTAATTAAACATCCATATTCAGATAAAAGCAAAAATTAAAATTAGAGAGTAACTTAATTGAAATTTATTTAATATTTTATTAAATTTTAAAATGGAAGGAACATAAAAACAGAGTACCAATACACCCGTTGTGCGCTGCAGTTGTGGTTGCCCCCGCGGGTCAAAGAATAGAGTTAGTGCAACCCAAGTGCCTACTCAAGGGGGAGACGGGAGAGGAGATTTCCATAGTGACGCTGCACTGACACAGCCAGTTCAAGGAGCACAAGCTGCTAGGGTGCAGAGCATAAATCCTCAGGTCCCAAAGCTGACCCAGAAGCCCACTAAGGTTACCTTCACCAAGAAAGTTAGAGACAAGGAGGTAGAACTTACTTTGTATGTGTTTGACGTTGTGTACCGGCAAGAGTTGGTCCCATCAGTCATGCTGGAGAAGGTGAAGCCTGTACTTGATACTAGCTATGAGCCCTACTTCAGTGATGGTAATCAGGAGGATGAAAAGGAGCCCAAGTTCTATCAAACCAATGAGGGACAGCTGGTGTTAAAAAAGGTTGCTGCGTTTTACATCAAGGTGCCTATGCCCTGTGTTGTGCCCAATGCCAACAAGTCAATCCCCACTGCTAAAAAGCCCGCCCAGAAGCGCATCCCTGACATCAAATGCATCATCCTGCTTAAGCTAATGCATGAATTGGGTGATTACAAGACGGCTGTGGCCCTTGTTGGAGTGGATCCCAAGTACGCCTCCAAGACCTTCAACAAGTTCATTAACACAGGTTGTGTCATTGCCGCAGAGAAATCCTTGCATGTTTCTACCATGCTCACCAAGGAGCACAAATGGGCAATCCTCCAGTGGATCACCTGGGACTGCCATCTTGAACTGGCAAATATACAGACCATGGTTAAATCTACTTTTGGGATTGAGGCCTCAATTTCCTTTTACTACCATCTGGTGAAGGGAATGTAATTTTCTTGGAAAAAGCTTGGGGTATCTCTCTATAATAGAAACAGCCCAACCAACATTGAGACCCAGAAAAACTATGCAGAGGTGTACACTGCCTTCAAAGCCAAGGGAACAGTCTAATTTTATTGTATTGACAAATTGGCATTTGCCTTGTCTATGCACAATGCATATGGCTATGTCCCCAGAGGCTCCAATAACAGGATGGCTCAGCGTGCTGCAGTCCGCGCCACAGCCTACTCAATGGTGGCTCTCTCTGGTCCAAAGAGGGTTGAGCTGTACCAAATGATACTGGGCTCTCATAACAGCTGTACCTTCCTATCATTTCTCTGATTGGTCCAGGAGCACCTGAGGCGCACAAGCCTGGGCTTCACCAATGTCATTGTGTTGGACAATGTTGGTCTCCACAAAGTGGCTGATATTCTTGAAGAATTCCCAATGATTGACACCAGCATTGCTGTGGGCCCCCAGCAATTGGCCATGGTAAATTTACGCCTTCTCTTCCTCTCAGCCTATTTGCCCTTCCTAAATGCCATCAAGGAAGTCTTTGGGTGGCCCAAGCGAGTTGTCAAGCAAGGAACCCCAACTGGGACTGAGGACCTCTTTAATTTGCTGCAGACCGGGATCCACACCCTCCAAGCTGAGACTGTGGTAAAATTCTATGGTCACAATGATTTGTTCATCCCTGCGTGCCTAGCCAAACAGCCAATCAATTAAAGGCTTAGCATGTCCAATTTTTTATATTCTCTTATTTACTATTCAAGATTTATTAATTATCATTTTAAATTTAGATGTTTCCACGCCTGCAATAACATTCAGAAGAACCATCAATAGATGTAAGTAATTTATTTATTTTATTATATATTATTTTATTATGCCATCTGAGGTAATCCCAAACGCTCAATACTGGATTACACAAAAATATTTAAGTCACTTTGATCAAATAAGTATAAAAATAGTTTTTAAAAATTAAACATAAAATGTACAAGTTAGAATTTATTTTATTAACATATAATTTTATGCT